>JAFIDM010009631.1:318592797-318669070 GCA_023159025.1 Thereuonema tuberculata | reverse complement strand
ATTTTGAAGTTCCAAATATTTTACCATTTAAGGGTAACATGGTTTTTTTATTTTCTGATTTCTATGCTGCAACATTTCTAGAAATTACAAAAAAAAAAAAACCATGTTACCCTTAAATGGTAAAATATTTGGAACTTCAAATACAGTTTGAATGATGTCTCATGCTTTTGATTTGCAATTAAGAGATAACCTAAACTTATCCATAACCATTGCTTAGATTGTGACACTTTTTTTAAACATTACTACAACTAACTTTAAATCTCATCTTGACAATGAAACAAATTGGAAAAATTACCATTGAATTAATATGTTGAAATTAATGTGTTTGAATTCCACGATTTTGGAAAGACGCATTATTTTCAATTGTTACTTATAACTGGACGCCATTTATCTGATAAGAAAGTTTAGTAATACTTTAGAAATTACTGCCTTTACCATCTTTATTAAATTACGTTAAAAATATAATGTCCTCATAGCGTTACAACATTATAATAATATTACAAATAGGCCTATATATTAATAATTCGAGTAATAGGCTTGTGGTAACATTGACTTGCATCCATTCAGAAAGAATTTCTGTTTGCGAATCTAGTCGCATCACACTAACTTAATAACAGTCGAATTTGTAATATTGACAGAAGAATATTTGAAAGTTTTAAGAATTTGTTATTTGAGTTATCTGAGTTGAAGTTTCTAATGTCTAAATTGAATGTAATGAAAGACCATTAAGTTTAAAATAATTAGAAAAGCCTAATGGAATTATGAATTTTCAGAAAATAAATGTGACGTTTTCGGTCATTCATTAGTGTCTTTTTTCTTACAGATACGGCATGAATTTTTATGTTTGTATAAAAAAAAATAATAAATAAATAATAATAATTTCGAAAACGATTGTTAAAGAGACTTTAACAGTTTTCAAACTGTGCTTTCCGTATCTAAACTGTTTATTTTATATTAATTTCTTAAATATTCAAACACTAATATTCATTACTATCATACATTTATAATACATTATTATGTTTTAATGTCAGAAGGATATCATATTTGTATGTAACTTTATTTATTCCATAAATTACCGCTTTTCATTCAATTGGGATCTACTATTTCAACTCAAATTATATATCCTACACTAATCCTAATAACTCTTTTAGGAATTAATATTTTATCATTGCCAAATATCTATTTTTTATTTTGAAGAAGAGCAGTTTTCTATGAAGTTTTAGCACATTTCATCTGTCAAACATGTACGATTGATGTACTTTAATGCCGAAATCAGAGATGTGGCTGAAATTTTATTTGAATAATCAGCATTCGATCCAGAAATGAGGATTTTAATTCAGGGTTGAGTGCCACACAAAAGCTGAGTTCCTGCCGCTTTTCTGTTTCAGGTGTGAGACAACCATGAGAAATTTCCATAATCTCAGATGTTCAGGTAATTGAATTTCTCGACAGGTGCGAGGACCTTCTTTCTGCTTGGTGCCCCCCTCGCTGTTATTTCTTCTTTCTTTCTCTCTTTTACCTTTCTTTAAGAAAAAAAAAAAGAATTTGGCGTTTGAATAAGGAAAGAGGGACTAATTTGATCGCACCAAGGTAAACAAAAGTTTCTGGTTCGACCCTCTTGTGTCAATGGACAGAAATTGCGAGTGTAGCAAAGGAGATAGATTGAACAAACACAGAGAAAATACATAGCAAGGAAAAAGTAACACGCGAAGCTGTTTGAACACGTCTTTATTTTTCAGTCTTTGATAATCTTGATAAACAGAAATAATTTGAACAGGATTTGCCGATATTTAAAGATTAGGTATGTACAGTACAAGAAAGAAATGTAGTGAGAAGCAAAATAACGAAAGCAACAATATTTTCATTATTTTCAATTGATGAGTCTTTAAAAACTCATCAATATTTTTTTAACTAACTTTTAAAAAAAAATTAGCTAAACAAATTTTTTTATGCATCTTTATGAAGTCTAAAATCTCTTATATGGAGGTGATATGCAAATTCTGATTAATCCCGTTAAACAGTAAAAGGTTGGGGTTTCTATTATGGTTTTAAAATAGATTTTGCCTGAATAAAGAAGGAGAATAAACCATTATATCAATCATTTCAGTGAACATATATATATATATATATATATATATATATATATATAATATTTCAGAGAATATATATTTCAGTGAATATATATTTCGGAAATATTAATGTGAAGAAAGGAAATAGAAGTTATTCATGTATTCAACAACTAAACACAAAGATAAATAATTGCGATGTAAAAACTAAAGAGACTTATGTCACTAAAAATAAGTGACGAGAAAAAATATGTTAGTTTAATTGTGAAATTCAAGTTTTAACTAACGATACATAAATACTGAAATTGTCATATAACAAAATAATTATTTGTTTATTGTATTTACTTATTTTATTAGTAACTAAAATATTGTTATGATTATTACCGGTATTCAATCTTCTATTTACATAAATTCGTATATTCATAACGTTTCTACAAACTATTTATTTTTATTATTTAATGTTAATTTTGAATTAATTTTAATTTCAAAAATCGATTACTTTTGTATATTCATTTTTGTTGCTTTTCATTTTGATTCGCAGATATTATTTTTTTAAAGTTTAGGTTGAACTGGTTATATCTTCAAAAATTACATTATGAAAAAGTATCAAATCACTGTCACAAAAAACAAATATGAATTCCGATTAAAACATTTAGACAAACAAATTAAATTTTATTATCGTCAGGTCCTCCACATTAATAATAAAGCTAACGTATTCCATAAAATAAGGAAATTTTAGAGATTAGATTCATGTGTAGTGAAGTTATAATGATTAAAAGTAATTTTGAAAGAAAATTTAGTTGATTTTATAAATTTATTTTGAAGCTTGATGAAAAAAAATATATGAAATTGTGCCGGAAAGCCTTTTCAGTATATTTTAGTATATTTTTAGCAACAGTAGCGCATAATGGAATTTTTCGTTTTTTTGGTCAAATTGCCTTCGTCAAATTGTATTTCTTTGTCTTTTTTTTTTAATATCTTCAAAACATCCAAAACCATCAGGCCTATTCTCATCTTTGGCACCGCTAACAATATTTCAAGGATCAGAATAATAATAATAAAGCTTTACAAAACTGAAATTTAATATGTAAATTTAATTAACAAACCAAATTCCTATTCACTAACATAACTAGTAATAAAAATCTTTCGAAATAAATTTTAGTTTTATGAAATATTGCTGCTTTCTAATATGTTCTTTGGAATGTGTCTATTACTAGGCATCTACGTTTCTTTGTGATCATTTATTATGGTTATTTATTTTTTTGTATTTTTTTTTTTTTTTGTATTTGGGATCTTGGTAGAGCTAATTTCTATTGATTTAATGATCTGAATACGAAGATCTCACACCGATATTTCGATCCGTCTAATATAAATAATGTAAAGTAATTTATTCATGAAGCACTATCTGAAAGTTTCCGAACCAAAATCTTATAGCATTTTATAATATTTTCAATAGAGCTAAAGTTTTATCTATTGTATATTTCTGGATGGGCTAATCCGTTATTTTAAATCTATTAAGATTTGTAAAATATTGTAAATATATGAAGCTGTTTTCTCCTTAATTTTACGGTTGTATTTACCTTGCACTTAAATTCCATACCTATTTTGTTTGTAAGTGTCTCGTTAATGGTTCATGAATTTATCACGAATTCTGCTCATCGAACGATGTCACTGTTATTTATTGAATAGCATGATGTGTTTCGCACAGCAAAACATCCTGCAAGAGTCGATACATAATTCATTAACTAAAATGATCCTTCAAAACAAATAGTCGGCATTAATTTTTATCGAGCTTTTAAGATAATATTCTGAAATGGAGACGGAAATTATAGATGATGAACTAAGACTATTTTTTCGTTTCCCTTATATTTATAGTGTTGCAATAAATCGAAAAGTAGAAAAACAACCACCCTTAGGGAACACAGCAGTGGTTTTTGTATTAATGGATTCAGTAAATTTACAATGAGAAAGGGTAATAGAAATTCAAAGCCCTAAGTGATTTTCGGTACTTAAGGACTTGCTCATAGAATTTTCAGTTAATTATTAATTTGAAAAAATTGAGTTAAAATTACCGTCTTTATAATTATTAGCTCCCTCTTTTTTTTAAAAAAATAAAAAACTAAACAAAAGTTTTATGTTACATAACTAATAGTCTTAAGTAAATGGTGCTACTGAAATATCGAAAACGAATCAAAAACTTCAATAAGTACATGTTGTTGTTTTATTTATTCTACTGTCTTTAATTCTACTTATCTACATTTCTGTGACATTTATATGATATTAATATGATGTTATTATGTTTATTTATTCTGTAAAGGTCAGAATACAATTAATGACTTTCAAAAACCTAATTAATAACCAATATTTAATTAATATTTAAATGTTTACTTAAAATTTCAATAATTTAAACTTACTTTGGTTGTGCGTTGTTCTAATTAATCCTTCAACTAGTCTAGGAATGTTACAACCATACACAGCTTATTTTAATTATAACTTCCAAAACTTTTTTTTTTCCTTTTTTGGAATTAGAAGAATTGTACACTGCTCTACAATATTCAGTTCCTTTAATAACATGAAAAGCTTTGGATATCCAATATTTCTCTTTTCATAAATACCATCTATGAATGCCATTGGCTTTTATTTAAACAAACAAAATGAATAAAAAAAAAATTATATATAAAATATTACTAATTTTAAGGAAATTAATAAACCTAAGTAGCTATATTTTAATTCGATGAATAAAAAACTGAATAATGTTCTCAAGGAAAAGCAAGATAATTTGATTTAAAAATTCGGAAAAAAAGCTACAGGAAAAAGAATTACGAAACGGTCAAGGACAATAATCTATCACTATTCCAAATAAGCTTAACTGAAATTACTGGAGAAATTTTCTTTTTTCCATTTGATTTATTGAAGCTGAACAACGTAGCTTCTGCAAGCTTCCATTAATCTTCCGTTAACAATTTATTAATAGATTTTTTTTCATATTACCACAAAAAATAATAATGTAGCTAAAAAAAAGATCATAAAATTTTAAGAGAAACATTTTTAGATAGATAAAGTTTGCTTTCTTTTAAAGTTAAATATGTAATTTAAATATTCTTTCTTTCTTTTCATTTTTGAATAATGGACAAAAAATGAAGGAGTTAATTCATTCCTAATTTTGAATGAAAGTCCCAAAGTTTTAATTATTATTAATACTGTCTTGTATTAATCAAAGCTATCTGTAAATGTTAGGAGTACAAAAAAGGGCGCTACCTTTCCTGAATAATTACAGAATTAATTAAATGCAACTCATTGAAATTAAAATAGCCGATAATAATATTTAAATAAACAGTAAATATCTAAACGTTAATAAATGAGATATTTGTTATTAATTAGTTTAAGAACTTTACCTTGTTTACTGAGATTTACAGATACAGTAAACAAAGTATCATTAAGGTCACAGAAATTGAAATTGATTAGTTATGTCAGATTAAAAGTCACAAATTTAAAAATTTTAAGACTGTTTAACAAGTCTCCCTATAGATTAATTTATACCAATTCAGCGGCTTAGTGTAATATCCCAACCAAAGGTCGTTTTGAGAAAAATAGCATTTTTTTTTTTCTGTGAAGTTCGTTCAGATGACTTTTTTATGTAACTAAATGAGATCTTCAGTATATCTCAACCACGTTAATATTTCAACATTAGATGCACACATGTCAGTAGTATTCAGTGCAACAATAAAATGAAAATTGCTGATTGGTTGGGATATGCCGTTTTTATATCAAGCCCCTCAATTTTATTTTATAGTATTTAAATTAATTTTCTAAAAAACTAATCGAAACCTACTACTATTTTGTTTTTGTTTTACAAAATTAAAGATGTATAAGTCAAATTCGTGTTAACCAGGAGGGATAGGATAAATTATTTAGCAAGTCCAAACGTTTTTTTAGTAAAATTAATTAAAATTAGTCTTAACAAATTGAAAATACAAAAGAGTACTGTGTTCATTGTCCTTTTGGTATTATTTTGTGTTAACAACTCGTCATTAACATTTCTATTTATTACATAAATATTTCGTCAGCACTTTTATAATTTACATCCTTTGTTTGAACCAACTAATTACGTTTAAAGAATACAATTATTTTAATATGTTTCGATTAAATTCTGACTTGTTTTTTTTATTTTTATCATGAAATTTTCATGATTATTTAGGATTTCAAATAAAATTAACAAACCATGCATTTTTTAAAAAAATATGTTTTAATTTTGGAACACAACGAAAACAAGAAAAGACATCAAATGTGAAAAACTTTAGTAACGAAATCACCTGAAATCTCGGATTCGATCGTTTGGGTTAGATTACATCCGTGAAGTGAGGATTGTGAGGAAACAATTTATACCATAATTTGTAATAGGTTATCATGCATTTCATTGTGATGTTGTGTAAGAGTTGTTAACGCTTTCCGAGCTATACCATAAATGATTTATTAAAATCATTTCAAACAGTCTTCAAATATAGGTTATATAATTTGAAAAAAAGATTATTTCCACCTCCTTGATCGTATCGACGTCTTCAGCTTTTTCCTGTGAAGCATTGGAAAAAGGGAAATTTTCTACTTCTGATGTTTTTTAGTGTAGATTTTTAAATTTTTTGGGTACAAATAAATTTTTAGCTTTGTAAAGTTTTAATGCATTTGCTTATTTAATATATTAATTCTTAAGGTATCTGTAGATTTTTTTCTCTAAGAGTTGACCTTATTGAAGAAATATATATGGCTGTTATTTAGCCTACTTTCCTTTCTAAGGAAAGCTTTCTTTCGAATTCAGTATTTTTATTACATGAATTATAATTACATTGAAAAAGAAAGTACGGACAGGGGCAATTGTCCATTTTGCCTAACACTGTTGACGCAGATGCTTTAACTGTCAGCCTCCGCTGAAGTTTAAGCAAATTAGAAATTACAAATTTAATCAAAATTCGGCAAATGCAAAATTTTAAAAAAAATTATTGATGTTCGCCATGCATTATTACAGATTCACTCTTCCTTTATATTATTTTATCATTTTAAAAAAAACCCTTAACATTTTGATGAGAATAAGGTATACATTAGCTTCTTATTTGTCAATGACCACTTTTATTAATTAGAAATCTCAAACTTTACCTTTTTTTTCTTTATTAACGACAACAAGAAATAGAATAATTTATTTACAGTGTTCTTTCAACTAATATTGTGAAAAATTCAATTCTTTGTTGAATAAATAATTAATAAAATAAAATGACAGTTAATATAGGTTACTTTTATAGCCAACCTAGAAAATAGTTCTATTGAGTATTTTAATTTCTGAAGGAATATCAGTACATTACTTTCTCATGTATATTGGTACCCTCTTAATTCAAACAATATAATTTCTTTCTCCATCTATTGAGTTTCGAAAACACTGGTGGGTGGACTGTGATTATCAATCATAGAGAACGCCCCTGCGTTCTTTGCGAAAGACCACATTTTGCGGTTTTGTGGGTTGTTTCTCACTGTCGTAGCACAGGCACTGCTTCCGATATAGATCACATCTAATCTATCTCGTTTGGTTGTATCTACTTGTCAATGGGATCGCCCACCTACCACACCACCTCTTGCCAATACAATGAAGGAATGAAACGCATTCATTCTGTGGTCAGTCGAATACCAAAAGGCAATCATTGGCGCTAATGAATTATACACAAAAATTTACCTGCAACAGGGGATCCATTGATAGCAGTGAGCTTCAGAAGTTAATATTTTAGAACTTATTTGCGAAGTGACTTATTCGAGTACAGCAATTCTAATTTCCAAATAGATGTTAATCAACAAATATTAATTTCTAATGTCATAAAATATTACGGGATCAATATTTAATGTCCTAAAGCCAATGACCGCTGCTTATTAAGAGAAAGAGGGGAAATGATTCTTTATTATTGGAAGCCGTTTTATTTCTTTTAAGGTATTAAAAAGTGAAACGGACATGATTTGACTGCAATTTTACTTTTAAAAAATGTCACGTATCAGGCATATATATTTCAGACAAAATATTTAAAATCCATCTCTTCTATTTTGTTTCACAACTACAATCCCAACCCTCCAGATGGCTTACTTAATAAGAGGCTGTAATTTCATAATGTATTCTCGTACTTACGATGTATATAACATTCATTTTTATTTATTTGAAGTTTTTGATTAATAAGGGCAAGGGACGTGAATCTGATCGACTTTGAAAGAGGCGTGGTTGTACAACCTATTGGTTATAATGTGGAACTCTTTAAGAAACTAACACTGTTGCCCAATGTTAAGATATTTAAAGAGTTAAAAATGACATTATGGAGAATATTAGTCTCATCTATGACTTACAAGGAGATGTCACGTCCTGTATATCGCGAAAATCAATGACCTTTTGTGAGATGAAAGTACTTCAAAAATATAAATGGGTTAAGGCATGGGCGGATTTACGGGGGTGCTAGGGGGTGCGCCGCACCCCCAGATTTTTAGGATGATAATTTTTTTTTACAGATAAATAAAAATGTTTTCTATTATAATAATTTTATTAATTATTAATTTAGGCCTAAAAATGGAACATTTAAATTGGGTTTTGGTGTTTGAATTTGGTATACAAATACCTCATACCTTCCGGTGAGCTCGCACCCCCAGATATCAAGACCTAAATCCACGCATGGGTTAAGGAGCCAACTCATAAGCGTTTTCGAGATATTTGGCGTTGTTTCCATCGAATTTCGAGTATTAGCTTATTAATTTCCTGTTGGCAGTTTCAAAGCAAGTGTCGTGTGATGTCTTAAGGCGTTCCGCTGGAGATCTAAGGATCCAGGCTTGACTCTGCGTGGGGGCCAGCTTCGCTTTTAATTATTATTTATTAATATTTACTTATTTAATTTTCATTTTTTCTATTTTTTTCTGGTTATGTTATGAATATTAGGTGGAAAAGTAATATATGATTAAAAATAAATAAACAATATTTCTGTTGACTTATTTTTTATTAGAAAAGTTTTAATTTTTTAAACATAAATTAAGACATATAAATACGCAACTTAACTATTTTTTCTCTGTTTAATCTTGTCTTTTTTTCTTTCCTACACTAACTGCTTTTCTCTTGACGTTTTATCAAATATTAATAACATTAACAAAACGTCAGAAGAAAAATGTAGTCTATTAGTATAGGAAAGAAAAAAGATAAGATAAAAAAAAGGTTTAGTTAAGTTGCATATTTAAATATGTCTTATTTTATATTTAATAAATTAAGATATTTCTAATAAAAAATAAGTTAACAGAAATATTATTTATTGGGTTGTGTAATAAGTTCCCGCGTTTTTTTGCTTATACGATTTATTGAAGAAAACAATAATTATTACAACAAATTAATCAATAACATTTTCTCCATCGTTATTTAGGACCTGTTCCCGCCTATCGACCAACTTTTCTATGCCGTCGCGCCGAAAAGTTTTTGATTGTATGTTGAAGAAGTGGTGAGCCAGTTTTTGAGGACTTTTTCATTGGCGAAGGTTACACCCCTCATTTGGTTCGACATGGAGCGGAAACAGTGATAAACCGTTGGCGCAAGGTCCGGAGAGTATGACGGATGCGGTAAAACCACCAATTCGAGGTGATTCAGAGCCTCCTTGACGATGTTTGCGGTGTGTGGGCGTGCATTGTCGTAAAGAAGGATGACCTGACCACTTCGATCGGCCCTTTTCTGCTGAATTGCTTAGTTAACGCGATGAAATTGGGCGAGATAGCGTTCTTTGTTGACAGTCTTGTTCTTCTCCAGCTTTCCCAGTAGATCACACCTTCACAGTCCCACCAGACGCATGTCATTGTCTTCTTGGGATGGATATCTTGCTTGACTCTCGCTGTGGTGTGTCGCCTGGTGCCGTCCACTTTTTTCTTTGCTGCATATTAACGTCAAGACACCACTTCTCATCCCCGTTGATATTTCTGTATAAAAATCGTTGCCTGTGATCGCGTGTTGCACGATGTCGGCCGAGATGTTGAGCTGCTTTTACGCAACGATTTTCCTTGTTTCCATCACTCGAGTTGTGTGGGACCGAAGCTCCAAGTTTTTGAATAAAGCCCATCTTTTGGAGTGAAAATGGTTAGCGATAGTCTTAAAGGTGCACCCCATCTTTTCGGCCAACTTTCGTGTTGTTTGACGACCATCTTCCTTCAGAAACGTCTTGAGAAGATCTTCGTCGAACTCGGAAGGTCGGCCGGAGCGAGGTGCGTCGCCTAGCTCAAAATTGCCATTTTTGAACTTGGAAAACCAATTTTGAGCGGTCCTCGGAGCTATAGCATCTACTCCATACACATCACAAATGTCACAAGCTGCTTTCGTAGCTTTTTGACCACGACGAAAGGCGAAATAGAGCATATGTCGAAAATTCATTTATTTGCCTCCTGGAACTTTCATTTCAAAAGCCTGAAAATTAATTAAAATTAATTCATTCGAAAAATTGAAGCACATAGGTTTGTAGAGGAAGAAAAATACTTGTGAATGCATAAATATATTTTACCAAATAAAATACAAAATGGCGGGAAAAAACTAAACAAACAAAAAAAAAACGCGGGAACTTATTATACAACCCAATATTTACTTCTAATCGTATCTTACTTTTCCATCTACTATTCATAACATAACCAGGGAAAAAAAAGAAAAAACCTAGGCCTACATTATTTTAAAGAAAGAAGAAAAAAAAAAGATAGCAAATGGGGAAAAAAGTAATAAAATAAGAAAAAAAAATGAAAAAAAAAAGAAATTAAATGAATTACTACTACTACTAATACTAATACTAATACTAATAATAATAATAATGATAGTAATAAATAAGAACGAAAAAGCAAAAGCCCTTCCCCCGCAGAATCCTATGATCTCCAGTACAACGCCTTAACACATCGCACCACAATAGTACCTGGTTTTGAAAAAGCTAATACTTGAAAATCGATGAAAACAATGTTAAATATCTCGAAAACAATTGAGAGTTGACCCCTCAAACTATATATATATATTTTTCAAGTACTCGATGTGTACTTTCATCTCACAAAAGGCCTTGGGTTTTCTTCATGTACAGGCCATGACCTCTCCTTATTAGTGCACATACTGTCCGTTTTTGTTTACCAGAGCCTTCAACGCTTTTGCGCATGCGTCAGGTCTCCTTCGATTTCTTCAAAATAGGGGTGAGAAGAAATAAAGAGCAGATGTTTACTTTTTATCAGTGTTAGTTTACTAGTAGCTGCGTTCGATTTGGCTTTTCGGGAAAGAATTAGGGAAAGAATAAATATTATTGCAAAAATAATAGGTACTAAAAAAAAACACAGATCTTAGGAAAGTGCCCATCTCAGCGTATCACCCCTTTGCGGGGTAGAATCGTCTGCCAATGCTAGTTCTCGCTTTTGAAACCGAACAGTAGATTCTCCGGTACGAACACAAAGACGAAAAGTTTTGGAACAAACTAACGAAGTAATATAATCGAAAACGAATTGTTTTCCAGAGTATAATCTATGGTCGTTAAATTTCAATTCGGGTCCATCGAAATGTCTTATTAAGAACCATCGAAAGAGTCACATTTGATCATCCTCCATAGTTAATGGCATATCTGCAGCAGTCAATCCTAATAACACAGTTAAACAATTTTTTAATGTTCAAACTCATATGATATCACATTAGGTTGTTTAGTGGAAGTTCTGCGAATATACCACGAACTGTTGTTAATAGTTAAGCATATTTGCCCCATTAAACTGTGAATCTGAAACGAATTTAAAAAGTTAACCAATTCCTCTTGATTGGTGTAAAGTTTAACCATTTTCCGTGCGATGAAGTACCAACCTACAATTTATTTTCTAAGTAATTTTTAAAACAACTTCTGAAACCATTAAAATCGAAGAAAAATAATCATTAAGACATTTTTTTTAAAGATAGACTGTTTGACTATTATGGAAACTTAATAGCCAATCAATTACTACAGAACTTCTTACAAAATGTTTCAGAAAACGAGATTTGCAGCATTGTAAAGTCAAATTTGTTTTTTAGTTGGATGGTGGAGATCTGAAGTTCCACTTTTATTTTATTTATTTTTTTGAAAAAATTACATCTAATAACAAAAGAATTGCCGCTGAGATGGACTTATTGATTTATGTTTGTTTTTTTTTTCTTGAAAAAATTAATTACTACCAAAATTGTAAGATAACACTGGTCTAAAAAAAAAAATTCTTTCTTTCAGAAGGACTAAATAAACGGAATCTAACTTTTCCATGCTGAGTTCAAATATGTTCTCAGATTTTTTTAGATCAGGCAGGGTTTTTTTGTGGCACGTGTTTAAAGTTTTAAAAGAATTAGTACTCACGAAACACTAAATAATAAACATACGGCTAATTTTGGCTTACCTAAAAAGTTGTATATGATGATTTTCGGCTATATTTTGCCTTCGGGATGTCTCTCTTCATGGTCCAGCAGTAGTCGGCCAGCATACTGGGACTCCATTTGCCTTGGTACCACTTTTTCATAATAGAACTAATGAAAACGCTTACCATGCGCATCAGAGACATCCCCAAGATTTTCAGGGAAGTAGTCTAGATGAAATCATCTGGTTGATGTTGATGTCCAAGAGCATCCATTATTGAACAAACATTATTACAAAAAACTACATGGCCTTCTTTAGAGAAGTAGTCACTTAAATCACTATTGCGACTACGATAAACGCATATTCGTGTATCTTTTTGGAGTAGATTCCAGCCTTTGAGCCTGGAACTTAAAAACTCTGCCGACTCTTTAGACAAATTTAAATCCCGTATAAGATCATTAAGATCTTCTTGAGATAAAAAAGTGAGGTTCTGATGAACTACTTGCTTCAAATGTAGGGTCACTTCCCTCCTTTCTTTCGTCTTCAGTTCGAGCTGGGTCGGAGTCGGAGTTATCACTTTGGTATAGGATACTCTTCACTCTGTGGCACATGTCTTATTGCAGATGCCAAATTGGGATACTTAACTGTATATTTTGTTTTAGACGTAATTCCTTTAATATTAGTTAAGCAGAAATAACAGTCAGTTGAATGGTCCTTCTGTTCCCTCCAAATCATAGGGACTGAAAATGGCATATAATGAGTACCATTTTTCCATCCAATGAAAAGCCCAACACATGATACACAGCATACATTTGGGGCCCAGTCTTTATCGAAATCACCAGCTTTACACCCAAAATAAAGCTCATAATATTTTTTCACAAGTGGTTGAAAGTCAGTTCTCCATAGACATAGCAGAAATTGTTTGGTGATTTAAACACTTTCTTGGCATATTGAAACATTTATAAAACTCATAAAACTTATAAAAATAATATACAGCAGAAAACCACTACATATGTTGCAGGCTCACTACAATTTCAATATTGCTTACTAAAACATTGCAAATTTTGAACATGTTTGAACATGAATAACCCTGTACAGAGTTAGAACATGTTTCAACATAAATAAATCTGCATGGTACCAAATTATTCTGAATAAAATTACCACTTCTATAATTTACAAGAATTATATTTAAAAAACATCTAATACACAGAAGTCTGTTATACAAAAATGACCCTCACCAAAAAACTATGCCTGATGGAAAAATTCTGATTATATATTTGAATTCAGTATACAAAACTATACTGGAATCGCTATTCCTAAAAAAAATATAAATTTCCCAGTGTAATCTATGTAAAGCAAAATAATATAATTTAAGATTAATTTGAAGGTAATTCTAGTTCTTAAAATATAAATTGCCGTTCAGGCTCAGTCTTTTGTTCAAGTCCGCGCCTGCTATTTCGAGATACAGTTGAGAAATTTGCCATTCAACCTCCCACGTAATAGAATTCTAAAAAATATACAAGAACAATGAAAATATAATAAAAAGAACTAATGGTCTTTGAGATATTACATTTTTCGAATTATTTTGATAATTATAGCTGACGAATATTTAGTTCAGTGCTGGAAAGTTTACGCGAGTTCAATTTTTCTATTATTGTCTTAATCTTTTTTTTCATTTGATAGTTTATTTCTCCAAGGGAAATTCTCTAAGGGATAGAATGAGATTATGTATATAAAAAGGCAACTTTATCGAAATCTAATAGTGGAAGAGGGGCTAATAAACGTTCAGTTTCTCATTTAAGCTATTTACAATTCTAAACCACTCAGTTATACTCAAACACAATTAAAATACCAGCAGTAATTCTCCACTATTTACGAATTCCAGATCAAATTTGATATACTTCATCTCATATAATGTATTTTCCCCTTTAGCAACATTTGCCTCCGATCCTCTGTTCTTAATATAGTGCATGATTACAACGACTTCAGAAGTATCGTCATTACTGAAAAGAAAATGTGATTATAAAATCTCAAAAAATTGCGGATGAGGGTCGGGCTAACGAACTTCATCTCAGACTCGGATCGAAAGAGTGATAGGAGCTTTAACCCTTGGTCCTTCGTAGGATTGATCACTACCACATCTAATATTAAGTTCATTGTTACTTTCGATACATTTCTGATCTGTTTACAGTTTGACATTTTTTTGCAATTGGTCCACAAGTGTTTTAAAAATGCATCACTCTTTCATCAGAAAATAAAATTGTATGGCATCATTAAGAGCATTGTTGAATGAAAAAAATATACTCAAATAATTACTTTTACTTTTCTAATCTAATTATTCCAAGCATACCTTTAAATTTATTTCTTTATCGTATGGTAATCATTAGCCAGGAGATCGAGACGATTGTCTGGCTACCATAATTGCTAGTTCGTTAGAGTAACCCAAGGATCACCTTGGGTCGAACTAGACTTTACTCCCACGAAAACAGACGGAACACTGAAGAAGAAAGAATGAATCATCCAAGCCAAAGCAGGGATTCGATCCCAGATTCCGACATATCTGCCTCATGGAAACCTCCGTCTAGACTGCCATTCGTGCCAGGACGGCCATACTTTTAAAAATGATTAGTTACGATTATTGAGATTGAACTGAACGATTATAGGCAGTATATTAGACAATATAGAATTCACATACTTGATGCCATTGATGTTGACCAGTGCTATTCATGGAACCATAACTTGTTCACTCCTAGTTATCAAAAGAAAAAAAAACAGACACTTAAATAAAATATTTAACAATGACAACAAAAACAATATTTCTTGGTGTTAGAATCTTATATAAAATTAGTATGTCATTAAATTTGGTGAATATTGTTATTATAAATGACACTTTTTTTTTTATCTTTCGGGTTACAGATGGCAGCTATCAGTTTGGTTGTGAGTCACATTTTTTTTTTTGTACATTTGTTTATTCAACTAAAGGTTTACGAATTTCAGTGCTTAAAGGTTTAATGCAACAGACATAACCATCCCCCTCCGGGAACATAATAAACGGTAAATTTGAGTTGGGAGAAGCCCAAATTTTCCATCATTTCCCTTCTATTCTCTTTAAATTACTTTTTAATATTTTACCTTCATCCTCATCCTCTATCAGAAGGAGGAGCAGATCTTAAAACTTACTCCTATTATAAAATGGTTGAGAATTCTGAACACGTACACGCACCACGGACCTAATGCCAATTTTTACTTTCTCTGATTGCTATATGTTTCCCTGAATTACAATAGCTTCTTGTTTTCACTTTAACTTTGATGCAGCCCTGGCGCTGATTAAAAATTAACATTCTACAAGATTCGGTAAGATTGGATTGAAAATAGTTTGAAGCCTTAATCCTGAGCGGATTCGGTCTAGAGGAAGTGTTGGCAAACGTCTGAGCAGTGTTACAGCTCAGAGTTAGTCAAATATTAAAGCAACATCGATTATTTATAGCTGCTAGTTAGATCCAAATTGAAGTTTCCGAAGCTAAACTTTCTCTTCGAAAAAAATCAGTGCTATCGTTTCTTCAGAAGTTGCCTTACGAGGGCAGTAGCCTTTTTCGGTATTCCGAAGGAATTTGTTTGCAAATTTTAATTTAAAACCAAATGAAAGATTATTCAAGGAAAAAACATGAAGTTTTTGCATCAAATTACATTGGATGTAAGGACACAGTTAATTAGGTTTTTAATTAATTTGACAATCATTTAATTGTTCCGGAACAATAAGTATTTCATTTCCTCTGTTTTGTTTAAGGCAGCTAAATTGAACTTGTTCCCTAATTTCCTTTTTTTAATTAATTTTGCGTTTTCTTATTTAATTCATAAAATTCTATTGTTTTTTCATACTACAGGGATGTGATTCTGCTGTTGAATTTAATATGTACCAAAAACAATCCAAAATAATTTCTTTCAGCTGTATTGTGTAATGTTCGACTTTTTCTGAATGGTGATACACTTCGATCTGATAAACAATCGACGGAACAAAATAAATATATTGCCAAAGGATTCACGGTATTTTAACCCCATTGTATCCGAAAAAAAGTATGAAAAAAAAGTGTGTTTGTTTTAATTTAAATCGCTGATATCTTCTCCCACATTCATATCCATTCATATCAGGATATGAATGTTTCCAGGATAGACAAGTTCATAATCATTTACATAAATTCATTCTTAAATTTATTCATGCATTCTTTTGGGAAAAGAAGTTATTCTATTAATAATTGTTGTACTAAACTAAATTTTAAAGTGGTCCATCTAGATAGAAGTATCTATTCTACAATATAAAGAGTACATGTAAAAGTTCAAAAGAAGGAAAATACAGAATTAAAACTATTACGTTTACTAAACTATAAGATTTGTAATAATAAACTTGTAATCAATCGTTTATTTTCAGTTCTTTTACTTCCATTATTTTATGTTCAAGGGTGTGAACTTTCCAGATTCAGAAGTACTCGTAATTCAGACATTTAATACTTATCGATTAAAATGCTCATTGTACTCATGTTCGAATTGCATAAAACATTTCTACATCCACATGCAAAATAAACTAGAAAAACTGAAGTGTTCAGTGTGATCGACCTCCAGAAAAGCAAAACATCTGTCAACGCAAAACATGTGTACCACTTTGAACACAAGCGCCCATTTACTATGTCTTACTGAGTTTTTTGGATATCGTAGTATCGGAAATCAGATTTTCAAAGTATAAGAGATAAAAGTATTACTGGAATTCAAAGTGTTTAAAATTTAAATATTATATTACAATCCTTCAAATAAACTGAAATGAAGTTGCCCGATTTTGGCTATTAGTCTACATGTTAATAATCTAGCATTACATTCTTTAAACATGCAAGCAAAGAAAAGAAATTAGGCAGGAGCCTTTCGACATAAATAAGAAATGTACAATTAAAAGCCTTCTTGCTACTTAAGAGCATGTTTTGCGTTGCAATTTCATAAATCACAGACATTATTTTTGTATATACTTTATACAGAAAATACCTCCATAAAAACCAATCTCATTTCAGCTATAAGATTATCTTTAAATTCAATATGTTTAAATTACGTTTTTTCCTATCTCCATAAGTAATTTATTTTTAAAAGGATTTTTGCTTGAATAAAATTTCAGAATATTGGTAATTTTTTTTCTTTAAAATTATTCAAAATCTTAAATTATTGTTATTGTAGTCATATCATAATTGAAAGTTGCAAACGTTGAAGAGAAATTCGATAATAATAATAATAATAATAATAATAATAATAATAATAATATGGTTTTTTCCTTTTGCTCTACCCTTGAAGTAAAATTAGAAAGAATACTAAGTTTTCTGGGGTTATGTGGCGCGAAAATCCAAATTAAGAAAAATGTTTGGCTTCCTGTCTCTTGTAAACATGATGGTACATGTACTGTATATTCAATTCAGAAGTCCTGTAAAATTACAGCACATAAAGGAAAGTAGGTTAGATGCGAGACTTAATATTCACTTTAAAAAAATATCATTTTGTAATTTTTTAGACTAATTGTGTTTGTTTTTACATTTCAAAGCTTCAGAAATATAAGACCGAAAAGTTACATTCTGTCATGCTCTGTTATATTCTGTCGACTTCGTTTCTTAATAAAGTTACATAAGAAACGTAGTTGACAATATTTGAAATAATTTTTGAAAATTTACAAAAATAAGTTTTTTATTTTAATTTTTTTTTTAATTTTCGTAATCAAGCTTTTTAATTACATAATCGTCGATTTTTTCATGTTCATCATCTCTAGCGTTAGTTTTCATAGAATCTTAAAGAATTCTTTGCTTTTGGTTATAAAAAGATTCTTTGGTTTTGCATTTTTCTTTTAATCAAATCTTTCTGAATAGAGCACTAGTTGAGTTCTTGGAAACGTTCCTTGTTCCTTCGAATTCCCAATCATCCGACTACTTGAATATTTCTCGGTAAAATGGTCAAAATCTATAAAATATGGATGCGTACAGCTTCTCAGTTGCGATCCCATCAGTGCTACCCATTGCCGCATGGCTGCCCATAAATGCGGCGAGCTCTCTGTGGCATACAGCGGCTGCTTTGACATCAGTGGCCTTCGGTGAATCTTCACTACATTCCATCTACATTTGTTCGAATTATAAAGACCAAATTTGCATCATTTGCTTTGGGTCGTGTAGCCTTGACTATTTCTACAAGAGGATAAAGACGGACGAAGAGTTCCCAAAGAAAATGGAAAGATATATTTCAGAATCTATTGAGGAACTTATCGTTTCTGCCTGAGAGAACTTAAATTCTCTTCATTTCAGAAATTAACTTAACAGGTAATAAAGTTTTTACGACACTGAATCTTTAAGAGGCTTCTGTCTATGATAGAGAAAAGGGAGATTGAAATAAAAGAAGTAGATTAAAGCTAAGTGGTTCGAGTTAAAGAGTTTGAGGAATTGGTTTTTGATGACATTTTTCTCAACATCTGTTTCCTTTATGCAAATTTTAAAAAAATGCATGTTAGATTTTTGGGTGTTCTTTGAATACCAACGTAAAATTAAAATGAAGTTAAAAAAGTTATATGATCACAAATAATAAGGAACTATTGAATATAGCAAGCATACCATCAAATTATTAATTAAGTTTAATTTTAAAACAGACAGGCTATTCAAATCCTTATTGAATAAATCTAAGATTCATGTCACTCTTGAGTTCTCGCTATAAAATTGCAATATCATAACATCAATTATCTTGATTCATTGCTTCTCTGAAAAACTAAACATAATTAGGACACGAAATAATTATTTACATAGTACTATTACTTTTTTATTGGATTTTACATTTACTAATATCTAAAGCAGTGTTTTCGAATCCTTTATTGGAGGATGTTACCCTTTAATCTCTTGTATCCTCGATAATATAAATGAAAAACAACAATAAGGGAAATAATGTCAAGGAAATAATGCCTAGAACTTCTTTAAGAAAGAACCTGGATTTTCGTAAAAACTCACCATTTTTCATTAAAAAAATTGATATTAAAAAAATCACGAAAACTTCACAGCTTACGGATTTCCTCAAAGATACGATTGAAAATTACTAATTTAAAGGCTTCAAAATTGTTTACTATTAGCTGCAAACGTTACATTAGTTCATAAATACAATTTGGTATTTCATTTCAATAACATTGAATTTCTTTTGAATTTTCTTCATTTGAATTACATTTTTCATTTTTCACTAACTTCTTCTCCCACATTGTTACGGAATTTTTAGAAAAATTAATGACTGAAAGGTTAGTATCATTTTCCTCAATCGTTTCACCGGTGACAGCGGAATTCCGATGGTTCGTTACTCCCCTCATAATTCTTTTCAGAACTGTGAATGTGGCGTTCAACGAACCTAGTTCGTTAGTTCTTAAAGATTTGAAATGTATGAATGGACGCCTGTCGGAAATGGAGGGAGACTGAAAGATATGGCAGTGAAAATGACAGATACTTTGGTGGCGAACAGGTACTTCTGCAATTCGACTTTCGGCAATCCGAGAATTACCAAGTTGCAGAGTAAAAAAAATGTCTCTATTAATTGTGGACTTCTCAGAAATTAACGTATGAATTCGAATTCATCAGTCTCCGTCTAATCATTAAAAAAGTTAACAATTAATGATTAATTAATAATAATTTCCTAATAAATATTCAAAAATTAAATTAGTTTTCGCAGTTATACTTGATTTTCTTGCTTGTGAAAACTTAGCAGCTGGAGTTACGCAGTGTTCACTGTTAGTTAGTTCTAAACTTTTTAAATGCCTCGAATTGATTTCCAAGAAGACAACACACTTTAAATATCATAAATGGAATTTGCCTTTTCGGAAATTAAACATTAAATGCTTTAAACCAATAATACACTTTAGGGGTCAAACTTGCTCAGATCCAGATTTCAAGATTATTTAATATCGTTTTAAGTATCATAAAAGGGCTGATGGGTTCTCTCATTTTTAGTACTCCTCTGTGAATTGTGTTAGTGAAGTGCTAGTACGTTTTATCATCTCCTTTTTAATTCATTTTTTTATAGTTTTGTAAATGACTACAGATTTATAGTTTTGCTTTTCGTTGATAATGTTTCAGCCTTGTACACTAAGTAAATGGCACTTCCGAATATTGTTTACAAAATACATAATTAATGCAAATAAACCACATTAAAGTTTTGGATTTCATACTTAGTCAGAAAGATAATATAGTATTTTATTCAGTTCAATTAATATTTATTATCACTGTATCATTATAAAAAAAATAGTTTCAAAAGTTAGGATATCATTTAGGAAGTACGATTTCCATAATTTCATTTAAACTGTTGGAGTTGTCGTAGGAAGATGAACTCCATTTCATGGCAGTGCAGATTTCTTTTATTTGTTGATTCTGAAGCAATACAATTATTTAAAATGCCAAATTGAAATTTGATTCCTCGTTTAAATTAATATCTTATAGATTGACAATAATATCAATGTTAACTGCAAAAAAACAAAGAAACAAAACTAGGGCTGGGATACGACCCAATGACCATATATTCGCAAACTTTTGATTACCCAGGAAATGGAAGATTTCAAAAATATGTCATGTTGTAGAATAATAAACAAAAATTATCTAAAACAATGTCATAAATCTCGAAACCAGGGAAATATTAAATCCTTACATCTCTTTCATGTGACAACAGAAAGATTAATTTGGCGTTATACTTACTCTGTTGTCCTTAATTAAAAATAATAAATTGTTTGTACGGTTTAGTTTAACACAAATAATTCATTTTGATACCTGAGATTCTAGATCTAGATTTTTGAGCCTTATTCAATTACAGCTTGGCATTTATTTGACTCATCAGAAGGAATTATTCAGTACTTAATGGCTGAGAAGCAGTACTGAAAGATCACTTCACTTAACAACCACTTAAGCAAATAAAGAGTAGCTCCAGAAATGTCGATAAGATATAAGTGCAGAAAAAGGAATACTTATATTCCATTATATAAACAAAGAAATGAGTTCCGCTCCTCTGAAGGTTTACCACTCTTTTTAAGTGGAGATTCTAGAAAAAAAACAAACATCATTCTTAGTTTGATCGATCCTTAACTTATAGTTCCTTGATATCCTTCTTAATCCGAAAAGTCCTTGTACGGAGAGCCTTATTCCTCGAATTTCATTGAAAACATGCACACTTACAGTCAAGCTTAGACACAACTATAAAGTTAAGCCTTCAAGAAGAAATTTACTTTAATTGCTTTAGAAAATCAAGGAAAGTAGAAAGAATTTCTGTAATAACTTCCAAAAGACATCTGATTCTGAAATGCTTGGGATGAGATTGTAAAGAATAGAGAATTGCAAAAATAGAGTGCCTAATTTTCTGTTATACACTCCTTTCCAAACAGCTAAATCCTTCTTACATTAACATTAATAATGTCAATCTCTCTACTTTCTCCGAGTTCTATCGCCGCTCGATAACAATAGCCTATCTGTGTGTCTTATGCATTCTACCTGCTCTTGATCTAGGGAACCTTCTGCATTTTCTTTTCAGAATTGCAAACTCCATTTTAAAGCAAGAACTTATAAAATTTTGTAACCTTTTTACTTAATTAATAAAAAAAGAAAATTCTTAAACTGAATATTCGTGTATCGAGGAATGTACACGGATAAGTTATTCAGTACAATTCAAATTTAGAAATGAGACTATTTAAAAAATTTAAACTATCAATAAACATTGTTAACATCGTGGAACCAGTCGTCGAATTGCAACTTACATCTGACTTACAGTTGCCTCCTTCACAACCAAATGTACTAAGAAAATATTGTGTAATTATTGTGTATTGTATCCATGTACACTAAGAAAATATTGTGTAGTTTTATCATTAGCAGCTGTTAAATATGGAAACTAAAATCTATAACGCAATTTTATATTTATTCCAATTTTACATTTATTAAATATTCCTTAATCCCTTACAAATAGAAAAAAAAATTCTCACAAATTCAGGGCAACCCATCTTAATTAAAAACTAAGAAAATTTTCTAAAACAATATTTGCAAGATTATTTCTGATCTTTTTTTTTTAATTTCCATATTATAATTTACTGTTTGGACTGTAATTACTTCCTTTAGCATTTGCAATTATAATACAAAATTAAAAAATGAAATTGAATTTAATATATTGCTCAATCAAACATAACTAAATGGTTAGTGATTTTTTTTTAGATTTTACACTACTACTGTATAATCACTAATCCTATTCCAAAACCACTATAATATTATACTTAAAATGAAAAATGATTCATGTTTCAGTATGTTTCGGACTACACTACATTGATTGTAAATGCAGTAATTCTTTTGATAATATAAATTCAAAATTTTTTTTTTTTAATATTAGTAAAGATAGTTTATAGTTTTAAGTAGAATTTTGGAAATTTATTATAACTCTAACCTTTTTACAGCAATTAAAAATATGTTGCTGCAAAGTAAAGTAGCCTTTAAATAGATTTCAATTGATAATTTTTGTTTGATGTTTACCATTAATCAATCATTCATTAGAATTTGAATGAAACCTGTTTGTCATTTAAAATGACTTATAATCTCCAGTGGCAGGTAGAAATCTCCCCTTTTTAAAACGACCGGAAAAGCACAAAAAAGTTCCTGCGATTAATCAATAATAGTTCTTTTTTGCTTGTTATTATTCTGCAAAATATTACTTTATTAAATTGTAGTACACATTATTTTACTGTGTTATCTACGCTATAATGAAACATGGAAATTCATTGTAGTTTCGTTTCAGTGCTCAAAATCATTCTGTTTTGGTTTCATATAAACAAATGCGTGAAATTACTTGTGGAGTAAGTAGGCATTTTTTTTTTTTTTTTTTTTTTTGTCACAACAGTCGGCAACTGAAGCGCCTTTGCCGGTCAATATTTCATGCGGAGGGAGACCGTGAGGCGTACTAGTGTTCTTTCACCTTTGACGGTTGTCTTCTCGCAACATGCCCGAGTTTGCAAACTGGCAGGTGGCGCTGTTTCTCTCCTACTCGCGCCAGGTGCAATGCGCCCGTCACTCGCACCGTCATCGGTCGCTGATCGTCGGAGCACGGTATGCATCAAGTCCGCACGCGAACCCCTCTCGCCTCGGCCAGCTGTTTCGAAGTAGTACAATAGCTAGCTTTACAACACATTGCCATTTGGCTCTAACACGAGACAGGCTAACTTCATCATTGCAATGCATTGATAACTGCTCTTTAAAAGACTTCATTACGGGCTTGTTTAAAGATTGGCCTCATCGATTTTTTTTCTCCCTTTATCGAAGAATACATGTTTATAAATATAACATAATCAGAATCTCTCATTAGTGTTATTCAGTTTTATTTTTAAACTTCATTTAAAAATAAGTAAATAATTTACGAATTTTTAAATTCAAATAGCTTTTTTTTATAATTTGGCTACTGACAATACACGGCTAGTTACTTATTAATTTTTTTGTGGGCCTACAACTATAATTTATATCATTTTCTAAAGTGCAAAGCAAAGAAAACTAAATTAGTAATCCTATAATTTAAATTAATGATTATGTAATATGTAACTTTCCTTAATTATTTCTCACATGCACTGAAAATAAAATTAATAATTAAAACTGTTTATTGTGGGCTTGGTAGCCAAGTGGTAAGACGCTTGATGGCGGGTTGAATCCCAGGTCTCGGCGTATGTAGCATTTTTCCACGCTAAATTCTGCTTCAGACCGATCCAGGGTCCACCCAGCCCTCTGTAGAATGGGTACCGGGTGACTTTCCACAGGGCTAGAGGTGGGTGAACGTTGGACTGACCACCCAACCTCATCTCAGTCCATGGTCAACGAAACATTGGAAACTTACCTCCAGCGCCCTCCTAGGCTCCTGTGAGATTCAACTCCTACCAACACCTACTCTGTTTATTGTTGATGTGTAATTATAAAATTTAATATTACTTTTGGGTAACGTGTTGATTAATGTAATTACGTATTAAGTTTTTCTTTTTTTATTTTATTTCTACGCAGAATTGTAATTCTCTCGTAGTATTCTCGCGTAGTACTTTCAACTCAA
Source organism: Thereuonema tuberculata (assembly GCA_023159025.1). NCBI lineage: Eukaryota > Metazoa > Arthropoda > Chilopoda > Scutigeromorpha > Scutigeridae > Thereuonema > Thereuonema tuberculata. The sequence goes on along the minus strand of JAFIDM010009631.1, from coordinate 318,644,550 downwards.
AATTACAGCTTCAGCCTACAAATTGATTTATTTTTATTCTATGAACTATTATTTTGATCACGTGATGGCATATATTTTGTAACATATTAACTAAGCTTATAAAGATTTTTATAAACTTTCATTTTTCCTATTGAAAGTTGAAAAACTTTCGTTATAAATCCAAATTTTAATTTTTTAATATTACAGTAAGTAATATATTTATATAGTATATTGCGGAGACTTATTCTACTTTTGGATGCTCATGTTTACAGTAGTGTTATTTGAAAGCAAAATTTACAGTTACGGTGAACTGAAATATGACAATAATAACGATAAAATTAGTTAAGGTATTAAGTTACAATACAGTAAACTTTGATAATATAAAAATTCTCTGTTTCGCAAGAAAAATTATCTTATGAATACATTTATATATATGTTTTTTTTGCATAATTTTTTCTGAATAAATAAAATTTTGTCTTATTTTTACTCGCATTAAAACTTTTTGTTGTAACGTATTTTTTTCCAATATACTTATAAATTACCATTTTATAAATATAATGATAGCATAGATTAATTAGATCGAACGGCGTTTTTCATAATTCGAATACCAAAAATATACAGAATTTTTTTTTTTTATATATTCAAAAAAAAAAATACATTATACAGTAATAATCAGATGGTTAATAAATAATGTAATGTTATCTCGTAGCCTGAAATTCACAGAAGTACAGGTTACTTTAAATCGAAAATTGCAGTGGTCCCTTCGAAGTTTGGTTCGTGAAACCACTAAAAATAACAATTGCTTTTGTTATTCGGTGAGAAAAACAAGATTTTCAGAAATCAATACATGCAAATGAATGTGTAGAAAATAAAATAAAAAAAAAAAACACTTTTTGTAATTACCACATTTTAATCGTTTTAAAAGAAAGGCAATGTCTGTTTTTGAAACTTTCCAGCCCACCATTGCTGCCGCCTAAATCTTCAATGATCAACTCCTTAGCAATTTCCTTGGCTTTTTCTTTGAGAATCACAGCAGAAATCGGCACATTTTGCGATCTGGCATGTTTTAGCCATCGAACTAAAACCTCCTCGATCTCGTCAAACTTCGATTTCCTCATTCTCTTTCTTTTGTCTTTGCAGTCAGCTTCTTCAATTACTTGTTTCGATGATAGAATATCGTTTAATGTAGTCCTAGGAATATGGTGTTCTTTGGCAAAAGCTGTTTTCGAAACATTTGATTTTTCAAAAATTGCAATTAAGTCTTTTTTTTTTCTTTAAAAGATAATGAGGTAAGTTTTCATTTTCCTGGCATTTTAAAAACGTAATCGAACCTCGCTATAAAATTAAGTCACACTCAGGAGCGGTCAAGAAAAACATCTACACTCCACAGAGTCGCAGCGAGAAGTGTGATTTGAATGATTAGCAGCGAGATTCCAAGAACCCAAATACTCCGAAGGGGTAGAAAAGGAATGAAGTGACAGGCATGGTTGAAAATTCCCCGTAAAGCCTCGGCTTTCTTAAAGTGAAAGGGCGGGGCTGAAGAGACAACACGATGGCATGCAAAATGGAGAAGAGAGATGCTTTTGGTCAATTCTGAGGGTGACGAGTTATCCGGAGTAAAATCAAATTTGGTGACGGGTAAAGGAGGTTTATATTACATTATTGTGTATGAGACTTTGTCGGGACTAAAGGAAAACGACGACTTAAACGGAGTGACGACTTAACCGGGTGACGACTTAACTAGGCTATACTGTAATAAAAAAGAGTTACATACACTGCAATATCCGTCATGCTGAAAGTACGTAGCAATCTGTGTAGACAAAGACACATCTTCTAGTTCTGGTAATTCATTTTACAGAAATTCAAGGCAAGTATGTGCTCCCATACGATCTTCTAAAATTCCGAGACCAATCAAAATGTCGCCAATCATATCGCACCAAACATAGTAGAGAAACGAAAATGTCTGTTTCCACAGTAGGCTACCATGAATATTTTCTTGAGATCTTCGATGTTTTGTTTGTTGTTGATTCCGTTATGGCTGAAAATAGCTTTATCAGTGAATAGTATTAATGAAAGTAATTGACGATTAATTTAACGAACGACAAAATTCTGGACCTAGGGATGGTTCCTGAAAGAAGTTTTTAGCAAATGTGGCTGAAATGGTTACAAGCTGTAAATGTTTGCTATACTAGTAAAAGTGAAACACCGAGATGTGTAAAAAGTCTTCTCGAAGTAGCGTAGGGCTGCGATGTAGATTTCTAGAATGTTTTCTGTTCCTTCACATTTTGTTGACATCATCATTACATGAAACACGAGCACTAGAAAGTGTATCGCAATCAAACAATCTTTGAAAACCTTGGAAAACACTAAGATCTGGATGTCTGAGTATAGGAAGTACTATCATCCCAAAAGATGTAAAGGTTCAGCGTAATGCAAATTGTAAATTAGTGAAGATATGAAGCATTTTTAACAATACTTGAACATTATCAATCGTCAAAACAGCCAGCTGATGCTTCACCCTCATTCGGGTGTTATAGATTGGCACATTGCTGCGGGAGGGAAGGACAATGCTGAGCCTAAATTCAAAATAGTTTACATCCAAATAGCTCTATCTCGGAAACCGTAGGAGTTGGGCATACGATCATTTAAACTTATTTTAAGAATGACCATACCCTAAGACATTCTAGAAAATTGACTTTTCCTCTTGGGAGATCTTGTTTAGCTTTCCTTTTCAACCTTGAATGACTGAAGTTATAAGTTCAGTCGCTGAAATAACTTCAGTGGTGAATCGGGACTAAAAGCGATCGGAGTCCAACGCTCGTCCGATTTAAGCTCCGTTAAAGAACCTAGGTATCCATTAACCATTGAGCCTATCAGGAGCAGAATAATCTAGAAACCTCACCTGACTTTTTGAAATTACTCTGATATCAGAAGTCTGTCAATAAAACTTCTGAGGTGGAATATGTTATGTCTTCAAATTCTTTTGTACATTTATATATATTAGCATCTGAAAATGCAACAAATCTTATCTTAGAACTTTTACACAATCCTTGTAGTCGCAACTAATAGAAAATAGGATAAAAGTTTAAAACAATTACGGAAGATATGAGTGCCTACTTTTACATGTCTTAATCTTTACACGGTTTATCTTTTCTTCTGTTGAAATTAATTAGGATATTAATTGATATTTTCTTCTGTTGATATTAACAAAATCTTGTACGTAACAGTGTTATGTACCAGATTTTGTTAAAAATACTTCACATCTTCACTAACTTTAATTATGCACTATGCTTTTGATATCGGAAAGTTTGGTAAACTATGTGTTTTCGTAGAGAGAAGATGTAAGAATGTACCATCGAATTTTTCTTTTTGATTGTGAAAAAGCAACCATACATAACAACAAAGAAATATCATTAGTACTATCGGTTTCTTACGTCAGAGAGGTATTTCTTCGGGTGAAGCAGTGAAAATGTAGCCTCATTAAATGTCAAAACATCTGAAGATCAAAACATCTGAAGACAGCACCAATAGCGGACTTATGTAAACTAATCGTAAAGACATAATGTAAGGAACATCACATTAAGTAACCAGATAGTAGATATTAAGCGTATAGGGGTGGATAATAAAATATAATTGAAGAGAATTAGTTAAATTTCATTCACAATTCTTCATTCAGATGAAAGCTTTCTTCAATGGATTGGTTATATCAGCTCTTCTAGTAGAAATCACTATGATATACATCGAGGACTCCGCCATAGCTTTAGAAGTCAGGAGAAGGAGAAGTCAGTATTCGCTTTACTATCGGTATCTAGATGACTTCTTATTGATTGCCGATTCAACTATACAGGAATGAATACAAAATGTATTCCAAATGATCCATCCAGATATTCAATTCGACATAAAGAAAGAAGAAAACAACAACTCCCCTTCCTAGATAAGCTGATCAAAAATTAAGACAACAGTATAAATACCAACGTTTTCCGTAAGCCAATGTATTAAGGAACATCATTAACTTTGTAACTCTGCTACTCCGATCTCATATAAAATTAACACAATAAAAATGATGATACGTCGTGCATTCAAAGTGTTTATTCAGAGTGTTTATTCAACAATGAAATCTATTGCATCATCAATATACTTTTATCAAACGATTATCCTTCTCCATTCATTAGGCATCATATCGAGAAAACTATGAACTCCATTTATAATAATAGTGATGACACTAATACCAGCAAGACCCCTCCGTAAGCATATGTAGTCCTACTCCATCGTAGGTACCTCTATCCCGCATCTACAAAATATCAAAGGGCATAAATAAAAGTAGCACGCTATAGCCATCCAAAAAAAAAATGAATGGTTCCTACAGCACAGCGACACACGCACAAGGCACAGGACATTTATTGGACCTTAAACATTCTTTATTACTTGACACGGCATATATTAGAAGATGCAAAGAGTCCATACATATGCTCATCCATAACCATTCCTACAACGACACTTTTTCTTCGAAACTATAGCCTATTATCAACAAAATTCATTTTGACTCTTTGAATCCTATTTTTATCTTCCTATTTTTATTTTTTTAACATCAATTTTTACTGCTTATAGTTGTTTCAACCATTTATTATAATTTCTGTAGATTTAAAGTTGCCTTCAATAATATTTTTGTTATTAATATTTTACTCCTTAAAATAGCTTTAACCTGGTCTTTCAACCATATATTTTAAGTTCTATATATTTAAGATTACTTAATATTTAATGTTTTATTTACTACCAATCCCTGGGTTTTCTAATTATTCACACTCAAAGTATTTTTATTTTGTTTTAAATTTTTATTTTTTAAATTTCCTATTTTTTCTAAAACTTAACCATCCAGATCTTAATTTGTAGCTACATTAATTACATTCTATTTCAAATTAACTACATATGTTAATTTTTTACTCCTTCATCCACATTTTATTATCCATCGCTAAACGCTGATACGCATTACCTGTTGCTTAATGCGATATACCTTACATTACGTCTTTACGATTAATTTACATAAGACCGCTATTGGTGCTTTCTCCAGATGTTTTCATATTTAATGAGGGTTACATTTTCAGTGATTATCCCGAAGAAATACGTCTATAACGTATGAAACTGATAGTGCTAATGATATTTCTTTGTTATTATGTGTATAGACTTTTTTAATAATCAACTAATACATTCACACATGTTAAGCGTTCTCTCATCGTATTTTTCTCATTTATTCCTATGTTTACGCGAAATATTAACGACCAACAATATTTATCTAGTCGTCAATATTTAGATCTCTTCCCTGGGGGAAACATTTCATTAATTTCAATAAAATTCTGCCAATTAATTGACACAGAATGTGCTGTTTGTTTAACTATCATTATGTTGGGTTACCTAAAAAACTTCAATGCACGCTTCGAAATTCATCTAATTATAGTTTGAAAATCAAAAACACAAAATTATTGAAAAATTAAGATATCACATTTTGGCATTCTCTTTCACCAGAATAATATTCGCCGCGCTTTTTATCTTTAAAACAATTCCTCCTGTGAACTTTATAGTCTCTGCTACGAATGGTCACATTCTCATTTAGTCTGAAACTTAAATTATAAAATTAGTTATCAAAATTAAAAATTCTACGATAGCTACTGAGGATATTTCGTTTAGCATATCAAAATTGCAGTAAGGTTAAAAAGTCTCGTTGTAAACATTGCGTTCTTTGGGGAATAAAAAGAAACTAAGTTAGTTATTTTTTTTTTCATAATAGTTTTTGTATAGCATTTTAAATATTATACTTCTTCAATTTGAAAGTCTCGTTTAACACAAAATATACAAATAGCAATTGGATAATCTCTTGCTGTCAGTTGGGCGTATCTATTAAGTCGAAACGAATTACTAGACGGCTGTTGTCAATTGTATTTTTTTCATATTTTTTCCTCCCTCTTTTCTGCCATCAATTCCTTCCCCTCACTGTGAGAAAGATCCAGTTTTGCTGATCAAAAACAACACAGAACAATTTATGGCAGACTCAATAGCTCGCAAAGGGTGATGCAAAGATTAAAACACGACGTATCAGCTCGAGAATGGCGTAAATCTCAGGCAGTTTTATCGCACCCACGCGGGTAACGACGGACTAACCGATAATGCATCGTGTATAGCTCGGCTAAACGCGCTGGTTTCACCGTCTATTCATCGGGAAACAGAAAATAATTACTTCTTATTTTTCGCCAGTCACTTTAATTAGGATAATTTTATGGCTCTGCGTAATTAAGGATAAATTTGGCATCCTAGAAAAGCTATTTTAGTAGCGTTCTTTTTTTATTGGAAGAAAATACTGCTGTTTCTCTAAATGTAGATTCGCACATTGTAAAGACGAGTCATCAAGGGGCTTTGATTTGTTTCCATTTGTTTCAAATCACTAAAGAAATAAGATAGCCCTCTTATTAAAGTAAAAATGCTAGAAAACAAAAATATAATGTAAACAAGAACTTTGAAGGAAATTAAGTTATAAAAATGGTATTTCTTAAAACTTTTTTTGCTTTTTTATTTTTTCCTAAAAGTTGAAACAATAAGAAAAAACTGAAAATTAAAAAAAAAAAAAAAAACAAAAAACAAAATAGAATGCTTACATTTATTTTCCACTTATAATATATGATCTACTATTCATATTGTTCAGATATTATTTTAAGAAAATAAAAAAATTACAAAATGAAAAATATAATTATAGTTTTTATATTCAGATTTTCATTTTCTGAAAAAGATTAATTTAATCCACATTACTTAAGTTAAGAGAAATGGATTAATTTTAATTATATCAAACCCAAGCGTTAATTAATGGATTAGTTCAAGGATTAATGTTCACTTATTAAAATAATGAGAGATTTACAGAAATAGGATAGAATTCCTCTGTTTACATTAGAATGCTTCTTTTCTGGGAATTTTTGTCGCCTTCTCTCACTAATTTCTCAACAAGGACTCATTTGGAAAAGATATAAAAATACAAAAGTTAGATCATTTGTGGTCTCAGCAGTTTTTTGAGATCCATTCAGTCGTTCAAAAGTTATTTGGGAGGTCACAGCCTCAAATCCTGTGAGATGACCTTCATTTTCTTAGAAAATTAGGCTAAACAAAGTGTAAATATATAAAAAGAAAACCTTTAAAAATTACGAAAATCAAAGTGACTTTTTCTTCCATTCTTAAGAAATAGAAAACAGAGAATCAAAGATAATTCGAGTAAAATGTTCGAGAATATATATATATATTATGAGTGATTGTTAAAAGATGATTGATTGAGATGTGTCTTCAAAATTTATTAAACGCATTAAACTTACATCTACAAAGGAAAACATAATATCTGTTCAGTTCCGCCTTTTTTTTTACAAAAGTCTTTTTCTGATTTTAAAAAAACACAATTCTTATTAGTAAGCTGTGTTAAGTAACATTATTTAATATATGAAAAATTAGTAGCAAAAATATCTTTACAGAAATTGTTTTTCGTTATTTCAAGATTAAACTGGTTTTTTCTTCAAATATATAACAAAGAAGTTTACAGTTCTTTTTACTTAATTTGGATCGAAATCAAACCATTTTTAAAGTAATACCGAAACTGATTGTCAGTGACAGCACGAGACAGGAATATTGGGAGAGAGAAGATTCTCTGGGTCTGATTCGTACAGGACATGCATTCGATCATTTTGCCAAATACTTCTACGAGAAATCAATTAATATTACTTTCTCTATACTGGCTTAAGGAAATGGAAATAAAAAACAAAAAGTGACCTTACAGGACAACCTTATTTGGATGACTGCCAAGCAAACAGTTCTCATTCAGTGGTAATTGTCACATTTTCTCTTAATTCAAATGAAAAAGAAATAAAGTATAAAGAAAGAAAAAAAAAAGAAAGAAAGAAATTCAATATAACCACATTTCGTGTTGCTATTTTAATTAATGGAAATCTGCCAGCATCAAAGAAACCTGTCAGAACGCGAACCTTGTTTCTTCGGGATTTTTGATCTGCAAGTGAACAGTTCATAAATTAAAAATGCGTCTCTGATTGGCAGTTGAATTTATAATTTCAGTTTCTTTTGGAGTAGAAAGCTTTTTTTTTATCCCTTTAGATCTAAAATCTTATTCGAAACAGAAATTACGTTTATAAAATGAAAACAAATTTAACAATATTATTCAAAACGCGTTAGGATATTATTGCACAGATACTGAAATCAAATGTATTCTGAATGATGGAAAAGTAAATGTTACTTTACGACTTTAATTATATTCAATATAACTGATAAAATGACAATGGGGGAAGAACCCTGTGCTATTTGAAAGTGTTATATATTTTTAATGTATTTTGAGATGTTTCCCCATATTTCTTTAACATAAGTAACAAGAAAATAAATTCAGGAAGTGAAACAGATTTAGTGAGTCTTTTATTGTTTTTTTTTTTATTTAGGATTTCACTTAGTAAACAACTTAGTCTCACCCATTGATGTTTATTAATATTTACATGCGAATTTTTATTTTTATGCGCTAAAAAAAATCTACAGTAAGACAATACATAAATGAAAGATAAGGTAAATTTCCATACTTGTTACTGTGAATTTTTTTTTTTAAATTTGACTAATGAATTTATTTTATGCCTGATTATTATTCTATTCTAGTAATTTTATTTTTTTGTTGTTGTTGTTGTTTCACGGTGCACATCAAGTGCGAACTTGGTGTCCCAAGTGCCCGTGCACAAAGGTTGTCACCATGGCGAATCCCTAAAAGACGTCATATTTCATTGTTTAATCTTATATAATGTGCAAATATGTAGGTAACTTTAGTAAAAGTTTCAATTTAAAAACTAGTTGCACTCAAACTAAAATGTAAAAATTATTTTTATATTGATTATTTTATATTTTCTTAAGAACCATAACAAAATTACACACACACAAAAAAAAATTATTACATGTTCATTCATTGTTTTCCTACGATTTGATATAAAAATTCGGCATCGATATATACTGAATGATAACTGATTTTCTAAACCCTCATATTTTAATATTATTTTTAATGTATTCATTAGATTTAGTAGTTGGTATTTTTTGTAAAGCTTTCTTGAATTGAAATCAAGGCCGTCGCATGGGCGGGGCGACCGGGGCGATCGCCCTGGGCGCCGCGGCTAGGGGGGTGCCGGAGCAACGGCAACAGGAGATTTTTTTTTTTTTTTGGTTGTTGAATTGGAGATGCCGTTTTTTTTTTTTTTTTTTTTGGTTCAGGGGGCGCCTGACGAAATCTTGCCCCGGGCGCCAACAAACCACGCGACGACCCTGATTGAAATCTCTATGTTTCTTTTTTTTTTTATTTTACTCTAGTTCTCTTTTCTTTCTTTATTTTATTCAAGTATTCTTCTATCCATCCATATTGACCTATCAGTATCAGTTTTAAGTATATATTGGATAATGCTTACAAAAGTGATATTAAATAAACTTAATTAAATATTAAGTCATTTTTGGTAATCTTTTGGTGTAGGTAATATTTTGTAATTAATAATTCTCTTTCAAGTAGAGTTATTACTATTGTTAATTTGTAACATAGGCAAAAAGAAACTTTGATATCTAAATATATTTATTAATAATATCTTTTTGAGTCAGCAGTGAGTATCATTTATCTAACATACAATTCATTTCTTTACTGCTTTCTATTTATTAAAGATTACTAATAAATACAAGTCTTTTCTTAGCTTGCATTTTTAAATTTCTTATAAACTAAATACAGAGTTAATCATAATTCCTTGACACATTTCAAAGGCTCACAGCTCTGAGGCGAAAAAGGGATGTTTGCCCCCGAGATATCAAATGAAAGACAAACTCACGATTTTTTTTTTTCCCAGCAGAGTGCTGCATTCTAGTTCCATCGGCTGCCTGTATGGCGCAGGTGCAATAAAAATGGAAGTTTCGCAACGTGAGAAGGCGTTTTGCCTCTTAGAATACGCGAAAACGAGTTCAGTGGTAAATGTGCAGCGAAGATTTAGAAGTGAGTTCAGAAAGGAGGCACCGGCGCGCAATAGCATGAAAGAGCTGGTATGTGAGATTCCAAAGTGAAGCCTATTTGTGCACACTAGAACACCAGATCTGACTCCTTCAGAATTTTTTTTTTGGGAGGGTGGGCTACTTAAAGGACTTTCGTTGACGTCACCGAACTGCGATATCGTATCACCAATGCAGTTGCGACCATCGACAGTGACATGTTGTATAGTGTATTATCAGAGATGGTTTCTTGCCTGATGTCTGCCTTGTTACTCAAGAGGAACACATAGAGCATTTATATATAAAAAAATATGTTAAGTTATCTTTCATTTAATATCTCGGTGACCTTTTTTTCGCCGCCGAGCTGCGAGACTCTGAAATGTGTCAAGAAATTATTAATAACCATATGTTTTACATTTCGCATTTTTCATTTGATTTGCTTTTGTGATTTAGCTTGAATTCTTCAATGTTTTCTTCTTCTTGTGAGTTTAGTTTTATATATTTTTTGGTTCAATGTAACAACTGCCACTTCTATGTCATTAAAAACTAAAGTAACATCAGAGATTCATTTGCCGGAATTTTTTACTGGCATGAAAAATGGGGTTTAGGAGTTTTGTAACACTTTCTTTGCATCAATAAATGAATTAAAGGTGGAAGGAAAGAAAAGGATGATTTTTTTTTGTCAGATCAGATTAAGTAGACAATGTAAACACTATTGAAAGTGTTTCTTCTACTCTTTCATTGCAAATTTTCTTAATGTATCTGCTGGGTTTTTTTGTTTGTTTTGAGACTGTTCACCTTTTTCTATACCTTCTGCTTTTATTTTTACAATTTATTTGAAATTATACAATCTGACTTTGAAAATCTGATCAATTTTGCTATCGTGGTTAGCAAATGACTCTCTTATTATCGGATAATTCCATTAATCTAAATGCTAAGCCTTATTCATTAAAAGCTTGTGTATTTCTCTCAAAAGTAAACAGAAAAAAAAACAGTGCAGAAGTGAGTTTAAATGCTTTTAGGAGTTAATAAGGAAACAAAAATTAGATTCGTTCCATCAAATTCTTCTTGATTCCTGATGTAAATGGATTCTTGATGTTTTCTTCTCTAAAATGTTCTATCTTTAGAATTTCTTTTGTTTTTGTTCTCGCTTCTTTCATCATTAAGTAGTTCTTCCTTGAAATAAGTTCCATGAAGAAAATTCATAAGGGTTTGCAGTCTTGCTAATTGCAAGCTGTTTTCTTGACAGCTGCGATTGAAGATTGCTATTAATGTTTGGGATTTGAATTTATTTTAAGATGATGTACTCATCGTTTCAAACATTTCATATTTCTAAACTTCTAAGAACAAATATTTTTCTGAACAACACTTAAAAATCCTTCGAAACCATTTTATGTATAAATAATTTATAAAAAACTTTTTAAGAGTCAAGAAAAATGTTAAAAAAGGACTAAAGTTAATACTAAATAATGTAAGCAACATTGCTTAGTTTTATTAATTTAAAAGTATTAAAATTGTCCTATAATTACACTTGTAATATTTATAAGCCATATATAATTATAAGACAATTTTATGAAGTAAAATATTAAAAAATTATTGATTCCTTATACAGAATCAACAACTTTAATACTTTTAAATTAATAAAACTAATTTCATTCAATTTGGCTTAGTAAAGCTATTACGAATAGAGTAAATTGTACTTCTAACGATATGAAGCGTCAATTTGGTAAATTTCCGATGAATAGCAACCTGTATAAAACATCCGTTAAGATTAAAGGAAATGTCTGAACATTTTTGGTAGACAAGATTCAAAGTGTTTGAGTCATTTAAATAAAATTCTTTCTGGCTAGAAAAGGAATATTATTTAAAGTTATTCAATATGGAACAAGATATAAATGATTTTGAGAATTAATTTTGGATATAGTGTTGATACATTTATACACATCATAGTTCTATGTCGCAGACCTTGTTTGAAGAAAAAAGCTGCCATTAACGAATTACAGAAGAAATCTTGAATTTGTCCCTTATATGACAAAACCAGTGAAAATGCAGGAAATCTCAATCACTTTTAATTTATTTTTATCTACTAATTACCTGATCAGTTATTGCTGTATATTAATTGATTATAATCCTCATTTCTTGTTGTTATGTCAATACGATAGCTACATTGATGTGTTTTTTGGATTTTGTATAAAAAAGTAATTTCTCTAACTGATATCATTAACTTTGACTAAAGATCTAAATTAAAATCTTTTAATTTTATTTCGGTGGCTTCATTTAGTGTTCTTTAAAGAAAGGTTAGCAAGTGAAATTTTTTTGTTCATTGATTGCAATTTTTGTTTGTTTGCAGATTATTTTCGTATAATTGATTTCTTTGATGAACAACAACTATTGAAACATATCATGACTGGAAAGCGTGTAGAAATATATTTTTTTCAATCGGTCACTAACGTTAGTAGCGTTTTCTCATAAAAAAATTAACTTCTGTCATACATTATATTACAAGTAGAAAAGCCTTTGTTGTCCGCTCTGAAAAAAAAATTAATGCATTTCAGAAAGAATGAAGTCTTAAATATGACTATCGCATGTTACGATAACGAAAAAAATTATTCATTAAAATAGAATTGGATAGGAACAGAGTAGAAATTTAATTTTAAAGCTTTTGAAGTAGTAACTGCATAATTAGAAATTACCCATTACAATTTTTAATATTCCTTTTCACAAGCTTAATTAAACGTGTCACAATTTTTTTTCCAAATAAAATATCTCGGCGATTATCAATTCAATTTGATATTATAAAACTTCATAAAGAATTCGTCATGTCTTGTTTTTGCTATTTTTTTGTTCATGCCAGAAAGAGTCATAAATCTTGGAAAACAAATTAGATGGCGAATAATATTCGCAGCAACGTTTCTGAAGAAAAGCAATTGACAGAAGTAGTTGGAGAAAAGGTAGCTATGTTTAAGTCAATTCTCCATACAATATTAAGCAAAACGTTCCATACCTTTTCCCGATGATAAATGAACTCGCACTAAAGTGAGCAATGGGCATACGGCTTGTGTTTTCTCCGTTTGATTTATTACCGGGTTGAAAATGTGTCTCTTCTATCGACCACGTTTTAAAAATTATGTAAATGGAAGTTTTGTCGAATTCCCCCTCTCTCGTTAGGTTTCTCCCTCCCCACTCATTCCCCACTCCCTCCTATCGCCACCAAAACCCTCCATTTCTCCTTTTTCCTCTTCTCCCTCCCTCTTGATGAAAAAACGAAGTTAGAGATGAAGAGTGTGTATTGAATTCATCGACGGTATCTGTTTGCTTTCCTTCCTCTCTACCGTGACTCATGCCACTCCTCCCGGAGAGCGTCACGGGCAAATACCGAGTGCGCCGAACGGACTAATGGCAGCCGGCTCGAGAAGCGGAAAAGGCAAAATTTGCACAGGATTTAGCCCCACTTGTCAGTCGATCGCGAAAGCCAAGCAGAATAGGGACCATTCAATAAGGGCTTTACTCTCAGCCACGCTTGCTTGTCTCCTCGCAAATGCATAGATCTATTATTCAACTGCAGACGTGCTGATTCATAAACAACTACACAGTTTGATTACGTGAAATCCTATGATGACGAGCATACCCGTTTTGGTACAATGGTGCTCTGCTTTTCGCTCAAATGTTTCCCGTTCATTTTTGTGTGCCCGTTTCGCAGAAAAATTAAATATTCAACACAATACCCATTTTTCTTTTCCTATCTTTTTTTTATTTCACACAAATCCCTTTCTGGAAACTGGAATATATCTAAAGTGGAGCAGGAAAATTTTTCGCATTGTTTTGGTTCACTTTTCCCGTCAATCTCAACTTAGATTATTGCTTAGGAAAAAAAAAAAGAATAGGACAGTAGAAATTTGCTTTCCTAAATCAATATTCTCTCGCATTCCCTGGATAAAACTCAAGAAACAAGGAAATTTCAGAAATTTAATTTAACCACTGTTGTGTCAGTAAATAAACATGAGACTAATTTCTCTTAAAACATACCTGGAATTCTTTTCCCTTCATTTCGTAACAAGTAAATTTCCTAAATTACTGGTTTTATTAAAAATTATTCGAATATTTACCTCATTTCTAAAGAAAAAAGTATTTTCTGTCTTGAATTACATCTTTAGGATTAAGAATGGCTGAAGTTCAAAAGTGGAAATATTTAGCTTATGGTTCTGAAATGTTTTGTAGATTACCTTAGACATGTGATAAGGATTATAAGAAGCGTTCTTTTTTAACTAGCTATCCTATAAATTTACTCTAAGTTTCTATACAACAATAATTTTAGAGTTATTGTGTTTATCTTTTATTATCATTGTTTGTTTATAATTATAAATAAAAAATTGTCCTAGATAAAAATAAGAAAAAATCTACCTGTAGATGCTGAAAATAATTACGTTGTTAAACTACACGAAATATGATATTTGTGATTAATAAGGCCTTTTGAAGAATTTTTATTTTGATACAAGTATTTAGTTTAGTCTGTGAAAAAAAGCGTAATTTTTCCAATTATAAGTTAATATTTATATAAATACTTATAACATTTATAAGTTAATATTTAAACTTAAAATATTTGTTTTAATGTTTATAATTTTTTATTATTGGAGATATAAAGTATATAAATGAATACAAGTATATCCTATCAATACCTGTATAGTATGTACAAAAAAAAAATATACTTACTTCATTACACAAGGATGATACAGGTACGTACTGTATGTTAGTAATAGATTGTACAGGTTCTCACAGTTAATGTAGAATACCCTACAACATATCGCTAGTTCGGGAACACATCAAAATGGAAACTTTAATGACTACTGAATGTGCATCGTTGTCGCACCATCCGTGAAGTCGAAATATCATAAACTTAATCATCGGAAAGCGAGGAGTATCTATACTTACAATTTAATTTTGTATATGTTTTAAAAGCTGAATTTAAATTCGAAAAGTCACAAGATATTAAAAAGTAACACTAAATGGTTGGAATATTTAGCAAATTTTTTACAAGTATTTTTCTTATTAACTTACGCTTCTGGAATATTTGTAAATACGTCCCTCTGCTTTTGTTTCTTTATCTTTTACTGTCACTTTAACAAGAATACAATATGTAAAGATTTTAAAATTTTCGTTTCCTTGTTCTTCGAGTGAGCTTGATATAGATCTTAAGATACCTCTTAAGATCTCTTAAGATCCTTCCCTCCGCCGGTTCATCATCTTAGCCGAAACTACAAGTCGGACAGACAGAAGTAATATCAGTTGCGGAAAGCTTATGACTTAAAAGAGGTGGAGAAAAATAAGAGTTTTGATCTGCAATCGCCTCCTAATTCCGGTCTCGTGATAATACTTAAGAAAGAGTAATTTCACCACCTTACAGATATTCTAGCTTTTATTCATCTCATCTTTGTTGCCGTGACCATAAAATGGTGAGTACATTTCGTTGCAGCAGTAATCTAGTTCTACTCCTCGTCACAGAATTGTTTGTGTTTCTTTTCTTTATAGAGGCCAAGAGCACAATGTGTAAAGAGGAGGAAGGCTCAAAGTTCTGTCCGTCTATCACTATCTAGAGTGCAGACTTTAAATCGTTCAGACATGAGTGATACCTTATCGGAATGTTTATCGAAACGATAGATTGGCAAAAATACGAATTCCGGTTTGCGGTCACTTCCTCTCTTAAAAGATGTCCTCTGTTTTACAGCCTACACTACAAGTCATGACAGTGTAGGCTGTAAAGACATGACTAATACATTAATGGAAAGCTCAGGACTTCTGCATTGTGGGAAAACCTCGACTGCCTACATTTAGTCACTTCCTTTCTCACATGAAGTGGAAGCGACGAAAATGAAACAGTCGCCACCTCTACAGCCCACACTAAAAGACAGACAGACATGAGTGATGCCTCTTTTTGGAACCCTTACGACTGTAGGGAAAGTAAGGGAAAAAGGTGAGGGAAAAATACGATTACGATCTATTCCTGTTTGACAAGAAGTGGAATAAAATGAAATCTGTACTATGTTATCATGGTTTCCTGTACAATTCGAAACCATTTTTTCCTTGTTCAATCTTATTCTATTTTTTTTTTATTCTTCTTTTTTTTTCTTTATTATATTTTATATTTTTTGAAATTATTATTTATAGAAAATGAAATACTTAGGTGGTCGCTGTGATTCGTATTCATTATGAAACCACTTTTTTTCCTCTTGTTTTCTTCTTTTATGTGGAAATCAGATCTAAGAGAATTTTATCTCAAAAAATTGTGAATTTCTCTTTTCTATAAGAAGTGATGTCATTGTTTTAGTAATTTTAACTGCTTAATCTTAAAATAAGAATTGACTTGAAAATAAGTAGACTTAAATCTTTCCTGTTCATCGTTAGATGTTCATAAGAAGGCCTGAAAAGAAGAACACGAAATTCAGAGTTTCTACAAATAAACCTTTAATTTTTCATTAACTTCGTACAAGATTTTGGTCTCAACGTAAAGTTAAATATGACTTTTGGGAGACTTGGGCTAATTCTGTGGATTCAGAATAGGTCAATTTTCGGAGAACTTTTTTCGGAAAAGTCCTAATTTTCTAAAAGCGCTCAGGTTATTGGTAAACTCAAGGGATTGGATAATTGCTTTAGAGCTACGAGCATTGGTGATGTTTATAAGTATATGTAAGGCAGTCATAAAATTCTGAGATTTTAATTTACATTTCTACAATATTTAGAAATACGATTCAGTCGTAGGCCTAATTGAATTTTATCTTATTCCTAATATATTTCTAATATCGATATATTAAGGTTAACCAAAGCTTATTAATCCATTTCTTTCACAATAGTTTTAAGACATATAAGAAAGCTGAAAGAATATGAATTAGAAAATGAATTTTATAATCGTATTAAAAATAACCTTGGACAGACTATTTTTATATTGACATGTTCTACTGGGTTTTTGAGAGGAACTAGAGAAAAAGAGACAGAAAAGAAAGAAATGAGGAAATTCGATTGTCAAATTCTGTTTGAAACCGAAGAAAAACGAAAGAAGGGAACTATCGTCAATCCAGACTTACTTTAACCTCAGTCTTCCACCTGGGGCCAATAGATATTGGTCTATTTCTGCTGCCTTTCGCGTGAATTCAATAATTTCACTGTATATTGAATTTATCGTACTAATTCAATATCGAATATGTCAGAAACTAATTTCTCTTTTTGGTTAGAAGTATCTCAGATTTCTTTATTGTTAATACTAAGGAAAGATAATAATTTATGAGGTTATTTTATTAGTAATTATAGATTATTATTTCTTTAAAAAATTGAAGATTTCAAATAAAGAAGCTTCTTGCATGTCTGATCGCTTCGTATTGCTGAGGTTGCAATTATTAAATATTTATTTAAATTTATTGTTGACAATATCACTTCTTGAAGGTTTTTGTAATTACATTTTAGCTTACAGTTTAGTCACAATTTCATATTTATTATTTCTTACAAGTTGATGTTCTACAATTAATGTTTATTTTTCGTTTTGTTAAAGAGTAAGAAAAAATGTATTATCTAGCTGAAAATCAGCAATATTAATCATTTTAACATCTTCAAATCATGTTTGCTTTTTGTTTATTTTATATGTAATCAATGATTATATTTTAATTGCTACAACCACCCATAAGCTAAATTTTAAGTCCCTAGCATGATACGTTCGCAAAACCCATTGCCTGTAATTTTGAAAAAAGTAACTTTCAAAATAGAATAAATCTTATATAAAACATCAATATCAGTAGATGTAAAAAAATTCCCTTTTTTTGACAAAATTTCATTTACATTTTAAGTTTATATTACGATATTAATTACTCTTAAGTTTATTATAGTTTTTAACCACTTTTACAAATAGTAACTTAAAAATTTGACACAAATTTTTTTAGTTTAAATTCTAAAAATGTTACTATTTGAATAATTTCATTTGTCTAATTTCTTTAATGGCTTATTATATGATAGTGATAGAATTTGTTCATTAATTTTTATTAAACTTTTGCCCTTCATCGGATAAAACATAAAACCCTACCTTAAAACATCGTTAGTTCTAACTTTCACAAATTTATCTGTTTAATTTTTTTTTTATGTATATATGACCTGAATATATATACTTTAAAAACTGTGCTAATTAAGCATTTCCAAATTACTCAGTTTTTAAACAAACTTTCTTCCTAAATTAATCTGAACTGCAAATTAACTGATCTTTAATGTTAATTAAATGGAAAATGAAGTTACCGTAATATCTAGATTTTTTTTCCCCTTTGGATATTTATTGCTTAGGAACTCTGTTAAATATTTACGCTTGCAGAAACCTCGGTCTGGAATGGTACCATCTGGCTTAAGATTGATATACGTTGTTTGATTCTGTTTCGAGTTTAGACTGAGAACATAAATAAAAAAAAAAAGAAAGCACGCTTATAGAATGAAATACTGTGTACAAATAGCGTAACAAATGCTATCGTTCACAGCAAGATATCAATCGTGATGCTAGGAACCATTTATCAGTTTCAGATGAATTGTTTCAAAGTTGAAAGATTACTTGCTTTTATCCAAAGGAAAACAAAAAAATTATTGTTTCAATATAGAAAAGATGAAAATAATAATTCATCAAGTGACCGGATGTTTTAAGGTGGATTGATGTGTTTAGGATTTAATGCTTCAGTTTTCAATCACACCTGTAGAATTATTTTTGCACAGATTTATCAAGTTGAATTTCTGTTTAGAAGTACATAGTTTGAAATGAAAAAAATAATATTACAGATTTAGATTGAGAATTATTTTCGGAATTATTACTGTGGAGGAAATAAATATGTTAATAATGAACATTGATAATAGGCCTACTTATCTTTTGTGTTTCTGTTCTGATAGATATATTCTATAAACGAAATAAACCATATCGTCTTCGAACTTCTTGTCAACGTTATTCATATTAATCACAATTTTAGAATCAAATTGATCAAAATTTAAAAAGTAAAATTTGAAGAAGTTGTAACTTAGTCACATTGTTTCAAAATTGAATTAAAAAACCTGAAATTTTAATAGAGACCAAATATTTAAATATTTTATTATTTTTTTCTTTAAAATGTTAATAATTACAATTTATTTAAAAACTTCAAATAAGTATAGAATGCAAAATTTAAAGTAAGATAAGAACTATGAAATTTAGCGAATAAATTTTTTGTAATTTATTTAAAAAGACTATAAAAATTATTTATAACTGTAACATTAAACAAAATTATAAATAATCCTTATACATCACCAATAATTCTTTACTAATTTTTCTAACTATTTAAAAACATTTTCATTGAACATAGATGACCTTCAATTTCGTGATATTTATTTTGAGTGAGCTGCGCTGCAAAAAAGCAATAGAAACTGATAATTAAAATTAAGATAAATACATATAAAAAAGTCTAAGTTTAAAGTTAAAAACCAAACAAACCTAGATCCTTTCGAGAATATTTGATGATTCCTTTTCAAATCCATAGGGATTTAAAACAAAGAGCATCATGGATTCCTGAAACTTTACATTATTTTATTAGGTGGGTTTGTTTTTAAATTTCTTATGATTCCAGCAACTGTTTTAATAAAACTTTCTATCAGTTAAAAAAATAAAAATAAAGAAAGATTAAGTTACTATCTCATCTATTAAAACCTAAATAGAATAGTTTATCTATACAAAACTGCAAATATTATTTTAAAAATCAAACTGGTAAATATTTGCACATAATTTTACAATCGCACAAACAAGTTCTCACTCTTTTTCTATCCATTGATACACATCTCATAGGTTTCAAATCCAATATGCAATCGGAAAAAATAATATAATTATATAAGTAAATACATATATATAATATATTACAGACAATTTTTTTTTACATTTATTGCAAATAGTATATATGGGATTGAAAATTCAGGATAGTACAAACAGTCAACAAACAACTTAAGCAAACACTTTCTAGAGGACATTAATTGACACTCGGCGATATTCTGCTACGAAACCGACCATTGTCGGCAAAAGCAAACATTACCCAAATTTAGATCTAATAAAGGGGATTTTAGATCCTTTAGTGGCTAATGTGATTATTTCGGTTAGTTTAAAATTCATGAACATTCCTTTGTGATGAAAGAATATATCCTGTTTGCTGGCTCGGAAATCCGCTAACATTGATTTCTTTACAGTTGAAGGAAGTTTAACATTTAAATTTATAAAAATCGTATTTTCTCTTGTAGTACTGAATGGCTTTATTTAGGGAATTTAAATAAATTACAATTTATTGGATTAAAGTATTCTTTGTGTAAAACCAGACCTTTTCAGTTGTCCCTTAAATTCGTAAGATAACTTTAGGAATATAAAATATTTGCTAATACTAAATGCTTTCAATTTAATAATGATTCTTGTAAAAAAATAAATAAATTTTTGATATCATAACATAAATCATAAATGTAATTAGTATGCAATAAATAACTAATCTATTCTATAAAGTTAAATTTGCATATTTATACATGAGAGAAATTTTTTATATTCTATATGTAATTTTACTTGTTATGTAACTTACTATGTAATACCTAAAATTTATTATGTTTTTAGATGCACACAATTATGAATTTGAATTAAGTATTAGGTTTAGTCAATCCAGAGCATTTTAACCACTATATTGTAGACATTGGTAAAGGGTGCAAATTTTGGAGGAAAAAATTTTTTTAATTTTACTGTATAGGAGATCAGTAAACATATAATCTAAAATTACAATAGCTAATGCTCTATAGCAGGGTTTCTCAACCTTTTTTTACCCATGGACCCCTTTTCCCCCTTTTTTTTTTTTGGTGGACCCCTTCATAGCTATTTGATAAGAGAAAAGCTTATTCTATTTTTCGTTAATAAAAAGTAAAGGGATTATATTAATAATCAAAGAAATAGTAAATGATTATGCTTTATTTTGAATGAAAACTAATTTCATGCAAATAAATTACTCTACAGTTAAAATATGGGATTCAATGAGATCCCTGTGGTTGATGCTGCTCAGCGAGTTTCTTTATATCTGGTTCCATCGATGTTAACGATAGTCGAAGATCACCTCTTTTCACAATGTCAAATCTATTGCGAACTTTTGATAAGATGAAAAACACGACTAAATCCTGATTCAACAAGGTAAGATGATGGAAAAGCAATAACGTAGAGCTGTGCTTTATCCCAGAGTAATGGGTACTTTGTAGCAATATCATTTGCTTTCCATATATTATACTTCCCATCTTTGAATTTTGCACGCATTATTTCATCACTTTGTATTTCAATGAGGGGCTCTTGCAAAGAAATGTCTACATCGGCAACACTAACTTCGAAAGGAATTGTCACCAAGTTGGTATATCCATCATGAGTAGGTCACTAAACCGAGTTTGCATATCTTCGTGCATATTTTCCAAATATTCGCTATATAATACAAGGTCTTCATCGTGCAAATCGCTGCTAATCGAAGCCAAACAAGGAAGCTGTTCAAATGCACAACGCCTGATATTATTTTTGTACAAATGTAATTTTCTCAGAAAAGCAGCAACAGCACCTTTACTTGATATGAGATCAGAATCTTTTCCTTGGAGCTGGTTATTAAGTAAATTTAATTTTTCAAATATATCTGATAAATACTGACTGAAGGTTGAGTAGATAGGTGAAAAAGAAATATAAAATAAATAAAGTTAGAAAGAATCATTCATATATATTCTCTACTTATTTCAATAAGGGGTAAATTATAGTAAAATTTTTATTTTGAGTAATAACAGCCGTTCTGAAGTGGAATTGCCCCATGGACCACCAAAATATCACTTTGGACCCGCAATTTGTTATTTGTTGTCTGTGGACCCCGGTTGAGAACTCCTGCTCTATAGCAATACAAATTATGATTCAATTCAAAATAACTGTGCTACTGAATTGTAACAATTAACAGCTAATATACTACTCATTAGTGTTTTAGAAATACCTGGATGCATTTAAAGTTATTGGTGTATTTTATTGTTTAAAAAGCAAATAATGCTCTCAATTTGACTTGCAGTTGTCTATGCTTCCGTGTTCCTTTTTTCTTAGTTATTTTAACATTATATTTTAACATTTAATCCTTTAATCATATAAATCAAAACATTTTTTTTTTTGAAGCGGAGTTTTGAGTTTTTTGAAACGGCAGCAAATACTTTTTATACTGGTCCTGAATTAGTTAGCTATTTATATATATATATATATATAAAGAAAAGTCCTGACTCACTCACTCATCAGCGTCCAGCCCAAACCCTTGGACCTAGAAAGCTGAAA
This sequence comes from Thereuonema tuberculata, assembly GCA_023159025.1. Taxonomy (NCBI): domain Eukaryota; kingdom Metazoa; phylum Arthropoda; class Chilopoda; order Scutigeromorpha; family Scutigeridae; genus Thereuonema; species Thereuonema tuberculata. The sequence goes on along the minus strand of JAFIDM010009631.1, from coordinate 318,622,211 downwards.
TTTTGCACAGAGGTTCCCTTTACGATACAAGAAATAAGCTCAGATTTTTGGAAATTCCCCCGCGATAGGGAATAAAGAGGATTTATAGTTTCGCTTTAAAATGACCATGAAGTGTTTGACGGCCAACCCGCAATACATCTGAGTTATCCGGAGAAGGCCACATCGGGTTGCGAACTCGTATATTTTCCGATCTCGATATTAATCTGCGAAATAAATAAAGTTGTTTTTTTTTTATGCTATGTATGCAAGGCTTCCGGAGCGAAGCGACGGTACACGGCTAGTATATATATAAAACTTCATTTTGGCAACTACAATTTAATGGAATACTTGGTTTCAAAAAAAAAAAAAAAAGAGAAAAGAAAAGAAAAAGAGTAACCAGAAGAGTTACCAAAACGTATTTACGTAAAGACAAGCAATTGTATTTTTTCTAAGTAACTGAAAGAAAAATAATTGTTGACTATTTTTTAGTTGCGTTGAAATTATTACTTTTTTGAAAATCTGCTATGATTCTAATGTTGCTCAATTTTTTTAAATCATTTTTAAGATCATTGACTTAATAGCTATAATATAGTGATCGTCTAGGTGGCGTTGTAGCTAAGATATTGGCGTCTCACCTCTGAGTACCAGAGTTCGGTATCATGTACTTTCCAGTGATGAATCAGGTTTTCTCATGGTGACCCATTTACTTTTCTCTGTTGCCATCATTCTCTTCGATTGTCTTTCTTTCCGTTGGTAATAACACAATGGACCTAATGTTGCGGTGCTCACCACAATTTAATCTAATCTAACTATAATATAATATTAAAAAAATTAATCTAATTGGAATTGTTAGTATCTGCAACCTGATCTGAGATTTATATTTCATACAATTTGATAACATCGGGTATGGTGCTTGCAAATGCACAGTTTTCTGAAAAAGCCCACAATTTGTCAATGTTCATATTGCTAATTATTAAATAGTTATTTATTTTGTTATATATTATAATAAAAAAAAATCTTAAATTTTGAAAATGTACGAATAAATAAGAAATTTTACGTCTACTTACCTTACAATGTTATTTCTTAAAATTTCTTTGTAATTTTTCTTATTTGTTTGTTTTTTAAAAAAGTCATGAAAAACTATAATAAAAGCCAACATTTATTTTCAAATTATCAAATTCAATGAATGTAAATAGTTTATATTTTCCGTTTCCTGAAAAAAGTCAATCCCTAAATTGTCTAAAACCGATTAATTTTAATCTCAGCAAACAATTCTGAAAACAATTAATGGATTAACTGCTGAGCCTCATTTTTCTGGTAAAATAGACTAAAGCAATGAAAGCTTAAATTTTTCGATACTTTTGCTGCTAATTTACGGATACTGTCTAAAGTCAAATGATTCTTGTGTAGCTTATGAGCATATGAGATATTGAATTAAATTTCAATCTCTTCTTTTAATATTGCATCACAATAAAAAGAAATTTGAAAACAATAAAAACTTCCTTTTTCATAATTAAAAGATGTTTTCATTGTATTCAAGTTTTCCCTAGTTTTTGATTAGAAACTTCCATTGCAATTTAGTGTACCTTTTCGAATACAAAACTTGTGGCTGACCACATCTACTTCTGCTAAATCACAATGTAGCCACTAAAGATTATCGTGCTTGTGTAATTGTACACAGATAGAGTTTCGGTTGCGAGACACTTAACATTTATTCAGATACTGAATTAGTCTTCATTTAGTCAGTAGAAGCCATTTAAAAAAAATAATTCTAATCATTACTGCACAATACAGTAATAGAAATCAAAACTATTAGTTGTGAAATTTAGAATTCAGGATTTTGACGATAATTTACCCCCTTCTAGCAAATCCCTCATTTAAAGTTCAGTTCTTTTTTTTAGATTTACGAACCAGGATCATTAAATGTGTTTAATGTCGTATTAATTAACGTTTAGTCGTATTTATGTTTTAAAGCTCTACAATGAATGAAGAAACAAAAAAAAATACGAACTTGGAAAAAAAAAAAAGGTGTTTTGCAAATGAACATATCATTACACATTGATCATTTTAATGCCAATTGTGTTAAATTACAATACGACACGACATTTAGAATTGAAGTAAAAACTGGTTTCAAATTTTTGAGATCATTGTCAAGCTCAACAAAACTTCATTTAATGTTTATGTCAAAGTATTTAAAATTCATAGTAAAAAATGAACTGTTTAAGATAGTAACTGAATTGTAAAAAATAATAATAATATAGCATTTTATTGAATTTCCAATTCTACTAGAAACTTTAATGAAAGCCATTTTATTTTGCTGTAATTATGTTCTGTATAAATTCAACATAAAGGGAACAACTTTAAGGAAGTTCCAGTAACGTTGAATTTGTCTTTCATCAGGAAAAAAAGAGAATCCATTGTATTTCCTCTCCCGTCACTCTTTAAACATTATTCCCTTCGTTTCTCTTGAGTTTCGACATTTGAAACTGCCCTCAGCTGCTTCGGGTTGGGACTGTTATGAGGGAGGCACACGATCAGCATTCTAAGCAACCTGCAAGATTGGCCATTCTTTGGAACATTTCTACTTTCGGGATGTCACATTCGGCATACGTTTTCCGAGGCTCGGACCTCAAATACTTTACACTCTTTCCTCGTTTCGTAGCCGGCCTTCCCTCGCCGGGCTATAGAATTCTGCTCGTCCACGCCAAAACGCAAAATTATGGCGTCTCCGGCGCATCTGATAGTCCCGACCGTCAGCGGTGATGAAGTCCCCGGAGATGGAGCCCTGCCTCGCGTATCTCCTGCTGGCAGCCGTTGAGGTTAGGGCAGAGATGGTACAAAGCAGCCGGCTTCGAAATCGACCACGCACCAGTGGAAGAAGTTCAAATAGTCCAAATGAATTTAATTTGAGGAAGAAAGTGAACTCAAACAGCTTAAGGGAAATGAGATGGAAATATTAATGAAGTTATGCACTGTAAAAATAGACGAGTCGCACTTCTACTGGGATTTTCTCACTTCTAGCGAGTTGAAGCTGCACTTTGAAACAGCCTGTTTTTATGAAGTTGGAGGGCATACTTTTTGCCCTTCGCTACTTTATTATGAGTTTCTGCCAAGAAGTGATGTAAAGTGAAAACTAGAGCCGAAAAGTTACTATATAGGGGAATACAAAATTTTAGTAATTATTTTTATTATCTCCTGCATTTTGGAAAATAACAAAAAAATCATAATTTTATTTTTATAATCGTTAAGGGTATTTTCTCTTTATTATTTTTAATTTATCTAGCAGTTAAACACAATACTGAAAAGCATTTTTCTTTTTCGACTTTTTTTATAGAACTTCATAACCATTTCTTATCTTTTCTATTATGAATTTTTTTCCTAGAAAATATTTAAAATATTTAAAAAAAAAATCCAAACATTCTAATATTTAATTTTTTTGCCAAATCTTTAAAAAAAATCATTTTAAAGATGAACAGGAAATTAATATTAAAGATTAGAGGATGATTTTTCTAATAAGCTTTATGATAATAATTGCAATCGGTTCTATTATTTCCTTTAGAAATAACTTCTCAACTTTTTACTGTCTTAATAATAACTAAACACATCTTCTACTTCATAAAAAATTTAAGTTTAATAACTTAAAAATTTGGCTGCCGAATTTTCGAAAGTTTACTTTCTTCCTTTTTCAACCCTTTTTACAACAATATTATACACGGATATCACATGAACAAATTCTAAAACAATAAAAATATCATATTCTCCAAATTTTTAAGGAGATATTTTTGTAGAAGAAGGTATGGTTTATATTTTTAAAGTCTTCTTAAATAAAATAAGTAAGTAAATAAATAAGGAATTGAAAATGCTATTATCAACTCTTTCATTGCATTGAATAATCGAAATGAAGTAACTCTAATCTTTGATAGACGGAAGGAGATATTAAATGCGACAATAAATATTGATTAGGCCTACTAAAGAAAAAACTAAAAAAAAATATAAGTAATAATTTATCAGTGATTTCTGTTTATCAAAGAAGGGATTCGATAATAAGTTCTGCTGGGTATGTGAGTTATTAAAATAATTGTTGAATCCTTCTCAGAAACTTCTTAAAAACTTTAATAGCCTAATGTCATGACCAAAATTGTAAAACGGAACTCATTTAGCTCATTGTTATGTCTAAACCCAAGTGAATTCTTGTTTTACTTGCATCAAATTTCCAATATTTAATTATTCCATTTTTCCACTCTTCAATTAGTACTGTTTGTAATGCAGCTGGGATTTATCTACGTTTCTTTTAACCTTTGTGTAATTTGCTGTAATATTTCACTTACTTTAATTTTAAATATTTATATAATGTTAATATTTAATACTTAACTTGTTTTAGAGCAGTTGGGTTGGGATTGCCTTCATCATTGCCCCCTGCCCATCTTACCAAACGCAAAGGTGATAGATAATTGTCTATTCCAGACAAAAATTTTACTTTGGTATGAAATCCTCACATCCCCAACTTTGATAGAGATTTTTTTTTTTATTTACTACTGATTTGTTTGTTATTGATTTGATTTGATTTGATTTACATATTGATTTTTATCTAGTTTTTGTTTTTGAATAACTGCTAATGTATCCCTTATAGCGACGAATCTTATTTATGGAAACGTTGAATTGAAATGCTATTAAACACGAAATCAACTCTTTCATTGTATGAAATATCGTTGATAGACGGAAGGAGATATTAATTGCGACAATAATATTGCTGACTAAAGAAGAAACTAAAAATAAAAAATTATAAATAATAATTTATCAATGATTTCTGTTTATCAAGGAACGGATTCGACAATAAGTTCTGCTGGGTATGTGAGTAATTAAACCAATTGATGGATCCTTCTCAGAAACTTCTTAGAAACTTTAATAGCCTATTTCACGACCAAAATTGTAAAACGGAATTCATTTAGCTCATTGTTATGTCTAAATCCAAGTGCATTTATGGGTGCAATATTTTTTATTTTGGGTTATAAAACGAACAGAAACTATTGTAGTAAAATTCTTGTGACTATAGATTCATTGAAATAGTTAAGTGATAAAGGATGATCTTGAACTCTGTCATCTTTAATGTTTGTCAAACAATAATTGAAACTTCCATTCATTACTTTTGTGCTATATGTTTAATTGTTTTGTGTTTCATAAATCTATCCATTATTGGGTACTTAATTTGGAAATTTATCGATATTTAACCACACATGGAATCCTTCTTGTCGATTTGTTAAATCCATCCCTACAATTTAACAGAATGAAGGCCCATTATGTTCCATTGCCTTAGGATTTAATTGCTTAGAGTCTAGAGGTTAGAGCCTCACGTTCTAATGGAGAAATGAATAAATAGATACTTAGCTTTGGGTTAAATGTGCCACTTGACCTTCACCGACTTCGCCATCTATCGGGAATTTCCTCAGGGAAGAGACGAAAGACAATACCGAAGTTTTCGTGGAAATGCACAGCAGGCTCTCAGTCTTTGTCCAAGTTCTACATTACTACTGCATTAATTAATGCAAATGCCTTAGATTTTTACTTAGAAGAATGGAATTCGGCTAAACAGCAAAACTGATGAAAGAATTCTACTTTAGCAAGTCGGTTTAAAATCAATTCTACTTTAATTTACTTCAATGTCTCCAATTCAAGGGTAATACATTACATGAATATTTAAAAAAAAAAAACCCGTTCCCTAAATATTATTGAGAAGAAAACAAAATATAACCAATTAATAAGAATCCAATTTCCATCGAGGAAGTATTATCCTTTAGATAAAAGTGCCACTATTGTGATGCCATTATAATAAATATTGCATACATATCTTTTAAATTAAACCAACTAAATTAATTATTGACTAACAAATGATGGATTGATGATTAAGTGATTTATGACCCTGCAAATAAAATCAATTTGCAACATTTCCTTCTTGAAATTACTGAAATTATTAAAAAAAAAATATCATCTGTTCTTCTCTATACTTTCCCATGCTATGGAAGGTTTTTGTACATTCAAAGATAATTTTATGAAAATGTAGAAAAAGATGAGAGTTAGAATTCATGGAAGTAATATTTCACCGTAGTATGAGAGAGTAAATTAGGAATAAGATATGCAAATAAAGAATAAGTTTTTATTGATATTTTTTTTTACTTCGTTTTTTATACGTACTGATTTACAAGAAATGATTCCAAATACTGTTGGCAGAAATTCAACTTTTTTTTTTTTTTTTTTATTTGAAATCTCAAATCGCATTGTAGACTATATTTTTAGCGTCAGTCTGCCTTGATTTGTGTCTGCCACAGAAATTTGGTGGCACATAAACGTTAAGAAAATAAACTGATTCATAATAAAATTGTCTTTATTTTATGGTTATTTATTTTGCCAAGTCATACTCCAATTGAATCTTAAATTTCCAGAAGTTCTGAGATTTAACTGCATTTCTTGCGTAATTATGCCATCACCTTTTGGTAAATGATAATATACGTAATTTGAGATTTGAAATCCCTTTTTTATTTTACAAGCACTTTGTTGTAGCAATTAAAAAAAAAATTGAAATGTTTCATTGTTGATGTTTTAAGTGCATACTTGCTAGCATCTGATTAAATTGGATTTATTTTAGTCTAATTCAGTATAAAGGACTAAATACGTAACTTGAAGACCCAACTTTCATGACCATCTGTACCTTACTTGATATTGCTAAAATAACTTCTATAAACTTCTATTGCTTAAGTTTAATTGAACATTTCTTTGAAGGTGACATACGGTATTTTATATATATTTGAATATATGTTACTGAGGTAATTTATTCCACTTGAACAGCTTTCCTTCCTGTCCGTTTGTTTTCATTCATCAAAATTGATCCCTGCCACTCCAACTTAAAGTAGGAACACAATCATTTTGGTTTCCACCCTCCACGCCTGTAAACTGTTCTACCTCCTTTCTGCTGGCGCTTACTTGACTATCTCACTGTATTCTAAATTAATATTATTATTTCACTGTTTTGTGCTTGTAAAATTTCCATCTAATATTGAGATCTAAGATAAACTATAAAAAAAATGGAAATGAGAATTATTGCCGTCATAATGCTCTCATATTAATGTGCTCAGTTTCCTGACACTGAATATTTTTTTCCTGCTAGAGAAATGCTTTCTAGCAAAATGCATGAAAAAGATTATATTTTCCAAGACCTTAATTTTTTTATATTATTATTAACAGCTTCTATATTTAATAGTTACTATAAAAATTATTTTAACCGTGTTGCCTTCTGCCCTTTTGCATCATAGTATGAATTTATGGTAATTTCTTTATAATCGACTGGATTTTAATTGTTGGCAGAAATGATTGTTTTCTTCTCAATATTTTTTTTCTGTTAACTTAATATTATTTTCAGTAATTATCCTGTTAGTTAGTATGAGACTATTTCTTTTATTTTTCAGTGAGATAAAATTTATTTCCAATTGTAAATTATATTGTAATGTATAAATCTTTTAAGGGAAATTCCAAGCACAAGCAAAGAATAAAGATAAGATTAGATTGTAGATGGAGGGAAACCGGGAGAACCCCGAAAAAAACCTGACCAGCATTGATCGTTCACCAACACGAAATTCACATGAAAACCCTTCCGAAACCGGTTCTCATGGTGAAAATATTGTTTTCAATTTCTATCGATAAGAGATCGATATCTTAGCGACTCACCTACAGTGTGGCAAAGAATAAAAATATAAATTTGAAGGAAAATTTCAACGAAATATAGTATATTAATTAGCATATTCTTGAACGATTTTAGTTCTATTCTTGAAAAAAAAAACTTGTTAGGTTTTATACAGAAATTGTAATAAAATGAGAATAGTTGCCTTATTCAAGTAAATAATGTTGTTAAATTAAGTAATAATAGTAACATTTAATTAAAGATTATTAATATTATTGAAACTACAGAAAGTTGTTAAATAATGAATAAGCTAATATTATTAATTACATAGGTAATGTTATTGAAACTTCTTAATTAACTATTGACAATAAAATCGTAATTAGTCACTAACATAGCAATAAATATTAGATAAAAATAATTCTGATAATAAATATTTATAAAATTAAAATTGCGAGTAACTTTAACAGAGTGGACTGAAAACAATATATTTAAAGAGCAGTCGTATCTTAAGTCATGGAGCCATTAACAAAACAAAAAAAAAAAAGGGAGCGAGAGACCAATAATAGATCTTTCAGATTAATAATTGGATTAGTATGGCAATTATGTCTGGTTGAATGTACCCATAAATGTAGAATTTTTTTTCCATTTCTTTCTTTGCATTTTGAAAAGCGGAAGTGGTAAATTATGATAACTAGCCTGGCCTTTGTCCCTTACTCTAAATCGAGGGTCTCCATATAATTAAGAAATATATTTCATTAACCTTAATAAGGAAGTAAAAAAAATATAAATAGATTCAAATGAAGCCTAACAGAAAAAACAAAAGTTAAAATATATAATAAAAAATTGAATTTTTAGCAATAATTATTTTCATGTTTATTTTAATTCAGAAGATTCCCTGGATATTTTCGGAATTTATTGATTATCAGTGCTTTCCTAAAATATTAGAACAACAAAAAAATAAAACTACAAAAACAAGTTTAACGTGCGAAAAAAACTTGACAGTACAATAAAAAGCAAACTCACACATGAATAAGAAATCACTGATCTGTTTTTAGATTTTTCGATACCGGGAATCCAGAACAACTGTATGAGATTCCTACCCTTCATCAGCTGGATTCGCCCAGTATCTGACAGTCAGTGATCCTAAGAAACATATAAAGAAAACAAAAGCCAACAAAAATAAATGCCCTAAATATTAGAAAACAACGATATATAAATTAAGAATAAAAAAGGGGAGAAATTTAATCCCTGCTAGCAATCGCTAAGCTTAGGAAGGATTAAATTATTAAAAAGAGAATACATATAACAACAAAAATAAAACTATTCAGTGTAAATTGTATTCTTTAGTTTGTGTCAGTTAAAATGTTTTAGGTGGACAGCAGAAGATGGTTTACATTATAAGGTGCCGTATGTTTGATTAACTTGATTTGCAGTCGTACTAGAATATTAGTTTTGCATCGATAGAATGCTTGCAGGTAAATTAACACCGATTTCTTGTCCGGAAAATAAAAGCTCTTAATTTATTAACTGCAGTTAAAATATCCAACAAGCACCTCTATTTTTAGACGATACTTCTCATTACATGTAATATCTACTCAATGAATATATTAAGTATCTGTCCCAGTAGCAGCTACTTCTCTGTACTTAATTCCGTAAGCATCCTCATGCTTTTTTTTCTTTGAATTGTGACAGTAAATCAGGAATTAAATTCAAAAAATATATATTCTTTGTTTAGTCTTTTTGTTTTAGGCAGTTGATTTCGCTTTTTCTATTCGCTCTCTTTCACAACAGAGACCGATTCTAACTCTACTGTTCCGCAGCATTTGTTACCGAAGGGCCCTTGAAAATAAGAAAAAAAAATGAGAACGTAGTTGACATTTCTCCGCTTCAAAAGGAATGATCCAATATTTCCAGTCCAAATGGTCCTGAGGATATATGGCTTAGCTGATCAGATAGTGAACAGACCAATAAGATCCTCTTTCTTTCTGTGTCTCTTACAGATTATCCCCTTATTTTTGGCATCTCCACAACTCATCGATTGCGATTCATTTTCCAGTTGTCAAGTTGTATTTTTCGTTCGTCATCGATTCCTTTCCGTTTAAATTTTATGATTCACTGCACGGTGATTAAGGTTTTGTCTTTAAGTTGCTTGCCTCCCTTCCTTCTAAAACCTTTCACAATTATCAGTTACAACTCAGATGGAATTGTTCTTTGTCTCGATCTGGCGAATGGAAAAAGAATTCTTTTTCTTATTATTATTATTTACATTCCTTTTCATCGGTTACCGTAGAAGACGATCTAATTAAAACAGTTTCATATTTTCGCTCTTCTTTGGAATTTAGCAAAAGACGGGAGAGACTTAGACGAGACGGATTAGACAAGTAAATAGAGCCAAGACGACAATCGAGTTACGTGGAACTGAAAATATAGATAAAGGGATTAAAAAAGACGACTTTTTTTTTTGTTAATGCTGCAAAGAAAATTAGCGAGCGTTCGTCCAAACATAATTTAGGGAGGGTTGTTTTAACAGATAGTTCCCATTGGAAACCAACTCAATGAAATAATTTGCTAAGTTGATAAATTAAGTTACATTAAATTTAATAACCGAAATGAAACAATTTATTTCATTTGGAGCGAATTGCTAGTGAATATTTTAACTTGGGAAATAAATAAATGGTACTTTCGTTTTTCCAAAATAGAAGTAGATAAATTTTTTAGAAAATTTATCTACTATTGGTTCACGAAATTAGTAAAAGCTATATGAAAATATTATGATTGTTATTAGCATATTTTAGCTTCATCCATTGTTATTTTAGATTCTCTGACGCAAAACGTGAAGTTCACGGAATAGTTTTCTTGAAGAGAGTTTAGTCTGCTTCGCTCAATGTAAAGTGAAATTAATGAGAATAAACAACAAATTTGAAACCATGGACTATTTTTCCTTCTCGAATTACACCTTGGACTAAATAATGCCACCTTTCTTCACGTAAATGGTGCATTCTAAAATATAATACGATTAGTGTTTTGTTAGCCTTTTAAATTTAATAGCATTTTTAAAAAGCAAAACAAAAAAAACCTTAGGTTAGTTCTTCTAGTATATTCATTGTTCGACTCAACATCAGAATGCGCAAAACCGTGATCTTAGAGATTTTGAATGTGGCGTCATAGTCATTGCTGTAGTCTGTTTCAGTCTAGCTGTAAGCTACCGAACAATGACGTTCAAGTGTGTGTGTGGGTTTTTTTTCTCTACTAGATCGTTAAATAATTACTTTTAATTAATATCCGTAGTTTGAGATCTACCAATAAGAAAGCAGTCCTCCACCTACTAAGGTTCGGAAAAATCTAAAACAGACTTGGAGTGTCTGTTGTAGCATGACCTTTCACACACAAATGTTTCAATACTTTACAAACATTTGTGTAAAAAGCAAAAACCTATCAGTGATCGGCGATCCTGTAAACGAAACAGCTTGTGGATTAGAAGGTGGCTTACATGGGCCCCAACTAGGGAAATGGAGCACAATTCAACCACAGTGCATGGAACGTTATCTCAGAAAGTCACTTATCGGGTCATGTCTCGATTAGGTTACAACAGCGATGACCAAGGTGTTTCAATGTGTTTCCTACGTCCTATTTTATTTAAAACAATGACAGTAATAAAGGTGAATAAACAATGTCAGAAATAAAGGTGAATAAACAATGACAGAAATATTATTGTCTGAATAATAACTGCTAACAAGAAAGATTTTTATGTACTTATATTATAAATTTCATTTCTTAAAAAGCCATCATTCCTTAATCGTTAGTTTATAAAAAAATTATCATCTGCGTATTTTCCATCCGTTTGTTGCCTGTTTCAACAAGAATTCTATTTGTCAGATTTTGCGAAAATTTTACATTTACGCTTTACTGAAAAATCTAAACATAGTTAAAAATTCTAGCACTGCTAAAGGAATGATGTTTGCATTTTTTAAACATTTCATTTCAGGAAGTTGAACTTTTTTAAATTGAATTTTATGTTATCTTTGTGTAAATTAAAATATCTCAATATATTAATATTATTCAATAAAAAAAATTAAGGTCTACAACTCCTGGCCTTTGTGAGTCTTGGGATGACGTGATATATATATCGTTGCCTGACCAACAGGAAAAAGTTGAGGTCGTTTGGTCAACCCTACGCCCGTTTACTACTGAGAAAGAAACCCGGTCCCATTTCACAGATGGCTGAGTTAACAAGAAAGTAAAAATTCTCGACCTCAGCCGGGAACTGAACTCTGTTTCTCCAGACTGCAGACCAATAACTAAAAAATTCAAGTACTGCATCACAGTATTATTCAAACGTTCAAATTGAAGCTTGGAGATACATGAGAAATGCTTCACCCGTTAATTTAATTTTAAATTAGATACTGATCATGATAGTAGCCAATTAATGATCTTTGCATTTTTAACTTTATTATTACTCTTCTGGCTATTCGATCGTCGTGGCTTCGTTATCAGATGAACCCATATCGAACTACATCACATTCTGCAACTACCACAGAAGCACCAGATAAAATTGAGGAAATGGTCTGAAGCCGAAACGATATCAATGGTGTGGTATGGAAATTTCGAGCTTATTCCCTTCAATATTCCATTATTAATAGAAAACGCCAGAATCTAATTAGAGTAAAGACTGATTTGATTCTAGCACGAATACACGATACTGTTTGGAAGTGTTACAATGACCACTTCTGTGAATGGATTAATACTATGAGTTGAGATTGCTACTTCCGCCTCAAAGCAGAGATTATCCTCTAAATTTATTAAAGAAATTCTTGAAATATATTATCTATTTTGTATTAATTTTTTGATATGTTGTTGTCTGGCGTTCGTTTTGTTGTTTTCTATTTCTAATAAAACGCAAACTTAAAGTACTTTTTAAAATCTATCGCTTAAATTCTGCTTCATTTTTCTTGCGTTTCATTTCAATTATGTGTGAACACTGACTCCAATGACACACTCAGAGTGAAAATTTTAGTTTATGTTGTTTTTTTTCCTTTTTTTTTTTTTGCTTTTTCTTCTTGAACCAGTGATTCTTTCTCATGTCTATTGTCCTTTAGACTATTAATTGCCAACCATTGCAAAGCGAAACATAAATATGGAAAGGGAAATTTTCGCATAATAATCATATGCTTAGAAAGGCAATGAAGCGTTATCTATTTTGGGATTTCTTCTGTAATTCCTACTAATATCACAATGCAGACTTGAATATATCAGTAATGAAGTAAAATGTGTGTACTATTAATTTCAATAGCATTGACTATTGTTTGATACAGTTCTTTCGCGCTTACTTACGACCGTCAGCTGGAACAGTTAATAGTAGGCATGTCGTATGGAATAGATTTCAATGGTAAAGCAGATAGTAAGATCTTTAAAAAAAATTAATAATAAAAACCACTACAAAAGTTGAATAATTAATTCATGTTCAGGTATTGGCACCGGACGAATGAATCAAGCGGACGCATGATTTAAATAAAAAGCTCAAACGTTTATGAAAGCTGTCGTTAAATGTTAGACCAGTCATTCTATTAATCATTGAAGTCTGCCGTGAAACGAGGAGGGAAATTTTTAATTTTAGAAAATATAGCGAATCTCATAACAAGTAGTAAAAACAAACATGACAATTAGTTGTAATTCTGATGGATATTGGCTTACAAATTGTGTCTCACTTTTGTAAGGGTTTTTTTCTTTTTTTTAAATTTTTTGGACCTTTTACTGTATTTATGCTGAATAGGATATTACAAAGATATGGCGAAAAGTGATTTTTCTTTAACTTCTTTTTTTAACTTCTTAGTTGGATTTACATCTGCTTTTGATGAGAAATTTCAAATTCACGAATAAACGCACAGATGTCAAATCGACTGTTTTATATTTTTCATTCATTTGGATAATTAAAAGAGAAGTTACAAAAACTTATCAAGTTGTAATACGACTTGATACTTTCAATACTTCAGTGTCGTATTTCAATGAAATGAATGTTCGAACTAGAAGTAATATTATCTATTGCGAATGAAGCTGTAAATATAAACCGAAAATGGTGTGAATCTTTAATCCTTATTCCTATAATTACATTTGACGGTTGAGAAATAACAGAGGATATTTAATGAATAATCACTCTACAATAAATTTCACCAACAAAACTTTGCCCATTAATCAATACTATCACGTTTTAAACGATGGTGATCTAGGAAATTTAAAATTTATAGTTTCTGAAATCATTCTTTTAAAGTTGACAGATAGATTACTTTTTCAAAACAACTAAATTCCCACTAATTTGATTGAATTTACAAATATTTTGAGTATTCTTGTAATTTTGATTTAACTGTAATTAATGTTAAAATACATTACTTCAAATATTTGCAATACTGATTTAATACTAAATAATACAATACTAAGCATTGGCATTTAAGCATTAAATGTAGTCCGGGACCCAATATGAATTTTTGTGGATGGGCGCCCACTATCAGATTAGATGACAAGTCCATCAGATTAGGAGGCAAACCCTCTAGACCAGGGGTGCACAAGCTGCGACCCTCTAGTGTCGAATTTAAAATTAAATTTGAGCCTTTACATTTCTGCTAACAGATACATTGAAAAATGTCATAACTTTCAATAGCAACTATTTCAGACTTTACTATTGGAATGTTGGTATGAAACACTACTAGCACATTATTTGATAATTTGAAGTTTATGTAAATTACATTTATTATTAATCATTATTATAAATACACTTTCAAAACAATAATTGGGCAATTATAAATCATTAATTGCAAAACAAAGTTACAAGTATTGTTAATAATTATTATTATAAATGACATTATCAAATCATTAATTCGTAAGCATAATAATGGTTGTAGGGTTGGAGGATGGGATGCTGCGGCCCTCCATCAGAACGTTTGTAAGAATTTTGGCCCTCAGACTTCTGCAGGTTATGGCACCCTTGCTCTAGAAAGAGCTTTACTATCAATGTATATCACGGTAAATCGTAAAAATAGACCAGTGAATAACAACGAAATATAACAATTTTTCATCCTACCTTCTTTTGATATGAGCAAGTAAAAAACTCACATTGATGTTTAATGCCTCTTGAGTCCTCTTGAACATTTGGCAATACAGTAATTCCTTCCAATAGGTAGAAGTTCATTCCAATTCAGCAGATTTTTAATTAAAAAATCGACTCAAAGTTTTGGGACCGAAGAGTCGATTGTCATTAAAGTAGTTAACAGTACTTTTTAATTATTATTGTACAAGTAGTCATTAAATTTGAAATTCTTCTTCAAATATTCTCCTTAACTAGCTATTAGTCTACATATTTTGCAGTGCTTTGGATTTTAGTACTTTTAAAAAAAATATTTTGTTTTTCTTAATACTCTAAAATTAACTGCATTCTATTAAATCTATTTAATAGTTTTCAAAATATTATTTCCATTACTTATTTTTATTGTTTATTAATATTTAAGACATACGCCTCCTCTTAACTTTTTTCTAAGTTTAAAATTTCCTTTTTTTCTTTTTAATGAATATTAATTATTATTTTTCTTTAATAAAGAATTAGAAGGAGGGGATTTTTATTTTCCAACTTTGTTTACATAATTGTTTTGAAATTGATATATATATATAATAGAGAAATCGATTTAGTGCATTGAACTATCTAAATTATAAATGATCCTCTTCATTTGCCTTTCATAGTATTATAATAATAGGCATAGAATTGGTTTTGCGGTTTAATACATTAGTCAATTGGACATTATTCCCAATCACAAATAAATAATTCCACTTTAGAATGTAATAATGAGCCATTAACTTTTTGCCATCCTTTTATCAGGATTTTTCTGTCAAGGGAATGCCCTCAAATGGAGGAGTGAAAACTAATTAGGAAACTCGGCAATCAGAGGCAGTGTCTGCGAGGGTCAATTAATAGGACGATGTGGGCGGGAAGGAGGATTCCTATACCTGAGATGTAGTAGGATCGGGGGAAGGGAATTTGTGGGATCTTCCAAGTGGATTGCAACGGGGAAGAGAAAGGTGGACAGAGGTTGCGGGAACAAATCTTGCTGGCTGTGCATCGAAGTCGCTGCGGCACTGCTAGGATTGCAGTGGGGGCGTCCACCTTATCAGACGATTCTTCTCCACACACAGCCTGCCAAGCCGGACAAATCCCTTGTTTCCCGCAAGCGGCAGCTCCGTTCCCCAACTCTGAGGTTGAGGATCCATTGGCGGTCGAGGTAGGATTTAATGGGAGAACTCTGCAGGTGGTGCGATAGGATGGAGAGGTGGGGAGTGGGTGGCGGGATAACGCCACAGATATTGGACTCCTTTGCCCCTAAAAGTTGAGCATTTGGAAGCGAAGATAGCGTGGAAAATATATGAGGCTTCACTGTGGCTGCGTTTAATTTGCAGTTTTTACATCTCGAGATAAGAATTTAAAGCAGAATTGAAGACTAATGTAATAATAAAATAAAGCCCTAATATATTCAGAGCTTCATTCAATAACAGAATTTCGAAAAACCTAATTTTCTGCTATCATAACTATAATAAAATGCTAAGGAAAAAATAGTACTAAATTTTTAATAACAAAACTATTAAACTTTTATAGAATATTAAAAAGAAAAAAATTTTAAACAAAAAAATAAAATTACACTTATTATCAATACAATTTCAAAAATAGTATGAATAAGTTAGTTAAAAATTAAAGAGAAAAAAACTTTCTAAAATTAACAAGTTCTTGAATGATAATAATATAAGGTTCCTTTATAGAATTTGGCTGTCACTGATAAGATACTATCTACTAACTATGGGAAGACTCTGCGTAGATTGAAATAGTTATATGACTGCAGTTAGATATTTCTTGTCAGCTCTTACAATCGCACAGTTTACGCCTCTGTATTTTGAAAACGCGATTAGGAACAGAACCTGGGCTATTTCTCAATATAATGTAGGTTAGAAGTAGAGTCATTATCTATTACGGTTGTCGAAGAATATTTGCACCAAAACAAATATTTCTTTCTTTTTTTCGTTTAATTCTTTGGAATCTCTATTTAGACGAGGCTTCTTGCTAATTCAAATTCATCATTTAATGTAAGTAAATATTTGCGAAAATCATGAAGTTCTGGTTTGAAGATATATTAATATTTTATCCAATAAAAAAAATCAATTAATACATGGAGATTGGAAGAAATGAAAATGGCATTAAAGTCTCATTAAAAATAAAATTAGAATTTATTTCTTTTAATAATTTTTTTTCAAATTTTTACCTTTTTTTCCTTCAAAAATAGTTAGCTCTCATTCTAGTAGTATAAATTCTTTATTTAAAAGCCCTGTAGCATTTAAAGATATGCGATTATAAAAATTAGAATGTAATTAAACTGTTTGATCACAATATGGAACCCAAAGAAGAACTCTATGTCTACGCTAACGTTTAGTCATGAGTTCTGTTTTTTAGAATTAATGAATTATAAAATACTATTCTATTTGTCTCCAACTCATAGACTCTTACAACCTGAAATTTTATTAGAGGTATACGAACTTAAAGATAAAACACAATATTTCTAAATGAAGTCGAATACGGAAATGGAAGTATAATGAAAGTCTTTCTTTTGCTAACTCTTTTTTTAAAAAAGTATCAATAAATAACATGGTAACAAGTACAATGAAAAGAGTTATTATTGAACATATAGGAAATTATCATCTGTAATTACCGAAATTAATTATTTTATTTACTTTTTTAAGTGTAGAAAAGCATTTGTTTTGTTTTTTTAGATCGGAAATTAGATTGGAAATTTATCAATAACCAATTTTTGCGGCAGATAGAATATTTCATCATCTAACTAAAACACTGTTTATAAAATTCAGAACGAAATAAAGCCCTTAATTTTATCAACAATATGTGTGTGATTTACTGGATGAAAATATTAAGTAGCTGTAAGAAATGTTCGTTATTCCTAAATTTAGTAATGAATAAAGAAGATATTCGTTTAAATGCAGTATATCCTTTATGTTTAGATAATATTTTCCAATATATTATTCATCTTCTTATTATTATTACAATATTTCGATCAGCTATAACAAATTCATTACAGATCATCTTCTTTATGAATTTAACAGAAGGGATTTATCCTTATAGACTGTATCTGAAGAAGATCAGTAATAAATTTGTTATAGTTGATCGAAATATTGTAATAACAAGAAGAAGATGAATAACATATTGGAAAGATGTTTGCTTGTTTGATCGATCTTTATACTTTCAGTTTCTTTAATATTAGAGCCCCAAAACTTTGCATTTCAAATACCTGAGTCCAGAGGAAGGAAGAAATGGGGGTCAGTAGGAAGCAAGATTCCTACATATACACACGAACCTTGTTTTAAAAAAAGTGTTAAAAAATTAATCGTCTTAGTATCCAGATTTCTAATTTTAGAAAAAGCATTTAACTTTCCTTATCAGAAATAGAATTAAAATAATTTGTTAGTGTTATGATTAGTCCATTAAAAATTAAAAGAGAAATGAATTATCTCTTCAAAAGAAATTAAAAGGACGAATAATTAAAAAAAAATCTTATTTAAAACAACACAATTTATTACAATTCACCATAATACATTAATTTAATAAATTTTGCAATATAACTTGGATTTAAAACATTATAAAAAACGGCAACTGGAATATGAAAGGTCAGTTCTTTATTGACCAACCGAGTGGCCTCATAATTGTGCTGCTTAGCTCTCATTTATTTTGTTTAGTGTTTTTCCATATCCTTCAGTAAAAAAAAAAATCGGAATCTGACTGTTTGTAATAGTAAAATAATTGCAGATAATAGTGTCGAAAATAAAGGCAATGTCAAGACATCATTACCTACAATTATGAAAATGAAGGCAATGCCAAACGTTTCGTTTTCATGAAACAGTTTAATTCAAAAGCCCTCTTCCTACAACATTAGCAACCTAACAGCAGCATAAAATAACTTCTTCATTTTCGTACATACCTTCCAAAGCACATTAAATCATTAACATTTTTGAGCCATCACAGAAAAGCAATGCTAGTTCACCTAACATTCACTATACATTTGCCAGTTTAGTTGTACACATAGGTAAAATAGAAAGGGTCCTCTCATATCTTATCAAATAAAATCTTCACTTTTTTATCTCAAAAATACCAACTCCACATATTTAAGCTTTTTTTTAATTTTTTTAATTTAAAATAAGAAATTAAATGAATTAAATTAATAAATAAAATTATGTAATATTTTTGAACTTACTAACATAATAACATAAGGTCAACAGCCAGCAATAACTAAAATAATAGCATTGCTCTCTCCTACAATCAATAATTGAAGTTCTACATTTATTATTTATTCACGAGGTTCAATAATATTTACAAATTTCAGGAAAGTAAATCCGTTATTGAAATTAAATTTTAATATTAATAAGGTCAGGATCGGAAATTATGCAATCATCCGTTTTTCTGCTTTTAAAACTCTGGTTTAATATTAATTACAAATCCTATTTTCATAATTTTAATACTGAAAATTATAATTTCTTCTTTATTAAAGTTATTTTTCTTTCTTCTAAAAATTCTATTTTTAACTGCTTATATGTTAACAGAGTTTGGTGCAGACTTTTGTTGTCTTAAAATGAAATCTTTGATTGGAAAATTGTTAGAAAACTAGTTTGGATCATGAAACATCACTTTCGTCTAGTATTTGAAATGGAAATTGTAAAACCCAAATCAGTAGACCCAAGTTAAATAAACAATGATCTAGAGATCTGGACTTGACTTCCCAATATTTCAGAAAAGACCTGGACATTTTTTATCTAATCTTGTTTGGAAGAGGCAAAAGTGACCCCAAGGAAGACAGTAGAGAAACTAGGATCTTCCTTACTAAAGACTGTGATTACTGTTGCAATGGAATACACTCGAAAGTAACAAAAATAAAACTATTACTTCATATTAAAATTTACTTATGTTAGAAAAATGGCTGTAATAACTCGAACATTAAAGGAGAAGGGGTGATGTTATGTTGTAAAAGAAATTTGAAATATAATGATTTAATATCATAACATTCCTTGCTTCACATTCATAATCAAAAAATTTCAAATTTGAGGCTTAGAATTTTTTAAAAATTAAAGCTATTTTACCATTTGATCTGTAGGAGAAAAAATTCACTTAAAAAAAAAGATTATTTCATAATGATTTCTTTAAATTCAAAAGCTAAGCGTTAAATCTTAACCTTTCAAAGTTTCACAAAGGTTTAACAATTTTGAAATACATCATTAATTTCTCGCAGCAATACAGCTACTTATAAATTAGACCAAGTAACATTTAAAAACTTAAATAAATTATCTTTACTGTCCCTTTCTGGCTTTTATTCCTAGATCTTTGTCTACAACAGGAATACAACAGTTCGCAGTTGTTAAAACACCTATATAAAATAAATATGTGCAATAATTTTTTTGTTCTTATATAAGTGTCGTACTTTAGATACGAATGGTCTTTTAAGATAATGATTCCCTCAATATTTTGATGTTAATTCTAACCTATTCTTATGCTTCAAACTCCCTAAAAATTTAAGCCCATTGCACATGGATCCCAAAATCGGTCGGTCGGATCCATGTGCAATGGGCTTAAGGGGAACGTTTGAGACCAAAATTATCATATTGAAATGAAAAAAGGTAAGGTGAATGAGGGTGTTTTGGAACACAATTTACGTATAAGGTGATTCAGTCCAAAATTTACATATTCCAAGCACCCTTATTCACCTTACCTTTCTTCATTTCAATATGATAATTTTGGTCTCAAACGCTCCCCTTCAGCCTATTAGGCTACGCATGGATCCGACCGACCGATTTTCGGATCCATGTGCAATAGGCTTTACATATTATTTACACATTTTTTTTTAATTAATCAATTAATTTCTGTTGTAATTTACTTTATACATAAACCTTAAATAAAAAAAAAATGTCTATGATATCTTCGAAGGTATTCTTCTTAATACTTTTTATATATTATTATTTTTATATTATTTCTAATCTTTAGTTTTAATACACTGAAAATGAAAGATAAACGCATTTATTGTAAGTGACATTACTACCCCAGGTTTCATAAGTTGATTTCTTTAGAAATAATAAATCCTAATTTTTTTCATCTTTCTGGTGTAAACCAGATCCTATTTCACAGAAAAATATTTGGGTATAGGCTAAATGTTGATCTTTACACTTGGCAAATAAAATACCATGTATTGTTAAGCAAATCTTCGTAAATTAACAAAAAAAAATAATTTAATTTAAAATTAAATGAACATGAAACATTACCGAATGTATCTGTAATTACATATTCCATATTATATATAAAGAATATAAGAAGCATTTTATACAAAGTATGAACTGTCAAAGCTAACCTAAAATTCCTTTAAAATCGTTTTTTCTGTGGTAAAACCTTTACCTAATAAAGTAAAAAGAAAGGAAAAAAAATCAGCATAGTTTTCGTGCCGTTTTTCCGAAAACACGTAATATATTGTATTAAAATTTGGATTAGGGATTTGAGCCTTTTTTTATGTTATCTTAAGGATTATATTTTTGTAATTGAATGAAGTCGATCTGAACAGTAAATACGATCGAATAGAGTATGCGATGATCTTTTAACTGTGGAATCATCGGACTTTTGGGAGTGTATTCGACCAGATGCAGTTAGAAGGAGGAGAGGGCCGGAAGGAGTTACAGTAGCTTTTTTTTTTTTTGAAGATCGACGACTGTCTGAAACTGACCTCTTTCACGACGGAACACGAGCCCTGAAGGACCAATTGGGAAACTCCCTCTTGATCCATTTCAGAATAGTAATCCTCATCTTACATTCACACACCCCATCTTTAACCTTCGACCTGCTATTTTTTCCCCTTTTCGTCTGAGCGCATTTTTGCTGTCAAATGTAGTATTCATCATAAATATTGATTCGGTTGCCCTTCTGATGGTGAAGCCTGCAGGGGAGAGGAAACAGTAGCGGCTTCCTTTACATTCATTAAGATTACGGCGTGGGAGTTCAGAATGAAGTTAAATATAAAACAGCTCTTTTCTCTTTCCCTTTCTCTTTCCAAAAAAAAAAAAAAAAAACATCACTTCATAATCGAACACTTTGTTTTTCTCGGGTAACGTTATTAAGAATTTTTATTGTTGTTGTTCACTTTTTGGATATTTCATTAATTATTAATAATCTCTAGAAAAAGATGGCATTTTTTAGAGCTTAATAATCAATATTAATAAAAAAAAAAAAAATAATGAAGATAAGGTAAGTTTCAGTATTATTTTGTGAATGAAAAGGTTCTTTTAAGTATTAGCAAAAATACTTAATTTATCCATGTCCTTTCTGCAGAATACTTCTCTTTAGTTTGGGATTTTTAATTAAATGTAATTTAGATACAGAAATCAGAATAACATTGAGGGCTGGATTAAACATAATTACAACTGGGACATTTTAGAATGTGCTGTGTTTATATATTGAATGCAATCAGGGTTTTACTTCTGTTTTTTAAAAAAAATAAAAATATATTAATTTTTATTTTATTTTACAATAAATTAATTTATTAATTACGGTACATTTTTATTAATTATATTATCTAGATTAATTTCTTTTATAAACTATCCCAGCAGGACTATGCGATTGGCGTGTAGCTATGATATCCGCTTGTCATCTCAGGTTACTTGGATTGAGTTCTAATGTGGCTTTCGTAGCGGAACTATTCGAGCTGGCAGGGTTTTCTCGGGGTTCTCCCATTTCTCTGCACTGCTTCCACCATTCTTTTTCATCATTCCGTCATGTTTGGATAGCGCACAAGACTTTAGGATTCCCCATCATCCACGTTCACCACACATAACATCCCTTATTATTTTATGTTTTAAAAATTTCTAAATTTATAAAAAAAACTACGAAGAATGACTTTTTAAAGAAAATAAAAAATTTAAATTACAAAAATTCTTATATTAATGTATTTTCTTAAGACATTTTTATCGAAGGATGGGTATTGCAATTTCATTTGAATTTTTCCGACATCCCTTAATATTTACAAAAAAAAAAATTTAAAAAAATAAAACACGCATTAGATTGAAAAAAAAAAAAAAAAAAAAAAAGATTTTTAGAATGAAATTGGAAGTGGGAAGAATTATGCCTGTGTCAAGATAAAAGCCATTATTATAAAAGTGATAAATAATATCATCAAAAGCTATTATTATAAAAGTGATAAAGTAGATTTTTTTAGTCGGATTTAAGATCCTTTGATTTTAATTCTTAATGGATGTTTAAAAAAAAGTCCATTAGACCCTAAAAACCCAATAATATGTTATTACATAAGAAAAAAAAAACCAACACACATAATTAAACTGAAATTCACTGAGCTAATTTTAGTTTTCGTATCGGGAATCGGAGACAGTACTGTTTCGAGTTTTATTGAACTCTCATCAGTCCGATCCGCCCAGTATACCAAGCTCAGTGAATTAGGACAATATACTAAACGGACAAACATACAAAACAATAACCCTCTCAATTAAAAAAAAAAAACCAGCCAAAAAAAAAATCAAGAATAAAAGAGGTAATAATATTGTGACGTACGTTAAATTTGATTTATATACTAACCTTTTAATAAATAATCCTTACTAAGCTAAGTGGAATACTAGCGTGGATTAATTTTATACCTCTTTTATTCTTGATTTTTTTTTTTTTTGCTGTTTTTTTTTTTTTTTTAATTCAGAGGGTCATTGTCTTGTTCGCTTGTCTTGTTTCGTATATTGTCCTTCTTCAGTGAGCTAGGTATACTGGGCGGATTGGAAGGATGAGAGTTCAATAAAACTCGAAACAGTACTGTCTCCGATTCCCGGTACGAGAACCAAAACTAGGTCAGTGAATTTCTGTTTACTTATGTGCGTTTTTTTTTTTTTTCTTATGTAATAATATTGTCACGTATGTTAAATTGATTTATATCCAATAATATGTTACGTTTTACTCAAAATAGCTCAAAAATTATAAAAGAGCAAAATTTCTAACAGTATAGTGGATGTTACACAGTGTAAGCTATTTGCTTCATGGCATAAAAATGGACTCAAAAACATATCTGTACGATTCTGTAAAGCAATAACTTATTACATCTGTTAGTCGAAAATGTTTCGTTTAAGATTTCAGTTTATTAGCAAAAAATGGAATTGACAGGTTAGAAGCTGCAACCTAAAGAAAAATACTACTTATATTGGGTGGTCTTTCTTTTTCTTTTTATCAGTGAGTAAAACATTCGCTTTCAAGAAATAAGTCATGTCGTTTCTGATTCCAGATTGGAAAATTTAACTCTTCTAGAAATGAATTCTCAGTCTATGAAATTATCATTTCATCTCTTCCAATCAAATAAAAAACAGTAAATCACATGATTCACATTTTTTTTAACATGATAACATAATTTTATTGTAAATAAACTTATAAAATTATGTGAAGATTTTTTAATACTTGTTAGCTATACTTCCATACGATATTCTTTATTTCAAAAATTATGAATGCTCTTTTCTTTAATGTAAACCTTTTTAAGTTTAATTCGATAATTTATTATAAGAATTTCTTTTGCTCTGTAACAGTGGTAATTTTCCAAATTCAAGAGACCTCAGAATCGATAGTTGAATTTTATGAATATTATAATAATTTATTCCATTTTTCTCTAAAATGCAAACTTTAGACCTTTAAAGTTTTATCTCCGATGAGAAAATGAAAGCTAAATTATTAAAAAAAATATTGTTGATATTTTTGGGCAATAACCTGAATAGAAAAGAAAAAAAAAAGCATTTTAGTGTCGGTAGATAATAATTATTGATTGAGCAATTGTCATTTTAAAGTTTTTTCTTTCTTTGTAATACAAAATTTAGCTACATAATTGTAAGCTTCTATAGAGAAACGTTTTGTAATTACTGTTATTACCTTTTTGAAAAATAAAATAGGAATAGTCGATATTTCTTGGAAAGAGTTTAAAAAGTGCTAAACAGTATTTTTTTTTTATTTTATTGATTTAATGCTGAAGAATATGATTTCAGTTTTGTTTAATGTCAGTAAACAACAGTCTCAAACGTGATTTTTTTCTTGGTTGAAGAAAAATTCTTTGACCCACTGAATGATTTGCTTAGACTGTTTCTGACACTTTGTCAATGATTACTAATTATATCTTCCATGCTAATCGAGTACTTCTTCGCAGAGTTTAATCTCTCACATTTCTTCGTATTGACGAGACTTAATTATGTGTTGTATTTAATCGAAACGAAAATTCAGTGTTTCCAGAATTTAAACTCGCACTCTGCATGCATCTTAAAGGTATGATTAATATGAACAAATTGATGCATTTAGTATACACGAGTGACACGCCAATCAATAGTAGCAGCAAGCGCCTTATTTCCGAAGGCTTATTGACATAATCCCCAAGCAAAGCGTAAGCAACTTCCACGTGATCTATTGTCTCTTGATTTAATGGAAGATAGGCATCCACGAGCTTTTGGCTAAGGTCCCAGTTTTAACGTGATCGCATTTTATGATCAACTTGTCATGCCATATCGAAAGGTTTCCGAAGTATGTTCCTTTGGCCTATTTCCGAATTCAGTATTTTAAATGTAGGGTTTCCTGTCGAAAGCAAGCATATTTCTTATCTCCAAACGTATTTACGATTTTCCATTAGCTTCTGCTGAATGATCGGTAAACAGCTGATAATCACTCTGTTGATACCAGCACTCCTTTCTATTTAAAAGGGAATCGATTGCAGAGACATGCATTCGATTTATTTCGTGGAATTTTGAAGTCGTATGATATGACATTCACGAATGGGAGGAAAAAACTCCATTAATGTGTTCTTAATTTTTAATTCGTGATTTTACTGAAAACTCAATACAATTTTTGTTTGTAATTATTTATATATTTTCTCAATTTGTCCTACAAGCTGTTTAATTAAAACCAATTTACGTTACTAAAATGCTTGCAAATGTAACATAGAAAATTACAGTTAATAACTGTAAAATAAATATTTATAATTAATTAGATTGGATGATATTTACTACCTCTTTTTGTGTTAAATTAGAATTCATAAATATTCAATTTATTAATAATTAAAATTCAATATTCTACATAAAATTATTGAACAGCTTGATATATAAAATTTTACGTTAAACAATATTTGCAGACATTTTACTGAATAATGAAAGAATAACTATTTAAAGATTAAATGAAAGCTTTATATTAAAGTTCGCTAATTCAAAAAAAATCTTTATGTAATATGTATAATAGAAATTTTAATGTATGAAAATATATTTCTGTCAATGTAAATAAAAATGAAGAAGTATTAATAAGATATATAAGAAAGTTAATATATTTATTTACAGTCCGTTTTCGTTTAGGAGAGCCTTCAGCACTTTTGCGCATGCGTCAGGTCTCCTGTGATTTCTTCCAAATAGGGGCGAGGAAGATGGGATGTTTACTTTTTATAGTGTTAGTTTACTAGTAGCTGCGTTCTATTTGCGCTTTTCGGGAAAGAATTATGGTAAGAATAAATACTATTGCAAAAATGCTCCTCCGTTATTTTTTTCTTAAAAGCGAAAATGTCCAAAAGAATTTCTTAGGAAAGTATCCATCTCAGCGTATCACCCCTCTGCGGAGTAAAATCGTCCCGCAGTGGTAGCTCTGCCATTCAGAAACGGACTGTAAATGTTCCTTTCCTTTGTTGTTTGTTTGTTTGTTTGTTTGTTTTTTTCTTAATTTAATGCATCAGTGAGATTTTTATTACTACATTAAACCATTGATTGTATAACAATAAACTAGTAGTATGGTAAATACAGAAACATGTTTGAATTATCGAGAAAGAGTTTGGTGGTAACACATGTCAGTTTTTGCACTCATTCTTTTAATGATAGATTAAAAAATTATTCTGTATAGTTGCATTTACCTTAATTATTTTTAAATATTAAGTTTTAAATCGATTTTTACAAGAGTACTTGTAAAAAATAATGTACTTCATTGCAATTGAATTTCTTTAATATTTATTAATTTCATATATTATTTAAACATTCTTATGTTGTCTGTCTTATATTTTCCTAAAATCCAATATCTGTTTTTAATGCTAACGTAACAAAAGAATTGATTTTAATAAAGTGTCATTGAAATCTTTTAATTACATTTTACAGCAATCAATAAATGAAAAATAATCTCGTTAAAATTTCATTAAAAGATTGCAAGATTATTAGCAATGGATAATTTTTTCATTAAATTTTCATGGCTGATTTTTTTTTTTAATTAAAATGTTATTGGATTTTATTGCGAGAATCGAGAAAATTCCGTAGGAAATTAAACCGTAAGTATTGATTTTAAAATGCAGAAATAGTTATTTAAATCATCAAATATTAGAATTGCGAGGTGCTGGCGACTGTAAGCCTGAAGCGGGACCGTTGATTCCTTTACTTTCAACTAATTTCGTTCCAAAAAAAGCTTACAGATTTCCATGTTTGCGCTGTTAGAATTTGTCCTTAGATAACTTTGGGGAGATTTATCTGTTTGTCAGTTTACGGTGTTTTACGAAACAGTGAAATCTATTTATGATTTATGATTTAGATAAATTTTCATGTATCTCTGGGTATTTATATTGCTGTCGAATTAAAAGTTGGTAAAACAAATGTTGCAATTCCATTGTGTGAAGCCTTAATTATGATTTCATTCGTTACATAGAGAAAACACAAAAAGTAATTATCTGAAAAGTGTAATTCTGCTAATTTCCGTGACTAGCAATTGGAAAAAGTGTTACTATGATTTGCTTATATTAAGCTAAATATAAATGAAATCAACGATAAAAAGTTGAGAAGTTATAAAACGCTGCTTTTCGATGAACTAAGTTTGAGCACAGGAAACATAACTTACATTTATTACTTTAGATAAAAGTATGAAATAACATACCAAAATATTCTGAAAATACGGATAAATGAAGTATATCATTTGCTACTGTCAAGCTGTATATTACAGATGTAACTAGAAGTGAATTCGAAAGTAATAAGTTAAAAGTAAATCATTGACTTTCAGTAAATTATGTTTGCTTATACTGAGTAGAAAATTTGAGAAAACAAGCAAGAAGAAATATATAGAAAAAAATATAATGTTAGAGTAAGTTACTTTTATTTAATCAAGTCAACGAACAAAGCTTAATATCACCAAAATGAACTTATCTAAAAATTTAAATATATAAATATATATATATATATATATATATATACCCCCTGTCCTGCCACTTTATTAGGTACATCCCTGCTGTGCGCATGAATGTCTGGACCCGTCGTGCCTCACAACAAGTCTTCAAGCAGGTGGGGGCACTGGCATGGTGTGGGGATGTTTCCTGGTACACGTTGGGTCCATTGATACCTCTGAAGGTACGTCAGGATTCTAGACCGCAGCTTCTGTACCTAAATATCGTAGCTGACCACAAGTTAACAGTTTATTCTCATGCAGATGGCTACTTCTAGCAGGATAATGCGCCGGTGCACAAAGCCCGTATCATTATGGGATGGTTTGAGGAACACGACAATGACTTTTCCTTGCTACAGTGGCCCGCTCAGTCCCCAGATCTCAGCCCGATTGGGATGAGCTGGAACGGGCTGTTCGCTCCAGGTCTACACCTCCATCAAGTCTTCAGGAACTGCGTGGCACACTCATGTCTGCATGGTACACAATACCTCAACAACGTTTTCAGCATCTTGTGGAATTTATGCCTCGACGAATTCAGGCTGTTTTGAGAGGTAAAGGAGGACAACACGATACTAGGTAGATGTACCTAATAAAGTGGCCGGACAGTGTATTTATATGCAGATTGAGTACCCAACCTGAAATTGGAAAAACCCGAAAACATATTAAATCCGAATTTTTTCTTATGGTAAACTGGAAAGAATATGTAAAAGTCTACGAAAGCTATATGTAGAAACAGCACAGTGCCTCTTCTCCTAATATATCCGTTTCCAGGCCCTCAACTGCTTCTCATCTTCCTATTGACAATTGCATCAACGATGAGGTACTCTCTCTCCCACACGTTTTTCAGTCCTGGAGTAGTTTATTTATTTACTTACTTTTGTTAAAACAAAAGGAAATTGGCTGTAATGCATGTGTGCATTTCAGTATAAAATGACGTCGTTATTGAATAATAGTAAAATGTATGTAATAAAAGTTTGGCTGTTTTCAAATTTTTAATCACTTTTTTTATGCTACTACAATATTCCAAAATAAGAAAAAAAAATCGAAATCACAACACTTTCTGGCCGTAGCATTTTCGAATTAGGGCTGCTCAACCCTATATTTCTAGTTCATTCTTTACTCAGAAAAAAAAAAGCTTTTTTACGTTTAAAAAAGCCAATTTATAATTTAATTTTTACAATTAGATACTTCAATTTTCTATATCATTGTCACAAGTAAGTACTAAGGATTTTCATATGTCATTTTAATATACAACTTCAAACGTAGAAATTGCTTTAAATAAAATTTAGTTCTAATCCCCTAAGTTCTTATTCTGTAAATTCAAGTTCTTATTCAATTTAAATTACTTTGAAACCTTTTGTAAAATTACTTAGTATTTGTAAAAGTACTAGCTGAACTTTGGATATGATGAATTTTAAACTAACTAATAAAATTTCTTTACTTTTATTTTTACGATTGAATAAAAAGTTTAGAAAAAAAAAGAAAAGTGGAGAAAGATGCAGGAAATACCCA
>JAFIDM010009631.1:318579282-318592697 GCA_023159025.1 Thereuonema tuberculata | reverse complement strand
TTTTTTTTTTTTTTGTTCACCAACGACCTCATCCTTTCAATTTCTGTGGTGGGATTCGTTTTCGTTTTGTTCTTTCTTCAGCGTTCTTCTTGCAACGAAGTAGAAGAAGGAAAAGAGAGGGAAAAAAAAGTGGTTATACCAAAAACTGCGTCACTTTAGAAAATTTCCCTAAGGACCTCCAAGTGCGGGGGCGTTTTACTTCAGTCTTCGCCTTTTTTGCTAAATGTGTTCCCACCTCTGTCGACGAAGCGAGAATTGCGGTCGTCCACTTGCAGAAGGATCGTTTTCAGAGGGTGCTTTCAACCTAAAGATCAAACAGTTTTATTTGAACCCCATTCTTCATCAGCATCTTTTTATTCTTGAGTAATGCTTTAATCCGTTTCCAAACTCTTCTCTATCGAAATTACAAGGAATAAAAATAAAGGTGCGAGATTAATATTTCTTGATTTGCTACGTTTAAAAATGTCGTCAGTTTAATGCATAAAATAATCTTCATAAAGTTATTATTAAAAAAAATGATAAAAACCATGTAAACTCTTTATATGCAACCTAATAAAACCTCAGCATTGTATGAAAATTGTACAAAATTTTGTCTACTTTTTAATTATTGAAAACTTTTCAGATTAAGAAATCTTTTACAATTTAAAAATTATTCTACATTTTTTAATAATTTTTTTTTGAATATTTATCATTACAATAAGAAGGAATTCATTTTACATTTAGTTTACCTATTTCTTATTTCTGTCAACTTATATTTAAAACGACATAAAAACTATAATAAAATGTATGTGACTGTAAAGTGCCTCTAGATGTCAATCTCTAAACAGTTTGAATTAAATTGGACTAAAATTAATATTTAAAATTCATAATGTTGAAATATTTAAATCGTTCATTCTACTTAAAATAAGAGCATTTTTTTAAAGGTTTCATTAACTTTGTTTAATTTAATTGTTTAAATTAATTTACGTCACAATCATTATTTTGTCATTATTTCGTCACAATCATTACTTTTTCATATCATTAAAAAAATCACATGTATCCCATAACTATAGATAAGGTAGTAAGTAAGAACAATAAAATTAATTATTATATAAATCCATTGATCGATAAAAATGATTCTAAAACAAAATCCGTCAGTATTGAAATTATTTATTTATTCGTAACTAAACCTGACCCATTTTGAAAAAAAAAAAAAAACCTTCATGAATATTGTATTTATCCTGAAATATTGTATTTTTAATTTTTTTTTTAATTTTTCAAGGTTAAGCTAGAAATTTTGTAGTTAGTTAAGAATTTTTTGTGGTAGCATTGTAAAAAATGTATGAAGATAAATAAGATCATGTAAATTACTACAAAATATGTAAATGTTGGAAATAATAATCTCATGTGTTATTCCTAAAAAAAAGGAAAAATAATAAATTGAACAATGTGAAATAAAACAGTATTTAATAAAGGAAGATAAAGCAAAAAAGTTATGAGCAATATTTTCTGCTTTGGTATCTTATTTTACTGGTCTATTTAATGTTTAGGAAAATACTTTTGAAAGCCAGAGTATGAAAAATTAATGCTCTATGATTCGACCTGACAGCTGTAATGCCATAAAGCATAATAATAAATTTAACATTTTTATTGATTGCGAATTACAAAAAAAAGACTAGTTACGAGTATCATATATTTCAATTAAATAATTCAGTAATTTAGTGTATCAGAAGAATATGTTATAAATATTCTCAATGTTGCTTTATTGACTGACCATGTGAAGTCTTATTATTCTTTTCAACATTGTTCTCCTCTGTTTCTGTTTGTATGTACGTCATGCTAAAACGGCTAGGCTGATTTTCATAAAATTTGATAATATGATTACTTATAGTCTCATTTAAATTATGAGCTCGGATCATTATGATCCCTTCCCCTCCCCTTCTTCAATCAACCACTGATGTTCAGTTCCCACAAGCGCGACGGATAGCTGAGAATATAATTAGTCAATATAGATATCATGCTTTTTTGTGATTGGTCAGAAAACCGTATTAAAAGAAATACCGTCAAGAAACCCGACATAAAATTAAAGAATAAAGAAAATTATGCGGATCTTAAGTTTCAGTCAATTTAAGTAATTGAAAAGCAAAGTCTGATTTTTCAAAAACCAAAAAGAAAAATAATAATATAAAACACTACAGTCCTGTCTCAGATGACATAATATTAAAATGAATAGAAAAATAAAGAAATTTAAAAAGAAAAAAAAAGAAAGAAAAGATATGCATAACTGTCAAGTTTTTCTAAAAGAAAAACACATAAAGCTATTATAGTATGTATGTATGTTTATAGCTATTATCATGTATTTTATATTTTTAATCCAGTAAATGTTTTTTATACTTTTAACTTTTCTTAATTCAGTGCGTGTTTTCGTTTTCAATACGTAACTGTTATAGCATGTCTGCAAGATTAAATTGCGCTATTTGTAAGAATGCCAAAATTCTATTTTTTTTTAATGTAATATGATATTTGGCAAACTATGTACATTTATTGGTGAAATTTTCCTGACTTATGATAATGCTCAGATGTTCCATTGTCATCACTAGAATATGTACTATAGTGGTAGGATAGTTTGTATGTCGGGATGTATGTAGTGCTGCTATTCTTTTTTTTTCCGAGAAATAGCCGCATAGAAAACTGATTACATATTCAGAAACAATATACCAGAAGATTTTGCACTTTAAAGAAAAACGCCCCTATTGCATTACAGTAAATCAGAGCTTATCTTGACATATTATTTCTTTGAAATGATTTTTTTAGCATTTTAAATTGTTTATATTTACGACTTTGACTGCTAAAATGTATTTAGTTTTAAAATATATTGAGAAGAAGAATTTTGCTTACATATTGTACATAGGTTGCTACAGTTGTATTTTGTTTCATACTGAATTACGTATTTTGTGTAAGAGATAATTCGTCTCGATGGAAATGTGGCCGATTCTTAAGCAAATAAACTTACACGATTAACTATGATTTCATTGACTAGTCATGATTAAAACAAGCTATCTACTCCATGTTATTCAATATTACAGAAATTAGTCAAGGATATTTCGCATCCACTCTATACTAAATACATTGCTATTATACTCGGCTGCTTACAACGATATTCCAAATGTTTATTAATCCACTATTTAATACTCCACTTTTTACGATTTTGAACAAAACCATATAAATTAAAATTATTAAACTGTTAAAAGCTATAGACGAATTTAGCTTGAGATATTATTGACTGTGAATGGAAAATCTTCATATGTAAACATATTTGTCTGTCAATTTGTATGCCACCTTTCGTAAGAATAAGTACGAGTTTTATTTGGTGATCAAATTATAATAAATTCACTATTTTCCGATTCAGTTTTCCTAGATCTCTAATCAACAGCAATCATAATTTTCGAAAGCCTAACATGAGCTACGCATATGATTATATTGTGTTGAACACTTAAAAGATTACTTAAAAAAATCCGTGGAACATTGCATAAAAATTGATATTAAGGTTGGAGATCGGAAATATCCTAAAGCTACTTTGTACATAAACTCATTATTATAAATTCGACACCTATAGCCGATAAATTAATATAAAAGTATAACACATTAGAAGATTTTAAGATATTTAATCGTTTTATTCCAGCCAAATTGTTTACTGGTTCTCTTTTTCTTATTTATTCAGTTTAGTTTTTGCACTAAAGTTATAATGAAAATATGCACCAAGTTGTTAATTCCATGTTTCCATTATTTTTTTCAAAGTTTATCTCATCCGCGAAGAGTTTACGTAATTGGTTAAAAAAAACTTAATGTAATAAATTAGAAATCAAGAACTAAGCACTTCTACTAAGAGGACAAGTTCTTACGATTAATTAGCGATACTTATGCAAAATTCAAGAGTATTGATCCTAAGCTCCAAGGGATATTCCAAAGCTCATGAGCTGAGAAGAGTAAATAGAAATGGAAAATTGCAGAAACGATGAAAATATAGCAAAAAATAAACGGAAATAAAAGTATTTAGTAATTTATCTTTTAAAGTACTTTTAAAATGAAAATACATTTTTAAAGAAATTGCATTTTCTACACTACATCAAATTCAGCAACTGTATTCACTACATAATCAATGCATTATTTTAATTTTTGGAGTGTAGCTAGCGATACAAAAATAAATAATAAATTGTAGGTTTTTGAATACTTTTGCTATATTAAAATTTTTCAAAGTATTCTTAGAAGTTAAAATTCATACAATATTTTTTTCCGCTTTTTATCGATTAAACTATTTTTTTTTTATTTTATAGTTTTTGATGCATTGTAGGCAGGCAACTTAGCAATGTCTTAAGTTTAAATTCCATTGGCTGTTTTGATTTTCTAAATAAAACAATAGTTATAATTCTTTTATACAATACTTGGAATATTCCGTCTAAACAGGAAATATTTCAATCACTTATCTAATGTTACAGTAACTTTAGGAGTCTTATCTAATTGTTTAACTATTTACTAGGCAAGTTAGCAGAGTCCATGATTCATATTTTAAGTTTCCAGGTCTATTTTGGCGCATCGTATTTTTCATTTATGAAAATCGTAAAAAATTTTAGCTCGTCTCAACAAAGGCTGTAAAGGAGCTGAAAATATCCAAAAGTTCCTTAATTTTAAATTAATCTTAGATCAAAAATGTAATTTAATTTGATTGATTACACAATTAAAATCTGCTTTTGAGCAACTATATTCGATCCACCCTTTTGAACTTTTACAACTTATAAAATTCGTAATCTATGATTTCAGAACCTCTCAGGTAAGCAGTTTTCGTCAATGTAACATAGAAATGGAAATTAAATGTCCCTCAAGGATGGGTCATTCCCCTTCCCAGCTTCCTACTCATTGAGAATGGAATTCCTGATTGTCCGATTTTTTAGCATCATTCAGTGGTCGTTCTAAAGCATACTCAAATTCCAGGTTTTATAGTTTTGCAAAACATGAAAAACTGTCTTATCAGACATTCAATATTTTTATACAGCTTCTGTTTCTAAAATCCCATCATTGTATCGGTTCTTTTAAGATGAGACTAGGCATGTCTTTATTTTAATGTTATAGAAAAATGCATTTAATCATTATAAATTTTGTTATTTAAACAGGAAAGATTGAAATTTATAACTTGGTACTCATACAAAAAAGCTTACAGAAATTTTAATTCAATTTTAATTCTAAGTTAAATATATTCTATTTTATATTTTTGTAGAAATTACAGCTACAAATACTTATTTTCTGGTTTCTTTTCTTTGTGCGATTGGATTATTTTCAACTTGTGTTCCTGTACATCCGAGTACTATCTATCTCCACTATCTATGGAAAACAGCTTCAGCCAATCAACTTTCTCGAACGTCAGCTTCGAGAAAGAAAAAAAAATCCTAAAGCTAAGGTTGAGCTGAATCAATTCAATGTGTCTACCCTTATTCAGAAGCCCTCTTTGTGAATAGAATAGTACCCTTCGATGCAGGAAAATTAATCGAACGAAACTGACTTTAGTACAAGAGGTTTCATTAAGAATGTTGGAAGGAGATTAACATTGTAATTCAATTATAAAATGCCCTAGCTTTGTCACATCTAATGCCTATTTGCCTCCATTAACTTATCTTAAAAATCATACTATGCAAAATTTTATTAGTGATTATGATTTGTAGTTTCATTCATCTTTGATTTCTTTCTGGTTTGTCTCTTTTCATAAAAGCTAAATTTTTTAACTGCATTTTAATTTCAAAGGAAAAAAAAATCCTTAAAATTTAAAAAAATTAATTGCTGCAATTTGATATTCTAAATTAAAATTCATTTGGTCTAGTGATGATGTTTTGCATCAATATGACTAATAGAAACAGATGCTCATCTATCTGATTAATATTTAAAATATTTCATATTTCTGTCTGGCTAATATATATATATAAATCTTTAAATTGTAGCTAATCAAATTTGAAGTTGAAAGCGAAACTTGACGAAAATTTTATTATTTACATTGCAATGTAGTTTGAAGAAACAAATCTACTTTACAACAATAAGGAATCTTTATTATTTTGAAATAGAACAACTTCATAAATTGGCCAAGATCAATTTCAGAATTGTAAAGCACAATAAGGTTAGCTCTAGAAGGTACTCTGCAAGTTTGAAATTCAGACATTATATCAAAATAATCAAGAATTTTTATATATGAGTATTTATTGTTATTCTGTTATTTTCATATTCAGGAACCTGTTCCATGTTGTTAGAAAACTAACTATTTTTTTTGAAGATGGCTTTTTCTGTGGAAAAGGACGAAGAAATAGCCATCAACCATAACAACAATAAAATAATAACATAACAAAAACAAATGATAATGTTAATAAATAAAATGTGAGTTTGTTTCTTTGTTTTTTTTTAACAAACAAAATTGCTTTTTGCTTCTCAGGTTTCACACACAGTTTCAAATAATCGATAAAAAATATTAAAAAAGTTTTTAAAAAATTATTAAAAGTTTTATTCTATTCTCTTTGTCAGCGAACGAGAGAGATCATACTAAATTACATACGACTTTTATTGTCGATCTATTTTTTAATTGTAAAATGTACTGTCAAACTTTGTGTCAAAGGATATACATAATATTCCAATAATTTGAATTCGAGCAAACATGAAATGAAGTTGGAACCAAGAATTATATTGAACGCAACAGCACTTTTAACGTTCATTTAATTTAGGACATTTGTTCTTCAGCACTTAAAGAATTGTATAAAATTAATCTAATATTTCCGAGATAATCAGGGGGTTGAGAAATTTAAACTTTTCTTATTTTTCTATTCTATTTTATTTTTACTAAAACGAATAAGTTATATAAATAAAGACATAGATTTCTATGGTCATAAAAGGCTTCGATTAGCAGGTACCTACTTTAATAATTTTATGAGGAATAATAATTTTGCCATATTATCGTATAGACAACTTATCAGGTTCAAAGCCATTTACTGTACGATCTTCTTCAGTAAAAAAGACTATTTTTGATTTCTCCATCTCAAATGTTGATTCAGTGATACGTCAAACATCAATTCCCCCATGTTATCACTAATAATCTGACATATTAATCTGTACAGAATGTCTCCCTATTTTTCTGATTCTGAATTAGCAATGCAGTTCGGATTACCTTTGTAGTCTATTCATTTGCCACTTAAAACCAGCGGTCGGTGACCATGAAATATGAACAACATTGGAGAAGGGAAAGAGATCAAAGATTTTAAGTATTTATATTTCGAACAAGAGCGCTTACATTATTCATACTCATCCGCTCTGATGCATCGCAACTTCCAGAAACTTTTCGTCCCCCTCCCCCCAGTTCTGAAAGGCTGTGAAGGCTTAAGTGCTAGTCGATTGGCCGTGGAACGAACTGGAATTAATATCATTGGTTTCATTTTTTTTAGAATTTGCTGTGAAAGAAGTTCGATGCCGGCGTCGACATGGCACAAATTGATGGGCATAGTAATACTAGAATAATGGCATCAACTTAGCTTGGTAAATCCATGAATTAGCTTTAAACGTTTCAACCTGCATATCGAACGAAGTTAGCCTTCTAAATTCCTACGATTAATCCTAAAAATTACTGATTTTATTCAGTATAATTTGAAATTTTTCTGAAACTTTTGTTTCACCAAGATTATAATCTCTAGATTCCTCTGCTGACTTATTAAAAATAGTTTGAAATCACTTCATTTAAGCGCCAATGCTTATCTCATATTTAGAATATAGTAAGTTAGTTTCTAATTTGTATTACCGTTGTGATGTCGTTAGTGAACTCTCTTTCTCTTCAAGAATAATTAATTTTGTAGGAAATGAGGGTGTTATGTATTGAACTTTACTGATGTGCCTCCATTAAAATTGTAGGAATTCTTCAGTATTTTAACAAAATAATAATAATGATAGTAATAATAATAAATCATGTTATCGTCTACGTAAAGTTTGTATCTTTGGTACAAGTAATGAATTATTGTACTTTAAATTGTGTCTATAAATTACTCATATCATCGATTCATCCGGAGAATTTTTAAGAAAAGAAAAGTATAGATTATTGGAAATAAAATCTATCTAATAGAAAATGTAGAGGTGTGGCTTTAGTAACTAAATTTTTTTGCCGTCCTGTTAGAAGACTAAAAAAAAAAATAGGATGAGATTCTTAAAAAAAATCAAAGGTTGAAAAGAAATTTAAAATTTCCAATAAAGTGAATTGAGTAACAAATTTTATCAGCATATTTGAGCAAAATTGAAGAATTTGAAGAAACACAAATTTTGATATAAAATGCATTAAAATATATTTTAATTAATTATATTTGAAAGTATATTAATAAAATAATTCGAAATAAATTCTGTTGTTTAATGGTAAGTCAGATAAAATTGATTCTTTCTCCTACAGACTTATAATGTTAAGGTTGAATTTCAATTTATTCCAACAAAAACTGTAGTTCCAAATGATTTGGTAATAAAACTGACTGGAAATGTCACGATAAATCCTTTTTTAGATATCAATAAAGAATGTGAGTAAAACAATTTTTGATTCAGTTAGACTTAATTTTTTTTTATATAGAAACCTGCTCTTTCTTCTTTGAAATAGCATCTTCCGTATTACGAATTGATTATTCATTTTACCATTAACTTACTTTGAAGAGGATTTTAGGCAATTCATCAGAACTGAATCTGAAATGCTTGATAATCATTTTGAGAATCGTGCTTAAATTGCTATTCAATAGACGACAGCACTAAACTAAGTAATGATCCTGTTACTAGTCAATTTCACGGTATTGCTATCCGTGCCAATGCTGCTGCCAAACAATGTTTTCAATCTTACTAGAATATGAAGTGAAGTAGCGTTGATTCGAAATATTCATTTATGTAAAAGCTAAGCCATAGATCCGCCTTCCTTCGCTTTGTTATTACTTTGTGATCATTACTGCTGACTGAATCTTAAAAACATTAAATTACTTAAATTACAAAAGAAAATAAGCAATAACCGAGAATTTGGAACTTTTCAATTCACATAGAATCAATATCTTATCTTTTTTACCATCGCTATTATTGATTAACTTTTACCTATTTATATTAAGAAATTAAATTTATTTATACATTCATCCTATCAATAATCTCTTTCCAAAACATCAGGAAATGCAAGTACTTAAATCTTTAAGAATCATTAATTATTAAGGTTTTGAGTTTATAAAGGAACAAAAATATATTTTAAAAAGTAGAAAGAAAAATATCTTGAGCGAAATTTCAATTTAAAATTCATAAAATCATCATCTTTCCAGAACAATAATAATAAAACTAAAAGAAATAAATGGAATACATGGAAAGAAATAATTCATGAGATAATCTAGTAGATGGATAGGTAAATTTTTAATAGTTTTGTGTCTTGGGGATTTAGTTTATTTGTGACTAAAACTTTTTCAGATTTCAGTTATAATTTTTTCAATTAGATATTGCTTTTCTCTTTCGAATTTTGCATTATTCAATGATTTAATGCTCAATTACAGGTTTTTTATGAGTCACTAAACATTTAGGGAAAAAAAAGAAATTACTAATCAAAATATTCTCATTTTATCTATTTTTAGCTTTTAATAAAAATAGACACAGTAAGTAGATAAAATGAAAATATTTAAAAAAGAGATGTAATACAAAAAATTAAATTCCATTTAGATGATTTTATATTATATAAGACAGGTTAACCTTGTTTGTATTAATTTAAGGAGTTATACAGCAATCTAAAATTTATGAAATTGTAAGGAAAAAAAATCTTTATTAATAATCAGACGTGGAGGATAAAGGGATGTATCAAAGAAAATATATGACGGTAAAGATTTGACCTACCATTTCATAAGGTTGTTCAACAGCTCGAGCTCCAATTCATGTGAGAATAAGAAAGGTTGAAGTTAAACTTCAAAATAAAATTTGAGAGAGAAGGTAATGGACAATACTTTTAAATTTATTTTACAAAACTCTTCGCTTAATCTTCAAGTTGACTGACAGATTATTATCATTATGTAATCAACTTATCTGTGTCCTAAATATCAAAGTTTCCGTCCAAATTCCCTATGCAAGTTTTTAGTCATCTTATTATCACTGTTCCTGAAATATTTCTCTACAAGATGTTCCTTCATCTTAGAAACAGATGATGGTGTCGTTTTGTTTCTGACACATGGTGATGAAAGCAATTTCATCTCTCGTAAGATTCGAGAGAGAAAAGCATCTCACTTCTGAAATGTGACTTGGAGAAATGCACGAAAGCAATGCCGTGAAATACCATTTGCCACTTGAAAAAATACTTTTAAGCACAGAGTAGAGAAAAACTGATTTGACGGTAGCAAAAAATTTCCTGTATTGCCTCAGTGATTTCTCAGAAAAGTTGACGATATTTCTGCTAAGAAGGATTTAGGATATTTCGTTTTCTGTAATGAATTCTTTAGTGTTTTTACTTATTTGTAATGCACTTTCGTGAAGTGTTATGTATTCTAAGTTAGTTTAACATAAGTCCAAATGGATAAATATAAAAAACTAGCTGTACCCTGTGTTGCATTGCCACTCAAAGAAAAAAAGTGTTTGTGTTTTAATTCTGTTTATTGAAGTGCTTTTGGATATACAATAGTTTTTGTTTTTCTGTCTGGTGCATACACGAATAAATCAGAAGGTTTCCCGACGCGTGAGCAGGCCACATCCAGCTGTTCATGTGTGAAGCATGGATTTTCCAAATTTAGTCCATACGCGAGTTGAAACGACTCGCGCACCAGATATTTTAAAATGGTTCTACTAATTCAGAAACCTTCGCGGGATTGCGCACAACAACTCACCAAAGTTTCATCACAATCTGGTGAATGGTATAGGAACGCATACGGGACAAACAAACAAAGCAACATTCATTTTTATATATATTAAGAAGATAGCATTCTACATTTGGAAAGTTTTGTATTTAAAATCTATGTATAGCTCGGTATATTAAACAATCGTTAGTATTATCAAATATACTCATGGACAAAAAAATTAGCGCACCAAGAAATAATTGCGGGATCGTAACGAAACTTGCAGTGAAGGTACATGTCGGGGAGATATGCAAATGATTAGAAATGCAGCGTGATTGCGCATTACGTATAGCCGGTAGAGGGCGTTGAACATCGTACTCTGTGGAGTATAAAACAGGTAACCAAAGCTTGTTTGAGTGTGCTGAATCATTTACAAAGGAAGAGCTGAGGTAGACATGCCATTACGCCGTGTTCGAAGACAGTA
Organism: Thereuonema tuberculata; assembly: GCA_023159025.1. NCBI lineage: Eukaryota > Metazoa > Arthropoda > Chilopoda > Scutigeromorpha > Scutigeridae > Thereuonema > Thereuonema tuberculata. The sequence goes on along the minus strand of JAFIDM010009631.1, from coordinate 318,581,405 downwards.
TACGCAGTTGTCGCAGTTTGAGAGAAGGAGAATCGTCGGGATGATGGAAGCTGGGTGGTCAGCTAGGGGAGTAGCTCGTCAATTAGGCCGCTCTGATTGTGTTGTGAGGAGGTGTTGGGACCAGTGCACCCGAGAGATGTCATGTACACGAAGACCAGGCTCAAGACGCCCTCGACAGACCAGTCGTCGAGAAGACCGCCACATAGTCAGAAATGCACGCGTACAGCCAACTGCTTCATCGGCCGCCATCCAGGCACAGGTAGCACCTTCACTAGGGGCCGCTGTGTCTTCTCAAACCATACGAAGGCGCCTGGCTGAAGGACAGTTGGTATCGCGGCGCCCATTACGTGTGCTGCCCTTAACGCCCACCCATCGACGCCTCCGTTTGGAGTTTTGCCGCGCACGAGGAAACTGGACTGCAGCGGAATGTAACCAGGTCGTCTTTAGCGACGAATCCAGATTCAATCTCGGCAGTGATGACAATCGTGTTCGTGTGTGGAGAGCCCGTGGTGAACGCTTCAATCCTGCCTTTGCTGTACAGCGACACACCGCTCCCACAGCTGGTGTGATGGTATGGGGTGCCATTGCCTACAATACACGGTCACCCCTAATATTGTTCCGTGGCACCATGACAGCCCAGCGGTATGTTCATGAAATCCTGCAACCACATGTGTTGCCACTTATGCAACGGCTCCCAGGAGCCATTTTTCAACAAGACAATGCTCGGCCTCATACGGCAAGGGTGTCACAAGACTGTCTCCGCACTGTTACTACCCTTCCTTGGCCTGCCCGATCCCCAGATTTGTCTCCAATCGAGCATATCTGGGATCATTTGGGACGACGAGTTGGGCATCCCACGAGTTTGTACGAACTAGAGGCAAGGTTACAGCAAATATGGAACGAAATGTCTCAAGACATCATGCAGAACTTGTATGACTCAATGCCCGATCGTATCGCATCGTGCATTCGCGCTAGAGGGGGTCCAACGGAGTATTAACTCCTCCGTTCTTTTGCCTTTTTCTCTGAAATAAATTATCCTTTTTCTTTGATTCTCTTATCATTTACTTATATCAAAGTAGTCATTACGTATGTAAATTTTCGTTTCATTTTGACGACTCCTTCTTGGTGCGCTAATTTTTTTGTCCATGAGTGTACAAGAGTTGGGTTAAAAAAAAACTATTTAAGATTTTCCTAATCATAAGGTTGCATAGTTAAGGCTTATCAACAAAAGTCTATATTATTTCTTAAACTATTTGAACCATGTCATTCGTATTTTGGTCTTTCATCGTCTTTACAGGCGCTTACTGTTACAAGTTTTAATTTTTATGTTTTATTTCTAACAAAAAAGATTGAATTGTTTTGAATGCTGATGGAAAATTTAATTTAGTTTCAGCTGTAGACTTGTGATTAAAAATTTATAGAAGATGAAGCACGAAAGAGAATTACATATCTTTAATTATGGAAGAAAACAAAGCAGGATAGCTTCACGATGAATCTAGAAGGGCTAGTGATATTTTCCTCAATTATCAATTTAAATATGAAGTAATCTTTTGATCGATCGAAATCTTTGTTGTTATTATTAGTAAAGATATTGACGTAAAGATTTAGATGGTAATTTTCCTCAAAGTGCAAGAATTAATTTTTTTGGCGTTGTAAATTAACTAATTCCTAATATATCTATATCACATTTCTTCTGGACAAATTTGTAAATTTACAGCTTAATTTTAAAGGGCAAATATTAGTATTTAACAATGAAAGTTAATGAAATTTAAATAATGATGAATCTATCTTTGAAATCGTCTCATTTCTCTTTTCTGCATAGCTTTTCTGTATTGCATACATACAGTTAAAGTGTTACTTGCACGTGCTAATTATAGGACATTATTATCTTTAATAGTATATAACAACTGCAGGGTAGGCCTGACCATTTTATATAAACTTATGTTTATGTTAATGTTTATGTAGTGAATGTGGGTGGCAGAGAAGCCAAGCACTGCGACCTGTAGATCTATTATGCTAACCCACGGAAAGAAGGACAGAAGGAGAGAAAGACGGGGAAATCGGGGAAATGGCAGAACCCAGAGAAAACCTGCCCAGCGCGGATCGTCCACCATCACGAAACC
>JAFIDM010009631.1:318522537-318578882 GCA_023159025.1 Thereuonema tuberculata | reverse complement strand
ATGTAAATTTTATATTTATTAAATTTTTCGTAGAATTTAAAAGGGTAAAATATAAAACTTCCAACAAACTGACTGAAAGTGTATAAAAAATAAGTGTGTAGAGACAACTTATTTATCATACTTTCATGTATTAAAGAACATCTTTGTGAGTGCAATCTTTCATTATTCCATTCTCTAGCTCTTTTATCTCTCTACTTAAATGGCTTCCCATGTATAGAAATAGCTTCGTATCGGAGTTTGCCCTTCGTACAAATTAGGTGTCGCGATACATCATCGACGCACAAGTTATCGGAGAGGATTCAGTGATATGACATTGATTTCTCTTATGGACTTTACAAAAGATAGCAGAAAATGAAGCTTGAGGGGGCTTAGAGAAGAGAAGCCTACATTCTTTGGGCAAAATATTTCGCTTCGCACGCTGTATGATCTCGCATAGTTCAGAGTATGCAACATTAAGCATGAACCACATTAATGTTCGGGAAGCAAGCGTTCCAATACGTTCAGCAAAGGTTTATCCGGGTGGTTAAGAAGGGACCGGTATTAGGGTTCGTGATTTCCACCCCTGCTATGTTCCACCATTCGTGAAGTTAGTGCAATCTATTATTCAATAATAACCGCGCTGTCAAAAGACCCGCTAAGACCCATCTCGAAGCAGTTATAATGATTGCACTGAAAACTTCCATTTAGGAATAAATGAGTTTCATTTTATGTAATAAAAATGGAGTAATATATGTTCTGTTTAGTCCATTTCATCGTAATGAGATTTTATAATGAAACAATGGTACAAGAATGAATCCACTGCACTTTTAATGATAAGTAATTAAATATGCTATGCTATAGAGCAATATATGCAGGAACGAAATTACTGATAGGTAAATTAAATAAATATTGCAGAAAAAAAAGTAGATTTATGTATATTATGTCTCAAAAAAAATCGATTAGTTTTTAAAAAAAGTAAGATAGATTAAAAATGTAAGCTACAATATCAGAATTCATTGTGGGAAGACATTAACAAAATGAAAATCGTAAGCATAATTACTTACTTCGTCCTGTTGTTATACATAAGAAAAATGAAAGCATATTATTATTTTTTTTCTTCACATTGCTTGTTGATAAGATTTTGGCGTCCTCCACCTCACCCCATCCAAGGAAAATTCTATATACTCTAGCGTTAGTAGATGAGCCATAGCAAAAGCGATTTTCCACTGGAAACGTTTCATAAACGTTCCTTTATGAGCTCCTACTGTTGCAAACATTGTTGTTTTTCGTTTTTAATGTGATGAATTATTGCAAAATCTTGTTTCATTTCACTCCTTTTTTAGAATACTTTTGGATTTAAACTATATCTGTGAACCTTGAATTCGCATTCGTCCATGATTCAGATAGTTTACAACTTCGTCCATGATTCAGATAGTGATTGATTGATGACTGGATTCTAGCGAAAATAAGTATTAAAAACAAAATCGGTGTTTGATCAAAATTCCGAGCATTCTAGCGCAACAGACACATTAATACTAAAATAATTTGACCTGAATGCCTTTGAACCACCAAAAAATACGTTTTATCAGTTTTCAGTGTAATGGCGGTTACATGACAATACTGTAAATAAAAATTCCGTAGATAAGTAATTAACAAATTAAGAGGCTGTAAAATTAAAGAATTTATTACTGAAATAGAGAGAAAAAAATCACAACCGCACAACAAATATGCCTTCGCACATTGAGCCAACATCAACGGGAATTCTGAACAGCTATTGTTTCGAACGTTAAATTTGCTTTTCATATTATTGGAATATTATCTGGATTAAAAATACAATGTTTTATTGGTTTTTAATTAACTCAAATCGCTTATTGGTTTTATAATAATACAAATCGAAGTAATAATTTTTCAATTTTTTTTCAGTTGGTAATTTCTTAATAAAATCAATCATTTAACTTTTTTTAATTTTTTTAATTTTTAGTTGTTTTTTAATTTAATACTTTCACGTTAAATATCTCCTAAGGAAGTTTTAGAAGTACAGTAAAACCCCGTTATTACGCTCCCGCTTATAGCACTATCCCGTTCTTTACGCTCCTTTCATGCGGTCCCTGGAATTTTCTATATAACTCTGTATAATTTTACCCTCTTATAACGCTTCAAATCCCGCTTGTAGCGCTTTTTTATATCGGAAATTTTGTATCGAAAAGAAATGTAACACTGTAACGAATCTTTTCTTTCCCTGGCAGGAGGGAATCTTTGAACTCTTTGAAGTGCGGGTCTGTGATACAGTAAGTTAGTGCAAAATGTCGAAGCGGAAATCCCTTTCTATAAGTGAAAAATTGCAAATTCTTCGTAAGTACGACGAGAATTCTACACTAAATCAGAAGGTTTTCGCAGAATCTAAGAATTCCCTGATCCAGTCTGAGAACAATAATAAAAAATAAGAATGGAATTATCAATTCAGCGAAGGATGGTTGCAAACGTAAAAAAGTAGTGTGGAAAATGTGAAGATGCATCAGTGCCATTAAGTGACCCAATCATTCAAGAAAAGGCGCGTGAAATAGCGGGCAGTGCACTAAAACTGCTCCGAAAATATATTTGTATTGCTCCTAGTGGAATATCAATTGATGTTAATAGTTTCTTGAACCGCATTGAAAATGTCATAATTTATAACAGTAGCATACACACACGGCAAACCACAATCAAAGATTTTTTTAATAGGAAATAAGCTCACATTTGCACTATCTATTTCAGAATCAAGTATCTTTCCTGTAAAATGGTGTCTAAATGTTTCCCCATCATATAAATCATTCCCCGTTTATAGCGCTATCCCGCTTATTACGCTTGTAGGTCACGGTCCCTTGACGAGCGTAATAACGGGGTTTTACTGTATTTTTAACTGAAGCTAGCGATTATCAGAACTTTCAATGAAGTGATAAAAAATCCTGGAATCTGTTCTGTTCAGTCTTCGATTTTGATTCAATTTTCAAATTCACTGAATAAAAAACGTTTAAGCATTGTCAATTAACTAACCATTCTTATTATTTCTCCTCATTTTTGCTCACAAATATTGCTATATCGCTACAAATTTATTTCTTTTTATATTTGCTTTCAACAATTTGTTAGTTACACTTTTAATTTAAATAAAATTCATAAATAAATGATTTAAATGTTAATATAATATAATAAACATCCTGATGGAATTTAAAAATAAAATTGTTTATTATTTAACTGACTCCGAAATTCATGATCATATCAATAATATCTCAATAAATAGGGCAAATAATTACAGATTACATAATTTAAGAATATAAAAAAAAATCTCATGATTATCTGAATCTGAATATGAGTTTCTTGTTATCCATAAATTAAATAATATGTAATTCTATATGCAATTTTTACGATTATCTGTAATCTTCAATTGAAACGACAGCGTTTCCTCTTTATGATGTTTCCGGATTTCGAAATTAATATTTTGAGAATAGAATCATCTGAATTTTAATAGCTTCTAAAACCTTAGAAATTTAAATTTTAAAGGTTAGACTGATAACGGGACCGAAGCTTACAGATTTGATTTTTTTCTTCTCTTTTATTACTCTTAATAGATACCAAGCATGTTTTTAAAAAGCATAAACCTAAGCTACTTCAATATATTTTTCCTAGAAATAAAAAAGAAAGAAGCTTTGATAAGATACCTCAAAGAGAAACTGAAAGTACAATGTATATAAAAAAAGTGCTTCCGTAAGGAAAACGTGTTGGCAAAAAAGATTTTTATTGATGGAGTTTTGCATATAAATAGAGCCACAGAGTGATTTATAACTTTCGATCGATGTGCGAATATATCCAAGGGCATCTTCGCCCACTTTTGCATAAAAGGAACCATAACCCTTCTGAATCGATGTGTGCGCTTTTCCGAAACCCCCGTTCGCCCACGCCACATCTCTCGCCTGCGGCCCCTCCCTTTCTTTTATGCTCCCCTGATGGGAACGTCAGTCTCCGTGATCCGGGGGATTACGGAGGGTTTCGCCGGGAGGACCCGATCCCTTTCGGCTTCTGGACCGCAATCAGCAGAGACAGACGCACTCATCGACGTATAAATATTCAGACTCCGAAAATCGTGCCGTTAGCTCACGCTGCGATCGTGACCCGGGTTCCTCCTCCTCGTCGCCGTCGCCACCGAGGAATTGGGGAGACGTTGATAGGATTCTCGTGCCGTTTCTTGCGACTGGGCAGCGGTGCCAACTCGTTACAGGCCGATTTCATCTATAGACGCTGCTTTTAATTTGTTCAGCAATGGAGGCAATTGGATTCGATATGCCGAGCAGAATGTTAAAACCTAAGTGAGATTATGTCGGAAACAGTCAGATCTTGGCAAAGGAACGTAACTTACTAGTTGAACGGATTCTTAAGAAGAATTGAGATTGCTAATTTCCATTACAAGGCTCAGCGTGATAAAGATTTTAATGGTCAATGCCGAGGAATAAAAATCAATTTGTATAGACGACATGAATAAAAGTGAAATCAAAAGAACAGTTTCGTGAATTGTCGACTTAAAGCTACTTTCCGAGTGAAAGAAAAAGAATTCTTTTTTTCTATCTATTTCTTATTAAATTGCAATAATAATAATAATAATAATAATAATAATAAAGCTTATTTTTTTATTAAAATAATGCTCAGTAGATAAATTAATATGTAATTAATTGAAAATGAAGTGAAAAGAAACTGCGAGATATATTCTTATGAAAACTTTTTAATTAATTTTATGTTTGTCTTATATATTTGTTCGTTCACAGAAAAGTTTTTTTTTATTAACTAAATAAAACAAAAAAACTCCGTTATCTTACCATAAAAAAGACTAATTATTCACTTAACATGGCGTAATTATTTAGAAAAAATACCTACATCATTAAGTACTGCAAACGTTTAGTTTTGATCAACCTCTGATCGTACTCTATTTATATTAATTTTTGCATTGTTTTAAACATCAATTGTTTTAATTAGTGCATTATTTATTATATTACAAAAATTATAAAAATTTATTACATTATTTTAAAAGACAATGAAATACTTTGTACTGTTTTATGTTGTAGTCTTTTTTATAATTAATTTGTAACGTTAAAAATAACGTTATTATTTTTTCAAAATTAATTCTACTGATCAAAAACTTGTATGCAACTATTTGACTTATAAAAAAATAATGCGTTGTTCGTAAAATTGCTAAATAATTTTTTATATTATTATTATTGTTGTTATTGTTATTACTATTATTATTATTAGACAGAAATTATCATAATGAATTCGTTATCTTACTCATTACTTTTATGATTTCTTTTTAAGGTTACAAGTAGAAATAGTATTGAATGATTATAGAAATCTTAGATCAACTTATTGCAATTCAATAAGTCTATATTGATATATATTTGTAACTAATGTGCAATAATCACCTACTACTACGCATTTCTCTTTTTAATTTCCAAAACATAAATGCAATTAGTCTTTTTTTTTAATTCTCAAATTTAGTAGAACTGGTAAACTGGAATTAAATTAAAAATATTAATATCTAATCGAATTCCCCTCATACAAAACTTGTTCAAGACCTTAAAAGCTACAATTATAGCAGACACTGTAGTAATTTTGAAATGTATCTTGTTAGATGAATGTTAACGAATCATTTTTTTTTTTATTTTTCTTAATTATTCTCCTACGCTTGAATTTAAGCGCCACTATGAGTTTGAACGCAGTTGCTACTTTGTATGAAACCGGAAACTGCTCTGTTGCTACAAGCAGCAAAACCGCAAACTAATGGAAACTACCAGATGCAAACAGTCATGAAGATTTCAAAGTTTTCGTGACATATTGAAAGCAAAGTATGGTTGAATATGATTTCTATTTACTGTGAAAATCATTACGTGCTTAGATCTAAGCTAATTTAAGAGTTAACACTGAAACGGTTTGGAATATTAAATAGCAACTAAATATCATTACTAAAACTATAGAGGGAAATAAAAAAAAAACCGACAGATAGAATTTTTCCAATATCTTCAGGAAATCTAAAAAAAATTCCTATTTCTTTAGGTTTTTTTTTTTTTTCAGTTCTTGCTTTGATCTCTTCTTTGAAGTATTTAAAATGTTCACAGCTTCCTGAAACTTCTTTCGGATTACAGGTCAAAGGAGGGAATCTTTCTTCATTTCATCTAAGTAAAATGAATAAAAAAGCCTTATTTTTGCAAAAATGAAAATATTATTATTACTATTATTATTACTTTAAATTTGAATTAATTTAGTGTAAATCAATTCGAGATCATTAACAATAAGCTGTAATGTCTAAGTCAGCCATTCCCAACATTTTTTAATTTGCGAACCTTTATTAACTATTTTGAGAACTCTCAAACATCCAATAAAAAAAATACCGTTTATTCCTATTCAAAAAAAAAAATAAATAAATAAATAAATAAAAATAAAACGGAAAAATCATTATTATTATTAGAGAAAACTAAAATTACAATCTAAATCAGATTATCATAAATAATTAAACTTTCATCGTTACGCAAAATGATGTTCTTATTTCACGTATAAAAAAGGTGTATGCAATTTTTCTGCTGGATTGTGACTGGAATAAGTAAATTCTCATTCTTCATTATGCAGAAGAGCACAGAATAAAAGGAACAGCAATCTATCTTTATTCTTTTCTGTGTTTCAGGAATTTGTTGATGTTTTGTCAAGAGCAGGGCCGGATTTAGAAGTACGTCCGCCCCTAAGCAGCGCCATTTTTGCAGCCCCTGCATAAAATTCTCCCATACACGCTGTGAAAACATGCGGCACCCATACATGCGGCACCGGATATGTGTATATAACTAGCAGTCGTATCCTGCGTCTTCGCCCGATAAACATAGAAATTCATGCCTGTCATATCTATAGATATAATTTGTAATAAAAAAAAAGAAAACTACAAAATGCATGCCGTCACCCTATGAGAGTGTCGTCCTAGGCAGCTGTCTAGGTTGCCTAGGCCTAAATACGGCACTGGTCAAGAGAAATAGTACTACATTCATTAGCTGCAGCTTAGTTTTGGGATTGCAGCTTGTCTTTAGCACATTTGAATATGCCACAGTTAAATTATCATCAATCATTTTCATTGGTAATAAAGATATTCCTTGATGAGAATGACCAAATGGCTTCCTAACAACAATTTGATCGATTCTTATCTTGTCAGTCACCATCCTTATCTATGTATCTGCCTAAAAGGTTTCCCTGGATATGTTCTATTGGAATACATACAAGTCAATTGTAGATAAGGGGTTGTCAAAAGGTCATTCCTATTAAAAGCCACCTCTTGTGGAATGAGGAATAAAAAAAACGTAATTCTAAGGAAGGTTTGAATTGAAATTCCTTGAGATTTACAAACATTGGCGAAAGCCCTACGATCTCTTTTCCGTCGACTATTTTGCTTTTCAAGGTTCGGAAATTTTTGGTAAGTTTGTGTATATTAATCCTATTTAAAAAATAAAGATTTTGGGCTATTAAATTTTCTACTTTTGTTATAGTATTTTATTATTATTTTCATTTGAACGTGAGAGATAAACTAACTTGCTTTTGGAATTTTGCACGTGCTTATAATGTTGTCTAGTTCGGTTTTTATTTTCTGTAATTTGAAATATTTAATGAAAAAATAAAAAAAAATTATCAGATTAAGAATTTTAGAATTAAATAATGTTTAATTATTGTTTTCGTGATTAATAATGAAAACTTCCGAACGATTAATAATGAAAACTAAATTTTGTTAAAGAGCTTGCACTAACTGTGTTATTTTGTATCCTTAAATGACTATACTTAACTTAAAAAAATATAAAATTATACTTCTTACTTATTTTAGTTTAATATTGAGGTGTCAAGCTCAATTAGAAATTCTTATCTGGAAAATAAAAAAAATAATAAAAAAAAAACCACAAAAAAATATCAGTCTATTTCTTGTATTTGATAAATTTACGATTTTCATGAATGATTAAAAATATGCCTCTCATTTGATGTTATTGCATTTAAGATGGAGAAAAAAAATGATATAATCAATTCTATTCTTTCTAATGCCAGAATTACCATTTGAATCTTATGCATACACACACACACACACAGACATATTTATACTCTGCTTATTTCATTGGTTTATCATCTTTATTTCATTCATATAGTGATGAACCCTATATGAATAATTAAAAAGTCAAATCAATTAAAGATAAATAAAAGAGCAATATTTAAAAAGCAATTCTCAGCTTTTAGATTCGAAACTTCTTTGTTATGAAATCTCTTGATAATTTCAATGAATCAGTATTTCTGATTTTTTTTTCTTTTTTTCTTTAATGTCTTGTTAATAGCGCTAAAGACAAAAATATTTAAATTTTAAAATTAAGAGACTATTTTTGAATAAAAACATGGTAAATGAACAAATGAAGTTTCTGTTGTAATTTTTAATAATTCTAATGCTCTGTATACTGCATTTCCTGAATCAATTACATTTCCTGAAGCAAAAATTTTGTTAATGAAATTTACTGTAAATATTATTTTTAAACAGTATTCATAATCTATAATTAAAGTAATTGCTTTATTAATTGTATTAAACTAAGAACGAGAAAACGAACGCAATATTTAAAGAAAAATATATCGTTTAAATTATATCTTCGCATTAAGAAAACAAGGAAGTTGCTTTTTTTTTTAAAAAAAAGTTTTTTTTATTTATTTATATCTGTGTAGTAAAATTTATTTAGTCACAAAAGTATTAAAAGATGTACAAATTAAGATCAAACTTATTTACCGACAAAAGGGCATGCTTAATTTGCCTTAGTAGTTGCTTATCTAACCAATAGCACTTCCATGATCAACCTTTGACATTTATTTCTGCATTCTAAGCTAAACTTTGAAAGTAATTCTGTAAAGCTATTAGTTCCGTAGCCCAAAGCAAGCGTTAGCGATGACTCAGTTATCCTCTCCTGACATCTGTATATTATGAACGAAAATTGAAATTTGAAGTTTGAAAAAATTACTCTCAAATTTTGTAATTTTAATAAACAAAGCAAACTGCAAAATTACTAACATTCTTTTTTTTTTTTTATTAAAAAAGAATTTCAGTAATTTTGCACTTTCCTCTTTATTCTGAAAATTGATTAAATCATTAATATGATTAATTAAATTGTTACATCCAAGCTCTGTAGTAGCTCTGAATTTTATGTAAATTTCAGTACGGTTCTATGAAAAAAATAATAGTATTATTTTGAACACTTGATAATTGCTTTCAATTAATTTATTTCCAAAATAAGTTGACTTTCAGTTTGTTTTTTCAGGAAAGGGGGAAGGAGGGTTCAGCTTATTTTAAAAGAAATACTTTAAAACTAATGATTTCCCAATTTAGGGATTTCTTTCTTCAGAATTTGAAAGAAAGAAAGAAAAAAAAGCATCTTGAGATTTTTCTCTTTTACGAAAAATCTAGTCAAAATTTCAAGAGAAGATTATGATTTTTTTTTTCCTAATACTAGATTTAAAAGAGAATGAGAGCATTTTTGTCTCCTCTTAATTTTTACATTACATTTCCAATGAAGGAATGGAACAGAAGATTTCTAGTGTTCGTAAAATTGATCGGCAAATATCGATCCACTTTCGGTCCAAATTGGAGAAAAGCTGTTTCGGAAAAGATGGAAATAACAGTGCTTTTTTTTTCTTTTTTTTGAAAAATCCATTTAAAGTAAAAGTTTTGCTACGTACATAAAATGACCAGAATTTATTGCATTTCCTCTGAAAAATCTGCTTTTATAAACTTATTGTCGGAATTTCATGTAACATGGGTGCATTGGAATATGATTTTATTTTTCTATTCCGATTTGATTAAGCGCTTCCTATATAAAATATGTTAATTGTAGCAACGGAGGTTTTACAAACTGGCTTAGATTTTGAGATTGAAGTTATCATTTCAATGTTTTAATTTCAATGAAAAACTTTCATTGACTTAGAATGAAATCTTTTATAAAAATGTTCAGAAATGAATTAAAGGATCATGTCTTCACCTTTTCACATTTTCTGAATTTTAGTCCAAACTCCTAGATTTAATAGATTTCTGAATAATTTTACGTGTTATCTGTCACAGATTAAATTGGGCTACTTGTATTGCAGTAAATGCAATGTAAATTTCAATAGACTACAGTACTGGCTTTATGCACTTTGATTATAAAAGATTTGTAATCAAAGGAGACTCGTGAAGAATCGCTATTACTAAACTTGACTGTATTGAATTGAGATGCCATTAAAAGTTTCATAAGCTATCTGTTTTCTCAATTTTTCATGAGCTCTTCGTAAAATCTCCTTTTCTTGATAAATTGGGTGAATTTCGTATCATTTCATTGATTTACACTTTGCATCCAATTATCCATCTGTAGATAATTCCTTTTCTTTCAAAGAGACCTTTCGTTTATGGAATTCCCGTTAGACTTTGCAGCATTGGAGAGTGGTTGTTGGGTGTGACGTGCGGAAACATTTACTGGAAAGCCATGCTGAGGAAACCCAATGGTATTCATATCCATATCCTGCAACACGTTCCGTTCGTTTTAGAAAACTGAAAAGCCCTGAAAAGCACTTGCACTAACAATAAAATTCGGCAACCAGGTCATTAGGCGATTCTAAGTGGCGATGGTGTGGGCAGGCTCGCGCCATTTACACCCGACCAACTGCTGTATAATTAAACAGTGCCGACCACATGACAGAATGCGACAAGGTAAAGCGTGACATTTGCGGTGTTTCACTGTTCTTCGACAATGAAAAGATGATAAAATTTAGAATTAACACAGATTTATTTTAGCTGTTGCTTAATTGATGACGAATGCCTTTTCGCACAGCGAATAAATTTACCACTTCTTGTTCATATTTACAGAACGGAATTTTCGGAGCTCCAATGACAACAAACAATCTGCAGATAAATTAATTAACGCAGGAATTTTAGTCTAATTCTCAAATATTTTACTCCGCTCTAATACCATAAATAAATAAATTAATTTAGTTACCTTGCATTGTTTGTTTAGCATACTACACAAAATAAATTTGCCTGAAATTTACAACAAAATAATTTACGCTAATCGTACCAAATTAAAGTATTAATAGCCTAAGCGAATGTATTTATCGTTTGAATTTTTATCTTTAAATTCGTTATTAACTTTATTAGATTTTCTAATGCGATCAATTCTCTCTGTCTACACATTAAGACAGTTTACGGGATCTTCTTATCTTAATATAGAATTGAAGTTATTTTATGGATAAGAAGTAACAAAGTTTTGGTAAAAAAAAGAAAAATCTTGTAATCTTAAGTTTATTAAAACTTAAATGTTTGGGCTATTTGTTATGTAATTGAAGATTAGAATTTCTTTAAGCTTTTCAATTTCTTTCTTACAATCATTCTATATTTTAAATAATAATCATGCATCGGAATTATTTAAGATCTAAACATTTTATTACTATTTTTATTATTGAAAATTCCTTTATTCTTCTTCTTCTTATTATTATTATTATAAATCTTGAAGTAATAATATAAACATTATTATTTGTTGTAATAAAAATACATGTCACCTATATCTTCAGTTTTATCTATGTAATAAGAATAAAGCCCTTTCTTTTATTTCAGTTTCTTTTGTGAAACAGGTGCATCTTAAAATCTGCGATCCACATTACTGCAAGAAACAACGAATAAGATCGATAAATTACGGATATCCAATAAGAAGTAATCATGATCAATATTTTGGTGCTAAAATTTTCTAATTTTTTTTTGGGGGGGGGATCCCAAACAACCTGTATATTAAGGTAAAATAATAAGTCAGACGTAAGTAAAATAGAAAATAAATATAGTAATGTGAAGGTAAAGTTAATTACATTTTAATATCCTAGTCCGTAGAATCAAATATGGATAAATAGACTCCCTTGACCGAAACTCTTGCCTAATCGAAATTAAGATTATGAAACAATAATGGAAATATTCACCAGGAAATATTGATTAAAACTGCTGCCACAATTTACATCACAAGAACGGCTTATGTTTGTACAGTGGAAAACGGTGCAATGGGTGGATTTTAAAGCAAACATGACTACAATCTGCAGAACACAATTTTGAGACATTCTTCGAATTTAAACTTTCAATCTACTTATCTCGGTAAAGAGTTAAGTAAATCTATGGAGCTTCGGGGTCATATTTTTTTCTATCTATATCAAAGACAGAGACAGTCAAAATTTTCTGTGTAATAACTAACTGAAAATTTTACGATTCTTGCCTCATGTTCGTATATTGTATAATCGCAAGTGAATATAAAAAGGTAATGATATATCTTTATAATTGGGAACGAATCATTATTGTTGCGTAAGTGGTTAAGAATGATCAATGAATCTGAAAACATTATTATTACGAGTCGCTTTTACAATTTGAAGACCAATGAAATGTTCAAATTTTCTGTTCTACCACAATCCTAATTATTTGATCCTGGAGCTCTGCCAATCGGCCTACAGCAAATAGCCTAAAAAGCAGTTATTATTTATCTCTCAACACAAGTGCCATAAGCATTAAATGCTAAAATGCACAGGCTTTACATTAAGTCGGTTATTTGCTGATGAATAGTGCTAATGCTCGCGTGAATCTTATGTAGTTTCAAATTAGCCCTCGAAGTTAATGAAAAAAGTTAATTAACAAATGATAAATTATTTAAATGTAGATATGATGAGAGACTTTTTTTAAAAGATTAATGGTGTAAATTTATACTTAACAAAATTTATTGTCATGTCAGCAAATTAGAAAACTGTTTTTATTATTGTTATTATTATTACTAAGAATACTAATTAGAATTTAAAGCTTAATTAAAAAAAGCAAGATGAATTTAGTTTGATTCTATTTAAAATATATATTAATATTTCGTCTATTAGAAATTGTAGATGATTCGTGAAAAATCTATAGAGAAAATCTATTAAAATCAAATGTTTACAATCATGCAAAGATATTAATATTTTTTTCCAGTTTGACATAACATTTGAAGTCTAATAATGACTAGATAAATAGTTTGAAATCCAATTAAATGGGGGCGCCTTCAATGACATTATTTGAATTTTTTTTAACATCAATATTATTTTATCGTTAATATGAACATAAAGTAATATTGATGTTAAAAAAATTCAGATAATGCCATAAATATTAGGAAAACTTAGATATAGTTTACGGCCATTTTTATCATACGAAAAGGTTTCGTAATTGAAGTTTAATATTTAAATGACGCTAATAGAATCCTGGATATATAAAAAGCGATAACAATTTACTTTCAATAATATATTTTTTTATTATTGAAATATAACGAAAAAAAATGTCAAGCTTAAGAGAAGAATGATTTCAAGCCTCTATTTAAATACATTATTTTGAAATATATTTAAGTTTGGAAGGTAAAGCATTTCTTTTACTATATCTAGCAAAAATGTAGCGGAAATGTAATTACTCTCCACGTAACACCTAATTTCTCAGCGTAACCATCCGTCTCAGAGTTATTCGATATTGAATTTATATTTGCTTAATTTTATTTTACTTTATTATCGTTTCACGTAGCCTATTTCAGTCAAATTGAATTACAACAGAAAAATTTAAAAAAAATAAAAAAGTCATTAAATCATTGTCTCAGCGTAATGTATTTGTTTAATCGGTTGCATCACAAAACTGTTCAGGAAAATACATACAAAGAAGCGATATTCTTCTTTTATCCTTTAACCTTTTTATTTATTAAAAGATATTAACTATTTTAGTTTTATTTTACATTACACTGCCAATGTACCCTTTTTCTCGTATTTATTGTTTATATTGTTTTCAGTTTACATCATTGTCAGCAAAAATCACGAAAAAAGCTACTTTTTCCTTAGGCTTGGCTTGCTGCAATAATCTCAGAAGATAAATAAAATTGGATAGCCAAAATCACGACATAAGCATAGAAAATGTCTATCATCTCTGACTTTTTTTTTATTGTTACCATTTTTCGCTTGTCTCCTTAACGACATCCAAACTTTGGAAAGAACTTTTGGCGTGCCGCTGGCTATTGCCCACTCTGTCCATGTCCGCCGCTTCGTTCAGAGGCTGTGCACGTACTTCCGATGGGCCGCTCGTCAGTTGCGATTGTTCCTCCAATCGAGAGTCGGCACTCGTCCTCCAGAGCTGTTGCCTTTTTATGGCCGTCAATTGCCATTACGGCTGCCAGTTATGCCGCCAAATGAAGACGGCTCTACCCTCTTAATTCGTCAGGACGCGGTACCACGTCACCCACCGAGAATGCAACTCCGGAAGTTGGAGCAGAGGAAGGAAAGAAAAAGACGAAGCAGAAAAAGCCAAAATCGAATTCGATAAGTTTGTTGTTTGTCGACTTGAGAAAAGAGGCTATTTTTTTTTTCCTGAATTCTTTTTCCTCTTTTCCTTTCTTTCCCTTTCTCTGTTTCCCGTCTGAATGTGTGAAAGGGCAAATAAAACAAATGTTCCCTCCTTTAAGGTCTTTTTTTTTGGTACCATCCTGTCAATTTCGTTAACATCCTCTTCCACTCATTCGAGTTTCGCAAACCGCATGCCAGGAAAACTGATAGAAAAACAAAGGAGACTTAAAGTCAAAGAAGGATTTTATAAAAGTAGTCCAGTTTATCAACTTCTATTGAATATCGAAGTAAGTTTGTTAAGGAGTTACTTTAATGCTATATGACTCTTCATGTTACTGCTTTATTTCTTTTAATAGCATTAACACCATTAGGAATATGAAACTGGCTGAACGTTGAAGCATCACGTCCTTATCCTCAAAATAAAGTGGAGAGTAAAAGAGGAAGAGAGTACTGAGATCTCCGGTCTAACGGAACGTAGCGGAGATTCGTAGGGAGATCCCTCATTAATCTCCCTAAAAGAATCTCAGCAAAGATGATTCTACAAATGATAGAACACTGTCTGGAAAAGAATTAATTAAAAACTTTCGATCACCGAACTTGTTTTTTTTTAGCCCTTAGGTTACGATTTACCACCTTAGGCTTAGTCGAATAATAAATGCCTTAAACTACAAAATTTGTAAAAAAACATCGAAACGAAACAGTTTCAGAACTCAGTTTTTTATGATATGAGCTTGAGTCTCAATAAGTAATAAATTAAACACGACAAAAAACTTAAACTTCAAAAAAGATTTTGGAATTAAAATCTCATTATTGAATTTAATAGAAATGGAATCCAGTGATAATAAAATAAGATCGAAAAGCCAACACATTTCGAACAAAACTTAATGAATTGATTCTTAAACGCAATCTTTTTTCTTCCTAGGTTAAGAAAATCTTCTGAATACCAAGAGGTGCATTTTTGAACTTAACTATCTTTTAATCATTGATAATTTTCTGATGACTGATATTTCCTATGTAAAAATATTAAATTGTACATTCATATTTTCTTTGCTGTTGTACGAATCTATAAGGTGGATCAATTTTTCACAAATAAATGGAAAAATCTTATTAGATTCGAAATCGAACGAAATTTATTATAGTTAACATTTATTTTAGAACTTATAAGACCTAAAAAATTACAACTGATATACTTTTAGAACTATGGGTAAATATTATCTATTATGTATATTTTAGAATTTTTTTTCTGTTTTTCGTTCATTATTACGTATCAACTAATATCAATTATGATATTTTACACAATATTAAAGTAGTGAACATTTTCAATCAAAAGGTTTGTCAATCTTGATCCTCTATTTGAGGCCTAAATTATGATCTGATATTGTTTGTAAAAAATGACAAAATGTTATATCTTCTTTTCAGTATATCTACTTTTAAGAAAATTTAGGTTAATTCATAAAATCCATAGTATATTAGTGTATACTTTCTTGAACTGCTGAATTTTTGTGGCTGGAATTCATTCCCTTGCTTGTTCGATCCATAAGCTATTAGTAAAATTGTAATGTAGGCAGCATTTTCTTTTTTATTACTAGACAAAAAAAGACGCAAAAATCTATTGTTTGTTTATGTAAGGGTTAATGGTAATGAGGTCATAAATCAGTGTTTCATGTAAATAAATGAGAGTGATTTTGAAACAAGAATGAATTGACTGCACGAGACTAGAAAGAAAGAGTTCTGCTCTCCCAAGGAATATATCATAATCGCATCCAATTCAAAGCAATAGAATAGATCCTTCGTACATGAGACATAAATCATAACTCTAAGGAGAAACACATAAATTAATATTTAGTCTCGCAGTCCGATATGCAGTTAAAATACAATAAATGAACGGGAAATCAATAGACCATATTATGATATAGATTCTATCTCCTTCAATGGCTTCACTGAATATAAATACAAATACCTATTTTTTTTTCTATTCCAATGCGCCGAAAGGAATTTTTTCCCCTTTAGTTAATGGTTCATGGAGTAAATTAATTGGTAGTGATGTTTTGTGTGTGTGTGTGCGATGTTTTTATGATTGAAGCCTAAAAGCACCCTTAGGTAGGCTTGAAGTGCGCCTTCAGTTAATGAGTTTACCCTGACATTGAAAGGTATAGAAAAGTGGCAGCAGGATATAAATAAAATCTAAACTTATAAAATGTCAAGTTACTAGAAATTATTTATTTTAAAATCATGGTTATTTTAAAAAACATTCAAGAACTGAATATAAATCCAGATTTGAGATCTGAATTGCTAAGTAACTTTGGATAGCATGATATACAATTCAATTTATTTCTTAAATAACTGCAAATACCATTAAGTATATTGAAATTTGTATACTAGAGAGACAAATGAAATTGAGTTTCTAATCAGAAATTTAATATTCTTTTCATTTTTTTAATAACTTGAAAGTGATAATTCTTCAGTCATTGTTAACATATAGAAAACGAAATTATAGGATACAATTAAATCTGACAAATGAAATTTCGAAAAAGTAAAAGATCCAAAAAAAATATCAGAAGTCGACCAAGGATTAATATTATCTTACCAAATAATAATAATAATTATCTTACCTGAAAATGTGCTTGTTTTGTATTCAAAACAGACAGCTTTGTCTTCTTACTCATGGTAAATTTTTATTTCAAATATCATTACCTCATATAAGCTTTGAATATTAAAAATAAAATATTTTGAATAAAGCTATGATTGTTAAAAAGACATTTGCTAAAAGAAATGTGAATTTGTAAAAAATCAGCTAAGCAGTAAAAACATAAAAAGCACTGGCGATAAAGAAAAATCGTATAACTAGGCTTGTGATTATTGTGATATCTATCAACATTTTTGTGTAACAAATATACTACATAAAAATTTATCACATCATCCAGAAATTATTTCGCTGTAGGATTGAGGCTTGTATCCTGCTTTGTCGTTTCATAGGTCTTCGTGTCTTTTGTTTCCAAATTGTCCCTTATTTTAGAAATCTTTCATCATTCATTCTTTTATACGAAAGTATAAAGTATTGCTTGACGCCTCGTATATCTGCGCATTGAAAGGAAATTCCGTGAAACACAAAAGCACTTGTTAATTTCTAAAATATCTTCTCTAGTTTAAATGACGTTTTAGCTAGCTCAAATCTTCAACAAACTTACGCCCAAGTGCACCAAACTTCAATTAACTTTGACGGCTGCATTGTGGACGTAACTAAAATTAGTGGGGGGTGCTGCTGCAGAAAAATTTTAGACTTTGTTTTAAAATTGTGTGAAAGGGAACAAACACGTATAAAAAGAAATTTATCAAGTTTATAAATGAATTTTCTTTTTATACATGTTTGTTTTCTTTAACACAATTTTAAAGCAAAGGCTAAAATTTTTCTGCAGCAGCACCCCCCACTAATTTTAGCTTAATTGAAGCTAATTGAAGTTTGGTGCACTTGGGCATTAATCTTCTTTTTTAAACTAGAAACTTCATAGCTTTTGTAATACAGAATCGTAGAAAGCTAGATGGCTTTTGTTTATTGCAAATCTGCTTTGCAGTAAAGCAAACTTTCAACACTCCATAATTTTTCACCAAAAGGGATAATTTATCAAAGCGAAAAATTTACAAAATAACGGCAACTTCTGCGGCCTGATAAGATTTCTCCCTTTACCAAGGCCTAGAGATGTAAATTCCAAGATTAACCTCATTTTGCCAAAATCATAATTTATCCCCTCACGGCTTCAGTAAGTTTGTTGTTTCGATGGAAATATTCATATACATTGAATTCCTACAAAACATCAATCATTTTAAAAATGTTAAAGGGTTTTATTTATAGTATTTAGAAAGTATTTCTAATTTCTTCTGTCATCGATTTTTTTTCAATGGCTTATAAATAATTGACATTTTTTTTTATTTAAAACTGCATCTTATTCAGAATTACAATTTTCGAAATTCTAATTAGTAAATTCTATAATCGTTACCTGATAATTGAGATATGCAAAACAAAAATCATGTAATTACTGTAAAAAAATTGAAATAGGTAGATAAAGAAGTAAAACATGATTTTTCGTTTCAAATATGATCCAATCCATGCTGTAAAAAAAAATTATTTGCAATAAGATATTAACTTTGTAACTAAAATAAAAGCTTCTATTATTAATTGAATCTATTATTGTACATAAAAAAATGCTTCCAATATCCTTTTGTTATTGTACCTTTAAAAATGAAAGTCTTTTAAAATACCGATAACTATTTTTTTCAATAAGACAAAAGTAAATAAAAGTACTTATAATTAAAAAATATTAAAAACTACATAATTAAAAAATAGTTAATTATCACATAAATTTGATAAAGTTTTATTTATAATGTACAGATTTATTAAAAAATATATTTATAATAATTTAACATTATTAAAATTTAAAAGTTCAATTAAAATTTAGATAGGACTATATTTTTAAATGAAAAATAACTCTTCTACTTATATTTGAAGATTTATTCTTACTCAATTTCCATCAATTTCGCTCATATTTTAATAATATTATTACTAGATAATAAGTAATAAGTAATTGCTTTAGCTTTAATAATTGTTTCTGTGTAGTATTTTATTATGTAAGGAAAATATTTAGAGATAAAAATTACAATGAATTTTTAAGTTTTTTTTTTTTTTTTTTTTGCAATGATTCTTTAAGTAGAGCTGAAGAAATGTTATAATATTTATTTATTTTACTTATTCTGTCATTTGCTCAATGATTCTTCAAGGGAAAAGTATATAATATTGAAAATCTATCATATTACTTAGATTTGTTTCGTACGATTAGTTAGATTTGTTCTTTGGCCAAAACAAATTATATAGTCCAATAAATTAAATTAGCGGATCTAACGATTAAGCTTTCGACTGCTATCAGTTGCAACAGAGATAATATAATTTTTTTCATTTTCATCTTGTCTACAAAAACTTACATGAAAACTCTTGATGTATATCTGATATTATTCAAAGCCTTTTGAGTATCGGCGACACTGAATTTAGGTACGAGATTATTAATATATTGAGAAAAGATGTATTCAAGAGTCAATTCTTCTTCAGAAAATTTTAATTTTATGCAAATATACGAATAGGGTCAATTACTTACTCCCGCTCGCCAAGCTCTCTGCTTCATAATATAAACTCCTAATTACCTTTAAGAGAACTTTCTAAGCTGTTTATTCAACAAAATTGGACTTCAATTAGATTTTTTTCCTTATTAAAAAGTATTTGTTATAAGCAAGTAATTGATATTTAAATATTTCTGAGCCAAAAGTTCAATATACATGCGTATATACATACGGACAGAGAAATGAGTTAAACAAAATATTGTGTTACTATTCTGTAACAGAATATGTTACAGAAGAATATATAAAAAATCCAGCTTTTTAGCGACCTGCTAGAACATATTGATTGTTATACAGATTAGAAATGACAGACTTTCGTTACATCTGTTTCATATTATATACGTATATCGACTTGATATTGCAGTGTCTATCATAAATTAAGCAAAAATTTGTGATTTTTTTTGTATTGGATTATAAATTTTAAAGCTTTTATTTTAACCTACTTGCACAGTTTTTTCAAAAGGCTTTCCTTGCAATACTATAAACATAACTCTTTTCTCTTGCTTTTGCAGCAACATTAATCTTCTCTAGAAAGCTTCGCAAATAGCGGTTAAAAAGCGGGTCAAACTAAAAAAAGATAAAAATAAAGTGAAAGAAGTAAGTGTAGAAGGGAAGGTGTCGTAGCAGTGAAGAGAGAGCTGACATTTGCAGCTTTGGATAAAAATATTTCATGGGTTGAACGAAGCCACTCAAGATGTGAAGTACTAATTTCCAGATGGAAAGTATGATCTGCCCCTGAGTAATGCATGGAGTCGTCTTCGTCATAAAGCACAACTAATGTGAGTCTAAGTGAAAGAAGAGAAGGGAAAGATCGTCAGAGAGCCCGCTGCCTCCTCCCCCGCCTGTTCCCAAGAGGCTATGACACGTTAGTTTAACCTGAAGGCAACCGATGTGACAGAAAGATGGTTGTGGGTGGAGACGACTGAAAGCAGAGCGACCAACGGAGCTCTTTTGACCGACCACGTTACTCAGCAACTAAATCGTTACGAAATCCTTAATTGCTCCTATTAGATAAAACCAGCGATAAGCGATCGATCGACAGATAGCCCTCCTATCCAGGCCAAACCGCACAACAAAATCGGTGTTTAAATTTGGGCAGAAGCTTTGTTATTTTCAGGGATTCAGTATTCCTGAATTTTGGATGGAAAGTAACAAACACCACGAATTCCATTTTTTTTCTAAATTTATTTTCCTGAGACTTGGGTTTTTTTCAATTTTGAAAAATTTCAATAATTTTAATATCACTTTAGGTTTTCATTAACGTAAGTATACAAGCTGTGAAGAATATACTTTAAAATACATTTTTAATCAATTTTTTTCCTTAGTAAAACTAAATAGTTAATATGATTCTCGATCCGCTTTTAAAATAAGCATATATATTAGTATTTAAAAATTGTTTCTTGGTCGGATTCTCAGTTAAAAATAAATTATACCATTTTTACACATTTGTAATAAGAATAAGTTGTTTTTAAGAAGCGTGTAACCATTCCACTGTAAACATATATAAAAAAAATTCTTTCTTATAATTAGATACTTTTATGTCACTTATCCTGATGTAATACAGAAATACTATTCATTAAATCTACTTTAAAGTTTTAAAAATTTCCTTATATATTGAAATAATATATTAAAGTTGAATAATGTTTTCTTTTCCTTGCCTAATTGTGCTCATGTATACAGTGTGTTTTTGAAATGGTTGGCCAAACTTAAAGACTTGATACATCATAGGAAAATAACGAAAAAAAGCTCATATGAACATAGGTGCCGAAATGCTTTATTCAGTTGTTACAGAATGATAACACATACGTAACAGTAGCTATGGTGTAGCTACTGTTAGATGGGGTGTTCGAAGTAGCCACCACCTGCACACATTCCTGAACCATCATCGTGGGGATTGCCGGACACGGACAAAAATGACAAGGGTACACTGAATTGTTAAACACTCATCCATAATGCGGTCACGCAACGTTTGCGCTTTGGGAACCGGTGTAGCGTACACTAGCGTTTTCAGATAACCCCTGAGAAAAAAGTTCGGAGGATTTAGGTCAGGGAAGCATGCAGATGTGTGGCATGTGTTGCTACTGATCAAGACAACTTCGAACACCTCATCTAACAGCGGTTAATCATAGTCTATATACACGTTGATCATCCTGTAACATCTGAATGAAGCATTTCCTCACCCTTGTTCATATGGATTTTTTTTCGTTATTTTGTTATGTAGCAACCGGCCAACCATTTCAGGACCACCCTGTATTTATATCCAATTGTAAGAAATTTGTTCACAGCGCAGTAACCCCTTCTTAAATTTAGAGTAAGAAGAAGAATACGTTTTAATATTTGACATTTGATATTTGAAGACACCAGTGCAAAAAGGAGGCAGCTACATTTCAGCAAATTTTTCAGGAGAAGCAAAAAACTGTTTTACCCCGAATTCTTTGAATTTATATGTATGATTCATATGTAGGGTTAAAATGTAGTACTTAATACATAATATCCTCACAAAATATGCTTTTTGGAAATTTGGTTAGAATATCAAAAAGAAAACGTTGGAGCTGCCCTCTTTTTGCACCGGAGAGTAAAAAAAAAAAGTCAAACAAATTTCAATGCGATTTATTAACAAAATGTTATCAAAAGTAATAAATAAGCACAAACTAATCATCTGTAAAGCTATCTTCTTCTGGCTGAGTAGATTCTTCTTCTCCTTGACACTTCAGCCGGTCATAAAACCACATACAGTCAGAAGGCACATATTTTGTTGCAAGTTCTTTCACATGTAGATATTTGGGGCGCTTAAGTGGAAACGGTCCAGAGTAGAACAATAATGTAGAAGGAGGTAAAGTCAACGTTACGCCACGTTTCTGAAGGGTAAACAAGTTCTTAACTAAGGCATTGGCCGAACTGCTGCATTCCACGCCTTTTGCTGTGTACTCCATGACACGATAGGAAGATATTCCAAATTTTTCCCTTCTTTGGTTTGATACGCACTTTTTAAAATGGCCTTTGAAATGACCACTGAAGTTCAAAATCATTTCTTGGGAAACTGGAACCACTACAAATTTGCGGCATGTATTTTTTACCAGAGGCGCTCCGGAGGTGTCCCCTTTTTGCACCGAATCCAATCAGGAAGCATATATATATCCATTGTATTTCCCTTATGAGTTAACGGAGCTGCCTCGTTTTTTCACCAATCGATGGAGCGCCTTTCTATAAACGTGCAGCGATTAAAAACGAAAAATCGTCAATGTATGGAGCTGCCTCCTTTTTGCACCGGTGTCTTCATTTGCCAGATTGAATACAAACACATACATATATACATACATACACACAAAAGAAAAATCCTGAAAGTTGGCAAAAGATGATTAATGTCGGATAATTCTGAAATTCTGAAAATATACAGAAATTCCGTTTTAGATTATGCTTTCTTCTTAATTGATACGAAATCCTATTAGAGATTTATAAATAGATACCGAAATTAAAAAAAATTATAACAATACATTTTCATCGGATACGTAAAAGAAAAGATTAATAATAACTCTTATTATACTGTAACATAAAGATAACTTATAATTCTTATATAATAAAAAATTATAAAAAATATAATATATATTAACATGTAGGACTGCAGTTTAACATTGCATGAACTAACAAAACTTTTGTATTGATATAATTTTAGGAAAGAATATGTTAAATTTTCTTTGAATAATAACTACTATTATTATATTATCATTAAGATAATATTAATGAAATTGAAGTAACTTAATTTCTGTAGGAAATGTTTTAATGTGAATACTAAATAGGATTTCGTAATAGAATTTTTAAGGCATTTCTTGATACTTAATGAAAAAACTATTGGTTTTATTATTCTTCTTTAAAATCTCTAAAATCTTTATATTTGTATGCTTGGGTTTCAAAATGTCAAGGAATTCTATGAGAGCTTAGAAAATTTAAAAAGAATTTTTTTTTCGTTCTTGGATAGGATAATTCAAAGAAGAGTATAAAAACTGACAACATTTATACCATAAGTGGTGGATTAGGTTCAAGATTCTCACTTTTTGTTTTCTCTTATTAGAATCAATTTTCTTAAAGTGTTTCTTTTTTCTCGTCTCGGTTTTGTTTTTATCGAAAGTGAAGACAAAGCTTTTCCTTCCACTTGTCTGTGAAAACAAACAACCTTTCCTAAGGGATAAATCTCAACCAAAGACAGAAGTGACAAACAGGACAAGTTCCCATTTTTTCCCGAGGTATCCCAGAAACCGCACACAAAAAAAGAGAAGTGTATTGGAATCTACTAATTCCAGTCGATACGTGACAGGATTTGTTGGCGAGCGGGTCAACACAGAGAAGAAAAAGGACCATGGCCTGACTCGTTTGTGGTGACATATTTGGAGGGCAGGTGTTGCTTAGATTGAGATGAGAAGAAAGTCAACGGAAAAGAAGAAAGGAAGGGGGAAGGAAAAGTTGAAAAATGGTTGTTGGAAGTTGAAGGTGGGAAGAATGGTAAAGAAGGAAAGACCTGTGCTGGAACGGGCAAATGAAAGTTATAGCCGTAGGGGGTGCCGTCATTTTGCGGGCGGTAAGAATTCTCGGCAACAGTTCGTTCTAATCCCGAAGCACCTTAGCATGACAATCTTCATAATGTGGCAGAGCATCGGTTGCTAGTTGGGTGGGGGTGGGGGGAAACCATATAGCGCCCGTGTTTGCCTTGCTTGTACGTGGCTGCTTTTGAAAATGAAGGCAACATCGAGAGAATACGAAAAAAGAGGACAATACCACCCAGGGTCTTTTCTTGTAGCTTACAAAAAAGGCCGCACATGATTGCTCATTGAATTTGAGTGAGTGCAATTTGAAGGGATACATTATACTGAATTGCATATATATGAGATTCCGTAAATAATTTGACAATTTATTTTGAAGATGATGCCTTTGTTTGTATATAAAATATATATAAAAAAAGCAAACTTTGAAATGGAGTTTAAAAATAAACTCAGCAACACTATACAAAACTTACTACTTAAAGAATTCGTTATATAGTGAAGTAATTTTTCCTTCTTAATGCATACATTAAATGCCTTAACATTATCTTTGCGTGATATTAGCCATTTTCCATTCTAGAATTTTTATCTACATTCTAAACTAATGGCCATCAGCAAGCGTGAAATAATTAAATTGCTACTTGAAAATATAAAGGCTCGATATTTTTTTTATTATTAGTTTTTAAAGCTAAAATACATAATTAGAAATTATGAACCTGTTTATGAAATACACTTATCTTGAAATTAGAAATAACATTAAAAATATAGAGTATATCAAAAGGACCATTATTGAAATTGTGAACACGTTATTTGTAAATAATAAGGTATTGGAAAATTTGCAAACAAGAAATATCTTTAATATATATCGAAGAACTACTGCTATCAATCAAATAATTTAATTTAAAACGATGAAAATTAGGAAGAAAGTGAAATAAGGAAATTTAGTCGTTTATTTACCGGGAAATCTTTTTGGAATCAAATGTAACAATATTTTGTATAGAAAGTTAACCACGAATTGCCAAAATTTCGGAGAAATTTATTTTATTTTAACTCACTTTTTTTGGGATACTTTACATCTTGTGAGAATTATATTATAGTTTTTATAATTGTGACAGAAAGTTTCTTGATTTTCATCATTCTGTTACCAGGAGTTCGAGTATGAATTTATATATTTATATTTGCCTTTTTAAAGAAAAAGTAGAAATAGTACTCTTCTGAAACAGTAGAATGATTAACAACATTGGATATTTCTATTAATTAATTAGAAATTTTACTTTTTTACTTAAAGAAAATGAATTGTGATGATTTCTATTACAATACTAAAAAAATAAAAAGATTGCAGTGAATGCCTTCATTGATTTTAGGATTTTTTTTCTTGTTGGGCCGTACTCAAAGGTTTTTCCTGAATATTTTTTGAACTTGATTTTCTCAATTTATTTTCGTTCCGCTGTTATTAAGTTTTTCAATTCTTTTCAACTTTCAATCATTCGTTTTCTCATGATTCTTTCTCTTTTTCATTTAAACCATTTACAAAATTTGAGAAAAGCTTAAGTGAACCCAAAGGCATTTTAGAGTCACTTTAATTTCTTATCTTGATGGAAAGACAACATAACTTTTTGTATGAAAGATTTCAACTTTTAAGTGGCTGAAATAATCTATGCGAATCCCGTTGATCCTAAAATTTCCTCTGATCCAAAAAAACGGGACAGCTGTCGCAGGCTTGATGCATTAAGGATTGGATGGAAAAGGAACCCAACGGTGGGGCTCTTTAAGCATCCCCCTCACGTGGACCTTCGGCATTCAAAGGATGGCAGCATCATCTGATGAATTGGAGCTGCTACTAACCCAAAACATCCGGTAGACGATAAGCAAGCGAATGGGGAGAGATCTGCCTGCATGGGCAAACAGGGAGACAAATACGATCCACCTACAACACTACGACATGTTGTTCTGAGGATTTGCAGCCGTCCTCCGAGACTTCTGACGGCCTGAAATCCGCTTCTGTCTCAATCCTTCTTCAGCCAGGAAGAAGGTGATTATTGTAGGAGCTAATCTTGGCTAACCTTCGAAATTTTAAAGGAAAACTAATAGTTCTAAGAATTTTTACTTTTTTTTTCTTCGTAACTTGGATAACGATACTTCAAATAAGTTTCAAACAATCAAATTATTAAACGAATTAAAATTCATAATAAATTACTTACTTTTTTAATTGTAAGTCAGTTTATTAAATGAATCAATCAAACCATTTAAATCTTCGTACAAACTGTCAATTTGTTGAGAAAGGTTGTATCATGACTTTGTAATAGGACATGTGGGAAGTTATTTCAAATCGATTTAGCTTTTGCCTGCTTTTTTCTTGATCCTAACATTGGTTTATTTAAAGCAGATCATAGATAACAAATATGTTGAACCAGTATTTGAGAGTTCAAATCAATACTTTAATTAAACTTCGTCTATTCAGTTTGGCTGAATGAACGGCAACGTCCAATCATAGAATCAATCGATAAGAAACTCGATCGTCTAAAACCAAGTCTAGTTCTAATTTGGAACTCGAGAATGCAGTGGGAAAATTAGCATAGGAATTAAGTGATGAAATGTTTCCTCGCTGAGTCTTAAAGCAGTTTTTTGTGGACAATCTTTCCAAATTTAATTGCAATCTTTCATTTTATTTATTTTTTAAAAATGTTCTCTTTTTTTAATTCTTTTACAGTTAGTTCGAAATTTACTTTTCACCATCAATTATTTAACTTTTAACAAGAAACAGTACTTTTTTCAAATAGTCCTCAAATCGTCCTAACAGTCTTAAATATTTTACAGGTAATAGCCAAGCAGTAACATATAAGCCAAACAGACTCTTTCTTAGCTGTACATTAAAAAAGAAAAATTTTAAATCTTTGTTCTTATTTTGCTTGAAGGTGGAGTTTCAGCTTTGACTTGAAAAATGAAATCTTCTGCTGAATAGGAAAGAAGTAAAACAAACAATTTCATGTTATTAAGAATTATTTATTTGATTCAGATATTTGCTTTAGTGAATTTAATTTACTGATTTATTCTAGGTTTCTTTTCTTTTTTTTAAGCTATAGATTTGAAGAAGATGTTATTATTCAAAATTTAATTTAAATTACTTTTTAATTTGGAACTTTTGATATTTGTTTCCCAGGTTAACGCCTGATAGAACAAAATAAACTGCAGCAAAAAATTCGAAGACTTTCCGAAATAAAACAACTGTAAATATACGATAAACTATTTAAGTACAATAAACTGTCACGTGAAATTTCAAACAAACTTCCTTTTCGTCTGAATTACATATTTTACCATAAATATCATGTTTCAAAGTCTTCTTATTTCATTATTATTGAAGATAAAGAAAACGGACTGAACTATTTATTAACTTACTGAAAAATATGCTGTGCAGAAATTCTGTTTTATATTTTCGGAAACTTAGTAACGAAACTATGCCGCGTGGTTGGCGATATCGCTAAGACACTGGCTTCTCACCTCTTGAGTACCGAGGTTCGGTTCTCATGTGGGTTTCGTTGATGGTGGCGATCCGCGCTGGGCAGGTTTTCCCGGGGTTCTCCTGATTCCTCTGCATTTCTCACACCATTCTTTCTCAGTCTTTCTCTCCTTCTTTCCGTGGGATAGCACAATACATCTTTCAGGTCGCGATGTTCGGCTGTCAAGCCACCCACGCTTACCACATTACATTACATTAATAATGAAACTATAATATATATGAATTAAGTGAAAGTTGAACTATCAACTACTGTATTTAATAGTATATACATCGACTAATTAAACTATACACTTTACCGTCGTTCAAGTTTTATTATGTAAAATAAATATCTATAAAACCTTATATGAATATGTATCTAATAATGCATGTACGTTACCTGAAATTAAGTAGTCAGAAATCGTATCTTAAATAGCGTTCAATTAGATTTTTAGACTGAAAAAATTTCTGTTAAAATTTCCCACTTAAGGCTTCATTATAAAGGTAATTGCTTGACAATTACGCTTCATTATATTATTATTTTTCAAAAATTTATAATTTCTACAGCATTTCGTTTTTTATTTCCAGATTAAAAAGCGTCCAAGTTTTAAATTTCAAAGGAAAGCTAGTTAACGCGTTATTGAAAACAAATTACTATCCGATTCCTAATCTGTCCGACGTGGTCTCTGCTTGTTAGTGGTCACATTTGGCCAAGAATAATTCGTGCTAATTAAGGAAGCAAAATAATGACCAATTAATCTAAGGTGGACCATGACAGAACGAACTTACAAGGTTGTTAACCTCAACATAGGAAACTCATAAATTCAAATTCATTTGAGATTCATCATTACCATCTACTTTAGAAATAGTATCCAGTGATAATTTAACAGATATTTTTTGTGGACGTCGTTAAACTTTGGGAGAAGAAATGAAACGTTTGATTTTCTAACAATGGAGCCGAGATACCTTTAGGATAAGCACAACACATGTTGTATAATACATAATTGATACAACACAACTATCTCGTATGCTTTTTTTTATCGTTTTTTTTTCCAATAAAACAAGAACTTTGAACTAATTTTCCATAATTTTTTTTCAAATTCATAGTATAACTGTATTCTATCCAAAAATATGCATAAAAGTTTCAAGCAAATCCCTCTCTGGTTCAAATTTTGTATGTTTATATTGTATGCGCACAAACAATAAAGTTTTGTAAACCAGAAAGGATTAATTTTCCAGAAATTTCGGAATTTTCTAATTATAGAACTTGCAAATAAGCAGTTGTTTTCCCTACATTATCTTTATGTCAATTTAGAATCAGTTCTGAAACTTAAACGCTTGAATTTATCTTTTATAGTTAATTCCTATTACTTACACAGTTAAGAAACAAGACCTGATTACAGAAGCTTTTTCTTTTTGGACAGTAATGCTGCTGAGTGAAAAGCACTTGTTGCTAGGGCTATTTGAAATCTAATATTGGAATTCTTTTCAGGAAATCAATGAACTAGAATTCTTTTCAAGATAGTCTTAATCAATGAATTCTTACAGCATGCTTCAGTTGTTACAACCGTTTCTAAGCAAAAATTACAAAATATCTTTCATTCACTTTTTATTGATTTTGAATTACGCAATGTTTGACTTTAATTTTTTTCCTGTTTCATTCTGTTAATGGCAGGTTTTGATTGACAATATCCTTTTCATCTAAAATTTTCATCGAAAATTTCATCTAAAGGGTTTTCTTTGAAATTTCTTACATTTCTCTTTTTTTTCTTGAGGTTTTGAAAAGTAATTACATAACTCTATTTAGGAATTTTATTTTTTTGTTGGTGAAAGTATTTCAAAATGAGTTGACAAATCTTGTACTTTAAAATAAATCTATGACATCATATATATTTTCATTCATATTCGCCATCAATATTGTAGACATTTAGAAAATAATAAAATAATGTTATTAGAAAAGTTTTAATTCAATAAAAGTAAAGAGTAAATTGTATTATAGGAACTTGGTGAAATCTAATTCATTATTTTAGTTTTGAAGTTCGTTAATCAATAATCATTGTTCATGCATCATCAATTATCAGTTTCTTCAAATGGGTCTTAAATGTTCGTTCAATTACCATCGAATTGTTTCCAATGTGAATTGAAACCAGTTCATACTAATTGCAGCACCCGGCATTTCTCAGGAAATTCAAAAAAAAAAAAAAAATATCCCCAAAACCCCCCGCTGTTTGGAAACTTAAGTTTTGTGGTAAGCTTTTCTATATTAGTGATGGTGAGTAACAATGTGATGGAAAATTAGGGAAAATTTGGTGAGTCTTTGCTTTTAATTTATATTAGAACTGTAATTGTGTAATGGGTATACAGTATTTTATTCAATCCCTTAAAGTTTCTTTATACACGAAATCAGAAAATATCTATGAAAATGAATACACTATTTTGAAATTGAACTTTTACAGTTATGCATATCATATGTTGAAAAATATGTATCTAATACACAAATGTTTATTACGAGTGTTCTTATTTCAGTTTAATGAAAAATAAAGTTAAATCTGAGTTGCAAGTAATTCTCAGTTTTATGTAATTTAAAATTTGAAATATGTATAAACCAGTTTTTACTGTAATCGTTTTATTATTATTAGCATACGTGTTATTAATTCATGTTGCTACCTGTGCTTACCTTTAACCTAAAATTCAATTTATGAAATACAAAACCTTTTTGAGCTAATGTAATTTCCAATACGGAAACAAGATTACCTTACTTTGCGATATCATATAACATATCGCAAAGCAAAAAGATAATCACATTATCTCAGAACTTCTTGATTAACGAAATTTTTATGAAAGTAATAATTACAGGAGTCGAAAAGCTCCAGGGAAATAAGTTTAATCTAGGATCTACTAACGTTTCACATTCCTATCTCATTATCTGAAATGTCAATTGCCTTGTATTCTGTGTCTCTGCCACACTGTCTTTAAATATAGGCTATTCAGTGGCAAATATGTTCAGTTCGACAAACGATTACTGACAGTGTTTTGTCTACACCTAACAAGAAGGTGACAACTTACAGCGAACAACAATTAAAGAGATAGAGCACCCGCCACCTTCCTCTCTGGCAGTCTAGTGCTCAGAATAGCACCAAAACAGAAGCAATGGCTGAGGGTCAATAAAAGAAATGTAAGCGATTTACCAATAAATCGATAAAAAATAAAACCTTGCTCCAAGAAATTAGGAGCAAGAATAAATGAGCTTAAAGGTCGTTTTCTCAAATTCAGTTAATGAAATAGTGTTTAAAAATTGGGTATATCAGTTTTCAAAGTATCACGTATAATGATACAGCTTTATTTATTTGTCCATACACCTTTTCTAAAGAAGAAATTACTAAGAAAATTAGTAAAAGTTTATATTGGATGTAATTTCATATTATTAAAGATTGAGCTTCCTTAGTAACTAATTTTTGATTTTATCCTTTTTTTTGTTATCCTTTTTAACAGAAACTGGTGGCTTTTGTCCTTATTCCAAATTAAAAACTCTATTTTTAATAACATTAATTTATCATTAAATTTATGAGAAGCGGCGAATTTTCTGCATTTTTGCTGGTGAATACTTTTTACGTTAACGTATATACATTATACAGATATACACATATATAAAGAAGCAATACAAACATTAACATGCTTATAGTATCTTGAAATCTAAGCCATTGAAATTTCTCCATATCCACAAATAGAAAGAAAGATAGTAATACATGAAAGGATTTATTAGCTTCTATTTTGCTTTGTGGTGCCGAATTTCGTTAGTTTTAAAGAGCCACCTTCAAGCTATTATTTCCTAAAGCGTCTCATAACATCTGTAATGACTTTGCTACACTCATTTTTCAGTTTTACGCGAAATTTTATAGCGCTGTGTTATTCCATTTCCACAGTTCCCATTCCTTGAGTAGTTTACGTCATACGTTAGTAAATATTGCGCATTTAAGCAGTTGACGAAGGATATCAAAATGAGATGGAATTCACCAACTTCTTAAGGCGTTTAATAAAAAGCGATTTTAGAAGTACTGAGTATTATTCTCCAGTGTAACTACGAAACAGTTGGAGCAAAATCAAAAGTATTTAGGTATAAATTAAAACAATGTATACTATTGCTAAATAAAGTGCTAACAGATTGAAAATTAAAATAGTATTGAAATATTAACAAAATTAACTTATTCAGGATATGTTGTAATAAAGTTTATCTAAGCAGTTTTTCTATCCATTTATGTTTCTAAGAAAGTAAAAAAAAATTGCTAATGGTCTTTAATAAAAAAAAATACAGGATTTTTTTTTTTAGGTCTTAATTTATTTACTTAAATTCTTGGCTTAACCTATAGAGACCATAATGCTACATGAATCATATTTGTTTAAATAAAAAATACAGTAAACTCCCGATTATCCGCGGACCTCTCCTGTTTCCATTTTCTTTAGTGTATAATAAATTACGGAATAAAAAAAAATTAAATCTAGAATACGGTAAACAATAAAAGAGGATAACAAAGTGAAGACAATTATAGACAAGCAATTTAAAGAAAGACCTTGTGCGGAGCTTAGGCCGCCAGTTTACACTAAATTACGGGAGAGCCTACATACACGTCAGACAGCTGACTTGTCAAATAAGCCACCAACTTAAACTTTTTTTTTTATTATTTTGTAAATTTGTTTTACATTCTGTCACTAATTCGTAAGTTGAGTGTTATTGAAACAAAACTTGACATCTGAAGCTTGAGGTATTAGTTGTAGTTGTACATGGAGAGTGTAACGTTTCCCCCCCCCCCCAAACTAGCGCATGCGCACTAAAAGGTCGTTCCTTAATTTGTTTACTTTTGTATTGCCATTTTAATGTAAATAAAACATGTTAAAAGCATTGTTGTGTTGATTTTCGTCCTTTTTCGTTCTATTTCGGATCATCCGCGGAATTCGCTTATCCCAATTCCGCAGATAATCAGGAGTTTACTGTATAAGTCTTGAGTAGGGCTGAATACTGATAAGTATAACTATTAGTGTAACTATTTTTACTTCTTTTCAAGGAAGAAAACTTCCCATTTAATTTTACGACTAAAAATTTGATATCTTTCTTAAATTTGAATTTCGAATTCTGAAAGGTTATTTTGTTTATTGTATATTAAATTTGTTAGCAAATTCTATTCAAGTATCTTTTTTAATAAGTTACAATTTCAGAATTTAAAGGAATAATAAGTTCTGAAGTCCTATTAACGTTAAAGCTCTTTCGTTTTTAAATGCACGGCTTAGTTCTTTTTTTAAATGCCTTTATTAAAATATTAAATTCCTTTTAAGCCTAGCGGATTGCAGGACAAGGAACTTTTGTATTTTGTATTTTTGTTAATTTTTGGTTAGAAGACCCGGGATCTTTACCTCTCGCACCTTCTGAGTCTGTAATCGGTGGAGTTTGGCTGGCTGATGAGTCCTAAAAAGGACAAAACGGTCCGTACCAGTCTCTTCCCGGTGACAGCTCAGTATGCGAATTCTTTCTCTTAGCGTTGTGCCTTCGTTTGTTTGTCATTTCTTTTCTAAAAATATGACGTCTTTCACTTGTAAATTGTTTCATTTACATTCTAATTCATGTCAACTGTACAAAATTCAAAACTTTTAAAATTATTTTTAGCAATACATGAAATTGTAATTTTAGTCTACTACTACAAATAGTACCTATTATATTTACATTCCTTGTTTCATAATTAATGAAACTATTTCAATAAGTTATGTAAATAATGAACTTATATAAATAGTTTATATATTGATCCACATATGAATGTTTATGAAATTCCCCGTTGCCTTCTCAGCTAGTACTGTAATAATAATAATAATAATAATAATAATAATAATAATAATGCAAAGAACTTCTCAAATACAATCGAATGAATAACCTTTTATCTGATTCTCTCGGTTTTCCTTTTGTATATTGTTTTTGGCACTAATATACGTTTAATTAATTCCTTCCAAAGTTTCCTTATCATTTCCTTACCTTGAAATTTGTAGTTATAGAATTCAATTTTGTTTGCTCCTTATAATAATGTACATTTATTGGGATTATTTAGGAAGCTTTTAAAAAGATAAAGTATTTATATCAATCTTTATTATGAAATTATGTAACTGTTATAATTACTCAGAAAAAATTAGAAAATAAAGGGCCATTCAAGTATTATGTAAGCACATTTTTAGTCATTGTAGACCCTTCCTCTCCTCTTGTAAGCAAAATCAAGCAGATGCCCGGTTCTCTCCCCCCTTATGCTTACCTAAGATTTGCCAAATCATTAACAGTAAATACCACTGAACAATAAGTTAAAACAGCCAAACTCAAATCAAAATTTTAAGGCGTGCATGTTTGTCTGTGTTACGTAAACATTGCTATGATCCCTCCCTTCCCCCCTGGTCAGCAAAAATAAGGAATGCTTGAGCCTCCCCCCCTGGAATGCTTACGTAATATTTGAACGGCTCCTAACTTAAAAGGCTCAATTACCCTCTTATGGTCATACATTTACATAAGATCATCAGGGATTAATGGGCTCACATCCTGGAAGGACACTAGTTATTAACTAGTTAATTACTAGTTATAAACCCTTGAGCGCCCAGAGTTAAAGGAAAATCCGAACTAGAATAAATACGAAACACGTTAAATTCTAACCATTCCTCGAATTATTAAGCAAAGCTTTTCTAGAGACTACACATTCTTCTTCAGATTGAAAAATTAAAGGAGATAAGTTTCAAGAATAAATATTAACGGTAACCCAATTCAGTATAAAAAGTAAATAATAAAAATAATGCCTTTCCTGTGACTTTATTGATGGCACATCAATAGAAGAAAAATATATCTACTGCATAAAATCTCAAGATATTTTAAACTTACTAGATTAGATGAATTACAGTTATAAATATTAACACATTACGTATTATTACTTATATCAATACTTACATATGGTGTAGTCGCTATGATATCGGCCTCTCACCTCTGAGTACCGGGTTCGGTTCTCATGTGGGTTTCGTGATGGTGGACGATCCGCGCTGGGCAGGTTTTCTCGGGGTTCTCCCATTTCTCCTGCATTTCTCCCACCATACTTTCTCAGTCTTTCTCTCTATCTGTCCATATTTCCGTGGGATAGTACAATAGACCTCCGGTCGCAGTGCTTGGCTTCTCTGCTATCCACATTCATTACATAACATACATATATCTTTGAGTATTAATTTTTTTTTTTTTTTTGCAAATGCTTTATTGTAAATAGATCGTTAGTGTTTTTTTATTGAAATCAATTGATTAGTTGTTCTTGAGAGTTCAGCTTAAAATCTATGTTAAATAAGAAATTGCTTCATTTAGTCAATTGATAATATAGTGATTGCATTATTGTTTGTTCTATTTTATTCAGTCGAGTGCATCATGTTTTCTGTAATTTATAGATAGGTGTATTACTGCCACCATATTCAAAATATTTCAAACTTGTGTATTTTTTTTTAATTACAGTTGTTTTATATTTTGAATTAATATTCTTAAGAAATTATTCAGGTTTTTCTTAATAATTGTTTTCTATAAGAATTTTCACTTTAAATTGCAAACTACATTTTAAAAAAGAAAATCTTATAGCCCAAAGACTTAGAAGAAAAAAACCGGTAATTACTTAATGTAAATTTTCAGTTTGACGATTCTAGACTTACAAATAAAATCGTAGATATTGTTTTCATTAATATTATAATAATAATCTGCATTATAAATTCATGTCTCTCTTTGTAGTCCCATCTAAACTTGTATTACTTTCTGATGTGGACGTTTTTCTAATATTTCTTAACACATCGTAAAAGTAGTGCGAATATTTTGAAGTAAAGGATTCATGATTAAATTACATGGTAGATGCATTCCTTCCATTAAAAAATTAAGCACTTAATTAAGTTGGACAAGTCGGTTGCATGTGTTGTGTCAACATGTTACTAATTATTTGCCTAAGGATGCTTGGCAATAATCTATTTTCCCCTCTTCCTTAGTAATTTCGATAATTTGCAGTTTACTTAACAGTTATTTTATACAAAAGTTAGTTGAAGTTGATATTGTGGAATTATTTTGTCTTTTGAATTGAGAAACTATGACATAGAGAAATATGAAGAATTTAGAGAAACATTAAATGCCAGTTTTCCTTGAATATCTGTTCCCAGATGAATGCATTAGTTTTGAGCTTGAACCCTAAAAAAGATTTTTTTCAGCATCGTTTTTTTTTTTTTTTTTTTTTTTTTTTTTTTGTCAGTTCAAAGTCAAGGAATGATTTGGAAGACTTTCATTGAAATTTTCCTTTCCTTTTGTAACTGCATTCCCAAAGGGAGGAAATGGAAAATTAGCTAAGTAATTTAGATAGACAGTTCTGGAAGTATAATTGACTTCGAATACTAAAATATATATTTCAATTTCGACAGTGATTTTTTTCAGAAATGAAATTTTAAAAACACGGCTTTTCTGTCAACAAAGTTTATAACTCCCGAGGTAGTGCATTAAAGCTGCTGTTTATGAACACATATTTGCGAGAACTGATTGGAATATAAAATTTAACGAGTTACAATGGCTTCAGCATAATAAAATAGCAACAAATCACAGCAGCATCTAAAAAAAAGAAATGATTGAATAAAAATTTAAATACTTTAACTGAAAACGAAAAAATAAATAAAAAAAAAAAAAATTGTAAAAAAAATAAAAATT
Organism: Thereuonema tuberculata; assembly: GCA_023159025.1. NCBI lineage: Eukaryota > Metazoa > Arthropoda > Chilopoda > Scutigeromorpha > Scutigeridae > Thereuonema > Thereuonema tuberculata. The sequence goes on along the minus strand of JAFIDM010009631.1, from coordinate 318,542,581 downwards.
TCAAATTTTAAATCCATCTTGTCTCTTCTCAGAAAACATTTAGAAGTTGTTATGTCAGAAATTTTTGGCTTTAAGTAATATTTCTCTCAATTTATTAGTCGACATGAAATGATTCAACTATTTATTAAATTTTGATGAAATCAACAAACTATTTGTGTAAAACGGTCACCTTTATTTCTACTATTTCCATAGAACGATTGTTATATAATAATTACTGTGTACATTAAAGAAAGTTCTGTGCTTCTAGACCATCAAATTTCAAGCTTTTAGATCTTTCTATTAAGGGTATTTATCTAAAAACATCTAGATTGAAACAAAATCATTAACAACAACAACAAAAAAAAAAATTCATGTTAATTAACAGCAAAATGCATTTAGATACTGATATCTCTACAGTGGTTATTTTCTTAGCTGAAGCTTTATTATATAACATTTGTAGGTTATTGGTTGTTTTCTTTTTGTAATTTTTATTTATTATTTTAATTTATTTATGTATTTATTTATTTATTTATTTCATATTTTTTTATATTTTTCATAAAATTAAATTAATTGAAATGCTAAATATCTTTAGAAAACAAACTCTTTCTTCGTAAAACCCAACGAAAATGGTCCAACTTTTATTTGACAGTAGGAAAGGAAACGTACATTTGCGTACTAGTTGCCAAAGCCAATCTGTGTAGAGCTAATCAAATATCCACTCCACACCGAACACAATCGCAATAAATCTAGCGACCGTATGCAGTCCGCCCGGAGATTCTGGCCGTGGGAGTTTATAGGCAGCGACGAGAATTCTGACAGTTACGAGCGGGATAAACAAAGACTTTGCACAGAACAACGAAATTACCTCATTGATGCCCAAAAGCTGACTATTTCGGAGAATATGAAACCATTCCGTTCTGCTTATCTCCTAACGGTGAGTCCGCTCTCGAGTGAAAAGGCAAAGAGAATAAAAATATTAGATAAGCTTACACTTTTAGAACACTAACGGAAAATAACTATTTCGAAAAGTATATTGTTTCCCCTATTCTTATTTGAAAAGTAAGGGATCGTAAACTTAAGAGCCATATTTTTTGGAATTGAGGGAAGAGATAGCCGAGAAGAAATGTCGGAATTCAAGAACGATTTTGTCCAGGAATAATAACAAAAGTAAAACCATTTCTGTCAGGAGGCGGGCGTTTGCAGCGCTTCTACCTCTTCAATTTCAATATTTCTTTTCCTACAGATGGCTTAATATTGATTTTTTTTTTTTTTGACATTTTCTCTGAAAACATTAGAAATGGCATTTTCCTGTTTTCTTCAAGAGAATTGATGGAAAAACCTTTCTTACAAAAGTTTCTCACGTCCAACTTTCTTCGATTTTCATCATTTATTAAGTAGTGAGGTAAAGTTAGATTTCAGTTTATTTCATTAAAATTGCTTTTTCTTCCTCAGAAACATAACCTAGCAGTTTAATTCACATAAGAAATATTCTCATCAATGTATTCTTGACAATCAAATCTAGAATAATTGGTGCTAAGTAAAATAACAAGCTATTTTAGTAACAATAGCAAATAATTACTTATAATAATAACTATTACTTGTAGTAATATTACTAAGCTGCTACTTCATGAGAAATTGAATTTGGAGACAAAAATTCTGCGTTCGGTTTTAACCTCAAAAAATTTGAGAAAAGGAAATAATTTTTAGCAGCTTATTTATTGTTAGAATAATTAATTGTAAGAATATACAGTAATCTTACTGTATTATCTTTAAAGATAATACCAGTTAAAGATTTTTTAGGATATATATATATATATATATTATTAGTATAATTTATGAACTAATACAAATCAAGATTTATGATTAGTATTAGTTCATATCTGGATTTAACTAAAAGACTGATATTATTTTAGTAAAATTTTGTAACAGAAATTAAATGTAAATTACATAAATTACTTGCAATTTAAATATATTACAATTTTTATTAAATTTCGATTATAAAAAGAATTCTCAAAAATAGATCTTTTAGTAGTAATGCTTCAAGAAATTTCTTGATATAAAATCGAAATAAATTTTAAAAAATTTCTTCAGATTCTATCGGTAAAAACAAAAAAAATATCAGATAATGAGTTCAAAAAAATTAATTATTGAATTTTATAAATATGAATTGTACAATAATTGTCTGACCTCATTTTTTGTGGATTCCAAGTTTAAAATTGATTTTTAATTTTACAGAATAAATTTACATTACAGTAATACATCGACCGCATATACCAGTTATATGTAACAGAAACCCTTTTTGTTTTTGATAAAAGCAGAAAAACAATTACAGCAGTTTTATTGTGTAGTTGTTATAAATCAGCCCAAATCAACGCACATTAGCTTCACCACCCACGCAATTAAGTAGCTTCTTCAGAATACACAACTGTTTGTTTTTTTTCTCAAAAAAATAGCTGTAAAACAAATATTTTTTTATCTCCAAAACATAAATAATAACCTCAACTTAGATAATCACGCCAGGATCACGTCACGCATTTGTTATTAACAGCAATAAAACACAGTTATTAATAACTACAACGAGAAACAACCCATTCACCAATGACATCAAAACCACTTAAATTAATCAGAAACATATATTACGGATTTTCGCCAATTTGATTTTAAATTATATAAATGGTTTTGTGAAACTACTATCAAACTGCAAAATGTATCAGAATTGTAAAACAAGTTTAAGTAAGAAAAAAAAAAGCAATCAATATCATTAAAAAAATGAAAAAATGTTATAAAACTAGTCGGCTACCCGTCGCTTCGCTCCGGAAGCCTCGCGTATGTAACGGTAAACAATTTGTTATTTATTAAAAAAACACACACACACAAATTACATAAAGTAAAATAAAACTAAAAATTTTTTTAAGTTTTTTTTTTATTTTAATTTTTGATGTATATATTCTCTCAATTCACGACTGCTTTTAGAATCAGCGTGTGAATCATATATCTGTGATATATTTTTATTTTTTATAGAGATTAGAATGTAATCCTTGTGGTCTAATGCCTAAGACGTCTAACTTCGGAGCAGAAGGTTGCATGTTGGATTCCAGTAGATAACTTGTAGAAATTATTTCTATTTTTGTAAATTACAATAATTGCACCAGACCGAAAGAGAAATAAAAGATTTTCGTAATATAGATACAATTTTCAGTCGCTTTTGAGCTACAAATAGTGAGCTTTCAGTATTCTACTTAATAGAAATAGTACTTCTTTCTTTTTTGAGTCTCTTTTTTTTATTTCCATTGATACTTTACAGTGGTTTTTGAGTTAGAAATAGTGATTGTTTTTGAGTAACGAATAGCGATTTTTCAGTATTCTACCTAATAGAAATAGTGATTATTTTTTTTTCTGTTCTTTTTTATCCAATTCCAATTGATACTTTTCAGTGGTTTTTGAGTTACAAATAGTGAAAATTATCTATATCTATTAGCTAGGCCATCAGATTGTTCGATATAGATATTTGAAGAAGAGATTTCAGATGGACGTTAGTTGATATAGATGATAAATGAAGATCATAGCTTGTATACGAAATTCTTCGCAACAAATTGATTGTGAGTATTCTTTAGAGTGAAGATAACCAAATTCTGTTGAATTGTGACTCAAAGACCTAAAGTTGTATGTGAGTTAAGACAACGTTTTCCAATTATGTGGCAACTTTATTTAGAGTTTGTCCTTGAGCTTTATTGATAAATATCGCATAAGAAGGTCTGATCGGAAATTGTTTTCTTGTGAAAGTGAATGGAAGTAGATTACCGCATGGTTCCATAGACATCCTATGGATGAAAACAAAATCTTCTTTGTGAGTTCTGTTATAATTTCGGTTTCTATGAGATCATTATCGAATGAACAGCATTTAAGTTGCAGTATGCAAACTTGGGATTGGTGTTTCGCAACAATATTATTGGAGATCCAATCTTCAATGACAAACGATGTTGAGGAATTCCGCTGAGATTCAATGCGTTCAGACACTTGGGCATATAGAGATGTTCGTGTGATAGATTATCAGAAGTGTCAATTTTATTCGCACTTGTATTGTATGCTCTGTAGTCTCTCCTTGTATTCTTAGACTTATCATTCGATTGATGTTATCGACACTCTCGTTCATCTCGTTTATCCAATTCCAATTGATACTTTTCAGTGGTTTTTAAGTTACAAATACTGATTTCTCAGTATTCTACCTAATGACGTACTGCGTCTTTCTTTTTTGACTTTCTTTTTAATTACAATTGTTACTTTTCAGTCAAAGTCAGTTCAGTTTTGACAGATAAGTCAAAAAAGCAATATGAAGAGAGTTGTAGTTCCCATGGCCTAATGGGTAAGATGTCTGAATTTGGATCAGAAGGTTGTAGGTTCGATTCCTGTCGCGGATGTTTCATTGAAAAAATTCTTTCTATTTTTCATTCTCACAGAAAACTGCGCCGGACAGACAGACAGACAGACAGAGAAATAAAAGATTTTAGTAATATAGATTGAGATTGATATTAAGAAGGCTACAATAATTCATGTTGATTTTTATTAAATACGAGTAATAATTTTAATACTAAGATATTAACTTTAACAATTATTTATAAAACGAATTATTCCATCTCTTTATGCATTAAAGAGGAAGTAAAACTAGAGAAAATCTCAATTAATTTATTTAATTTTTAAATAACATAGGCTTTGAAAAAAATATTCCTAATATCTTATCTAATATGTTGCTGATCGATTAAGCTGATAGTGTTTTAATATAGTTGATATAAAAGTAAATTCTGCCTTTCTTAAAATTTTGTTCTTTTTCGTATTTTTTTTTTGGTTTGTCTGCTAGAAGACGAACATGGATCGTGTTCTAACCGACCGATCCAAGGAAGAAGCTAAAGAAATTTTCGCGCTGCCGCACTTGCTTCTTAACTTTATCTCAGGGTTTCCAGGACATTGCACAGAAATTAAATTCCTCATGGTAATTGCTCGTCTCATTGTAGAAGCTGGCGAAATTAAGCATGACGCGTTTAGATCAATTGACCGCGAAGAAGAGCTTGTGAATCTGTCGTCGCCTGACAAAATTTTCCATCCCTACTTCTCAACCCCCTAAACCTTCCATACTTTGTCCCTCCGTAACTATGTTCTTTAACTTGCATAAAAGTCTATATAGATATAGAAGCAGATAAGCTAAGCCACGGGGACTGGTGGAAAGTTCTGTTGGTTACCAGAATTCACTCTGGGGCTATATGCTCCCCACGGCGACAAAAGAGAAGCGATTCGGTCAGTGAACTTGTAGTAACACGAGCGAAACGGACATCAAGACACTCATCTGATGGCTATCGTTATCCAAATTCTACATAGCAGAGAGGAAATGGGATGGAGGTGTGGAGTCTTTATTTCCTTGCCGTTTCTAATCTAGAACTGTGAAACATTGAATTGTTCTTTTAGTTCCTTAGATTTTTAAGCGAGATATTTGGAGTTCTAAGTACAGCTATAGGATAAGCCTAATCGTATTTCCTTTTGCATCGAATTTCGAAGAAGAAAGAGGTCTAGATGTTGAAATGGAAAAGGTTTTCCATTTCTCGAATTGAACTTCAATAGTTTGATGTCTTTGTGATATATGATCAATAGGTAAGGATATTTAAACTTCACCTATTAAAAAGGAAGCGGATCCAAATAGTGTGAAATCATGAAAGGAATTGAAATATTATTTGAGACAAAAAAATAAATTGGAAATTATTTACATGTAATTAATCGGAGATACTTAAATTTTTTGTAATCGTTACCTTTTGGATAGATCATTGTTAGCGTGTTCGTAGTGCAACTTTACTCAAGTTATTAGTCTCTTTTTCTTAGCAACATTTATCATTTACTTTACAATCTAATGAAATGATTGAATTGATAATACTTCTACTGCATTTCATATTAATGAATATTTCTATTGTATGAACTGAATATTGTTATTAACTATAATTGTGCTGGAAATGAGCATTTTTGAATCTGCTAAAAAAATCCATCAGAAGGCTTTCAGTGAGAAACGAAGTTTCTTCAAATAAGAAGATCAAACCCAAGGAATGGAACCAAAGCAATGTTGAAATGTCAAATTTTCATGTTTTGCACTAAGTCAGAAGGAGACTTGTTACTTAGCTACATGACAGTTTAGCTACTCCACTAATATATTTATAGTTAAGTTAATATAATAATGGTATCTGACATAAAGAAAGAAGGAATTCGGCTTAAATCGCGAATTTTTTGGTTTTCGAATTGGGGTTACACCTGATCTGACTAACATTTGTAATTTCATATATACGTATATCATATACAGGGTGATTCACGAAGATACGCAGAAACTTCGGAAGCTCATTCTACATATAAAAGTAAAGAAACAAAGTTATATAAACATAGGTCCGGAAATGCTTCGGTATCGAGTTACGGCTAGCAAAAGATTTCGCCCATAATGTAGTACCCTGGTTGAAATGAAGACTTGGTTGAAGGAAGTCTGGGAAGGTAAATTAAGGGGCGAAATCAGTGGTTTCTTATGGTTGTTGACTTGAAAAATCGAATGAAACATGTCGCAGAACTGTATCTCCCAGTGGTTTGAATCTGATCCCAGGTGGAACCTACAAAAAAGGGATCGAGAAACAACGTGTTTTCCGTGTGACGTACAATAACGTCGTTTAAGTAGTTCATCATCATTTAATTTAAATTATTAATTATTATTTAGTTCATTGTAGCGTATAAAAATTAAAAAAAGCAAAAAAAAAAAAAAAAAAAAAAAAAAACAAAACAACTGGATCGTCCAGGTATTCGAATAGATGTGTTAGTTATCTAGCATTTCAATTAGGAAAATCTCAGCTATAGGCTAAACTTCAAGACTTCGAAAATAAGTTACGAAGTTAATTAAGGTAGATCCTGATGAGCTTTCTGATCGACTTAAGTTTAAAATAAGAAATACCTAAGAAAATAACTTTAATCACTTTAAAGTAAATAAGAAGTTTTAACTTAGTATGTTTCAAGCTTTAATTTTTATAAATTTGTGAATCCGATATATTTAAATCTTCCCGTCAATTATTATTATTTTCTTTTGTTGTGGATAAACTGAAGCTTCTCATGAAGTTGGGTTTATTTGAAGTATTAAAGTTATTTTTATTATTATTACTAAATTTCTTTGTAATTTCTATATTTCTGTATTAACAAAGCAGAAATATTGATCTGAGTATATTATCTTGTTGTAACTGTATAAGTTATAATAAAATAACTGTACGAATTCTGTCAGTTAAAACACAACGAAATAAACTGAAATTTTCTTTCGAAAAAGTTTGTCTGGACAACGTTGAGAATGAAATTTACGAATTTCATTGGTTTGTTTTATAGTTTCTTCAAGACATTTTGAATAACTTCATTATGTCTTTCTAAAGCGTTTGTTTGTTTAAAACATGAGTTAGAATTATCCTAAAAGCAAAGGCAGCTGACATCCCTTCTAATAATGAAACCGAATTTGTTCCTGTAAAAGCATTCGAATCCTCTTTCAGGTGATCGACTTGAATATCATCAGCAGCCGTTGTAGTGTGGAAAGCCTTTCTCCCCTGAAATGTGGACTGGACGTTGGGGGATATCTTTTGCTCTCTACTAGCGTGCTATTTGCATCATTATGTTGGAACGAGAAAGCTTTAACATCCACGTACGACGCACCGTTCCCGTTTGGAGAATAGCCACAGAGTTGCGGAATCACCTTGGAAAAACCAAAACCTCCCAATTCCTGAAATGCATTCTCGCTCTCTGAAGGCAAATGGCATAGACGACTTTTTTCTTTTCCTTTAAAGCCAGAGTCTGTTTGCCAGAACTTTGTCCAACACAAATAGGGTTTTCTCACGTCGTCGCTACGATGTTGTTAAGTGTAGACAGTCGTCCCTTTTTAGAGAATACAAAAGTACTGACGCTTGCAAATGTTTTCTACTCGTTTGTTTCTTTAGCAATCATTCTTAATATGAAACTTCCTTTTTAAGCAAAAAACTGCTACGTAAAACGATTCTCTTTTTTTTTCTTTGATAAGAAAAACCAGTAAGAATTTCCTATTCATTATTTAAAGTAAACCACAGTTGTTGTTTTTTTTTTTTTTATGAAACAATTTCGAATGTTTATGGGCTATTTACATTACAGTAATTAAATTTCTTTGACGAAGATATTTTAATATTATGCCTCAAGAAAGCTCTTTTCAATTTCTCTTGAGCTGTTTTCACAAGTTAAATAGAATAGGAGGATTTTCAATCAGGCAATTTAAATTTCTTTTATGAAAAAAAAAAAAAAAAAAAACATGCTTGAGGCTTGAATTAACGTCGGTTTATGTAGAACAGAATAGAATTCGGTTTGCAATTATAACTTATATAAATCTATTTACTCAGTTTTTTATTATCAATCATAAAGGTTAAATAAAATTAAGAGAAATAAAGATCTTTGAAATTAAAACGTTGGAGACATTCAAATATTCCGCAGTTAACATTAGGAAATTAAGTTAAGTGTAGAAATATTACAAGTTTTACTTGTAACTAAGATCGGAATGCGTTATAAGACTAACCGGTAAATTGATAGTCTAAACAGAAAAACGAAGTTGCGACAATTTTCAGCTTATTAGGTTTACTCATCTGAAGTTGGAATTGTAAGGAAAAGTTTGTAAACAGTTGTAAATAGTTATCAACCGTTTACGAAGGGTCTGATCATCAATTAAAGTATTCTAAATTTGTTTTATAGTTTCAATTATGAAATAATTATCTTTTAGTCAGTCATTTTTATTGTTTTTTTTATCTTCAATTTGAAGAAATATCCCTTCAAGGCACCACACATATAAGGACAAAAGCATAAATAATTAATGCTATAATCAAGATGAAAGAACATTCTGCATCGTAACTTATATCTTCCATTCGAACATGAAATATTGAATTGATTTCAGATGAGAAACCAATATGTCACTATTTAATCTCAAGCACATGAAATTGAATACATAAAGATCATTAATGTTAAAATTTTATTGATAGGCCAATTCATTTAATCTCTTATTTATGTTATTGTCTGTTTATTTATTGTATTCAATTTACGAATTTGTATAATTGCTGTTAGTTCCATCTAATTATTTTTCTAAAATCAATTTTTAACAGTTTATTAGAACGTCAGTGCCATCAAGGGCGAGAATCTTCAAGTAACGGATATTAAATATACAATCTGAGAAATTTGATGTCACTAACTAATTTGTCATTAAACTACAGTTTTCTATGTAATATATAAATGATATGCAACCGACTTTGACATTTATTTAAAATTATTTATTTTCCAAATAGTTATTTTTATATTAAAATGAGTTATTTTATAAATAGTATTAAAAAAAACAGAAATAATAAAAAAAATAAATAAATGATAGTTTGGGCATTTTTTTTTACATTTTTTGTAAACTAAATATTGACTAGTGTTCATTTTTGCTGATAGAATGAACTTAAAGTTGCTTTTATTTTGAAGAAAAGTCAAACTTCATATTATGTATTATTCTAAATTTAATAAAAATAATTAGTATAGATAAATATAAATTTTGTTAAAAAAATTTAAGCAATTATAAATTTGGAGTGAAAGCTAATTATTCTTTCTCCTATTCATACTCCTGATAAAAGCTTATAGAGGTGCATCTACAGTACTATTATTGTAAGAATAATAATAATAAGTACAACTCCATCATTGCTATTATTTCTTTTCTTATTACGTTATAACAATATAACATAATAAGCTGAAAACACAATTTTAATAACATAAAAATATCGCAGACTACTTTTAACCTAAATTCTCTAATTCTCTATGGATAGATAAAGTTTCACTATTTAAAAATCTTATTTATTTTTTTCCTTATGCTCATATAATTAAAAAAAAAGGTTTTATTTTTTTTTCTCCATTTTTGTATTTAGATACCACAATCCATCGAAATTCCGAGAAATGATTTATGAGTATTCGTTTCTTAATTGATCGATTACATGTGAACCACGTCCGCTAGATACCGCCCTCGCAGTCTATGAAAGATATAAATTATAAAAAAGCAACTATGGAGACTGCATCGACATCTGGACTTAAAAGTACAGACGATGGGTGTCGTGACCGGCGACAGTAAACACTACAAAACAGACTGACTGTGTAGTGCAGCAAAGAGGAGCAGTCAGCTTCCCACTTAAAAATTGATGGCCACCTTGACATTCCTAGAATTATAACTTTGATCCATCATGCTCTACAAAATCCCCTTTTTTTTATTTTTCTTTCTTTTTTATTTTTTTTGGTCACCGGCAACCAATGAATCATTAGCTAGGAATTTACAATGGCTTTTTTGTGAGTAAGGTACATTTTCCAAGAAACTTTTATCGTTATCTAGAGAAATCATTCTATGCAGTATTTAAGAATTTTCGAATTTATTAACCAATATATTCTATCGTTTTACTATTCATAACCCTTTTGTATTTATTTCAAGATAAAAACGCTTGCAGACACACACACACACACACACACACACACACATACATTTACTCTTACAGAAATCTGTATCTTTGATTACATACATTTCATATTTTAGTATATTTGAAAATTACATTATTCTAATTGAAAATTAAACTTTATTCATTATGGAACAATTTACTTTTTCATTTTCGTTATGCGAAATATTGAATATTTTCACAGAACTGACATAAATAAATGTGACATAAATAACTGTTACCTAAATAATTTATAGAAAAGTATTAATTTCATGTTTTAGAAGTATTGGATGAGACCAAATTATTCACAAGTGACATCCTGGAACTGCGCTTCCGATGTAAATAATTGTATTAATTGTACAATTTTAAATAATTGTATTAAAGCATTTAAGGAAAAGATAAGGACATTAAAACAATAGATTTTTCTTCCCTTTTCATATTACATTAATGCACGTTAAACCTTCTTTATTAAAATTCAATGAATTTTGAAGTTTTTTATTTAAACTGTAATCTTTTCTTACCTAGTGGATTTAGTCAAAGCTGGGTTTATATCAACCCTATTATAAATCGAATTTTAATATTTTTTCTAATAGAACTGTTCCTGATTTTGTGTTTCGTTAACTCAAGGAATGGTTTATTACGTCATCCATTAAGTCGTCATTAATGATACGGAAATTATTGGCAGCCTTACCGCCATTGGAAAATAGTGCAGAGTGGTGTTGCTTTGAGTGGAGCTGACCACGTTTCTTCACACTCCATAAACTGAGTGCACAGACAACCCTTGAATCAAATACAACTTCAATGTATTTTCCTGTAATGTTGATTATGTACTGGAGTTATTTGGCGCATTATAGACACACCCGTATACATGAAAATTCGGAGAATTGTACAATATGCTAAGAAAGCAAATGTACATCTGCGAAAATTAGGTTAATAATATTCGTCACGTGCTTGTCAAGAGAAGGATGGTCATTCTGCAAATGGCTGACCAGAGTGGGCGTTACGAATTGTTTTCCAATTAATGGAAACTGATCTCCCTATTTCAGTGGGACAACTAGACTGCACACTAATACGTGTCATTATTACTTCATTACATTTACGAATAACTGTGAAGATATGTTGTAGCAGAATTAGTTCATGAAAAAATTCCAGGTTGAGTTTCCAGCCTTCTATATTTTAAAGTAACATCCTCAACGATAGTTTAATTTAAAATCTTTAAATGATAACTAAGAAAGGCATAAAAGAACAAAAGCTTTCGCACCTCGAGCTATCACCGGGGATAGTCTGAGACGGCCGTATCGTCCTCTTTAGACTCATCAGCCATACAAACTCCACCGATGACAGGCACAGAAGGTGCGAACATTTAAAAATCTCCCTCTCAACTTTGGGAGTGGGGTCCCACACAAAAAAAACACAGTAATAGAAAAAATGTTAAATCCTTGGCCTGCGTTAATAATGTTTTAAACTTTCTTTTATACTTGTTTTAAATTCCTTTGAGCCTAGAGGAATGCAGGCCAAGGATTTAACATTTTTTTAATTATTGTGTTTGTTTTGTTTTGTTTTGTTTTTTGAAAACGAATGCCAAGAAAAATAGAACAGATAAACCACTTCTTCATTCGATGTTCATCCCTAGCAAAATACCTACACGATCACGATAATAGCATCATTTCATATAAATAAATGACTACAAAATCCAAAATGGATTAATTTAAATACAAAATTTCACAATAAAAATATTCCTGAAATATTCCATTCAACTCAGAATGAGGGCAGTTCAGGTAATTGCATGTTTTATACAGGCGCCGATAAATTGCTTTGATTTTTCAAGTGGTAGAAGGAGGCTGAGAAGTTCGCTTTTCAAACGCTAAAATGATTGCGAGAAAGATTTATCATTAAAATTTAATAATTTTTTCTTGATATTGTTATCAGATTGTATAAACATCAGATTGGAAAAATCAAAGTGGAAATAACTGAAACTAACATATTGAAATTTATAATACACTCATGGACAAAAAAATTAGCGCACCAAGGAGTCGTCAAAATGAAACGAAAATTTATATACGTAACGACTACTTTGATATAAGTAAATGATTAGAAAATCAAAGAAAAAGGATAATTTATTTCAGAGAAAAAGGCAAAAGAACGGAGGAGTTAATACTCCGTTGGACCCCCTCTAGCGCGAATGCACGATGCGATACGATCGGGCATTGAGTCATACAAGTTCTGTATGATGTCTTGAGACATTTCGTTCCATATTTGCTGTAACCTTGCCTCTAGTTCGTTCAAACTCGTGGGATGCCCAACTCGTCGTCCCAAATGATCCCAGATATCCTCGATTAGAGACAAATCTGGGGATCGGGCAGGCCAAGGAAGGGTAGTAATAGTGCGGAGACAGTCTTGTGACACCCTTGCCGTATGAGGCCGAGCATTGTCTTGTTGAGAAATGGCTCCTGGGAGCCGTTGCCTGAGTGGCAACACATGTGGTTGCAGGATTTCATGAACATACCGCTGGGCTGTCATGGTGCCATGGAACAATACTAGGGGTGACCGTGTATTGTAGGCAATGGCACCCCATACCATCACACCAGCTGTGGGAGCGGTGTGTCGCTGTACAGCAAAGGCAGGATTGAAGCGTTCACCACGGGCTCTCCACACACGAACACGATTGTCATCACTGCCGAGATTGAATCTGGATTCGTCGCTAAAGACGACCTGGTTCCATTCCGCTGCAGTCCAGTTTCCTCGTGCGCGGCAAAACTCCAAACAGAGGCGTCGATGGGTGGGCGTTAAGGGCAGCACACGTAATGAGCGCCGCGATACCAACTGTCCTTCAGCCAGGCGCCTTCGTATGGTTCGAGAAGACACAGCGGCCCCTGGTGAAGGTGCTACCTGTGCCTGGATGGCGGCCGATGAAGCAGTTGGCTGTACGCGTGCATTTCTGACTATGTGGCGGTCTTCTCGACGACTGGTCTGTCGAGGGCGTCCTGAGCCTGGTCTTCGTGTACATGACATCTCTCGGGTCCACTGGTCCCAAAACCTCCTCACAACACAATCAGAGCGGCCTAATTGATGAGCTACTCGCCTAGCTGACCACCCAGCTTCCATCATCCCGACGATTCTCCCTCTCTCAAACTGCGACAACTGCGTATACTGCCATCGAACACGGCGTAATGGCATGTCTACCTCAGCTCTTCCTTTGTAAATGATTCAGCACACTCAAACAAGCTTTGGTTACCTGTTTTATACTCCACAGAGTACGATGTTCAACGCCCTCTACCGGCTATACGTAATGCGCAATCACGCTGCATTTCTAATCATTTGCATATCTCCCCGACATGTACCTTCAATGCAAGTTTCGTTACGATCCCGCAATTATTTCTTGGTGCGCTAATTTTTTTTTGTCCATGAGTATACAATACATTATGAAACAAAGAAAAAAGTGGTTTTATTTTTTATTAATTAAAGACTATCGGTAAACCTCCTACTTGGTTCCATATACAAACGTTAATAATTACAGTGGAATAAATAGTAATAATTGAGATACAGTGGGACCATTTAGAGATATAGTGATCACTATGAAGTTTATCTCTTTATCATAGGTTATTTAGTAGTTTTGATTCATCAAATTCACATTTATTTTGAATTGAGATTAAATTCAAATATATTTTGTAGTCTATATTACATATGAAATAAAATAAATTGAAGCGATTTATTCACTTTTAATTATCAAAAGTAAATTAAATCATTCAAAATTTGAGAGAGCTACAAAAATGAATACTTTTTAGAGGTATATCTCAAGAGCTTTCGAAATTTAATGCTTATTATCTAATATACATTATAAAAAATTGTCTAAAATCTTGTATTTGTGTGATGTATTTCGAAACATTGAAAGCTACAAATATGACATTTTTTAGTATTATGGTGGTCCTGTTCTTGTTAAATTTTTCTGAGCTCTAACCATTCTAACTGTTCTGATATTATGAGGAGGAAAGGGAGAAATTATCTTTCCCTTGTCTAGTAATAAAGTTGATAATATACAATTACAACATAATTGAAGTGAAATCAATGGACATAAACGTAGCAAATTTGGCATCTTAAGAAATGCTAGATCCCCCCCAAAAAGATCGTATATTCCAAAAAAAAAAAGTTTAACTATATAATGCTTTTTTTTAGCTCTCTTTCTTGAAAAACTGTTAAAAATGAGTTACTTTTTTAAAAATTTCCTGTTAAAACTGAGTTTTTTGGTTTTATTTAATCGCTGGGGATTTGGATATCTGGTAATATTTTTTTATCGATTCATTGCCAAATCGTTTCATTCTTGTTTTTATAGATTTAGACTTAAATTTGAATCCGACTTGAATTTACGGGATTGTAATTTTTGAGTAACTTAATTTTCAGTAAAGATTTTGATATTCAAAGAATTTTCCAAATAGTACAAGAGGAACTAATCATGAGAAATGATTATTGCGTTTTAAAAGAATGACTTTAAAAACGTAATTTGGAAACTGCTATCCAATAGAAATATGCTGAATCTCGAAAATCAGTACATTTTTATGTTAAAAATTAGTAAGCTGCACCAGACTTGTGATTTCGAAAGACGCATTATCGATTGACCGGAAAACGTTCTTTAATGTGGGTTATTTGAAGATCTTCGTTTTATTTAGATCAAATGAATAAAACCTCAGATCCCAGATTGCCAAGACTGTTCAGTCTTTTGCTTAATTCATTATAAATGGACAACTATTTGCACACAGGGAATTTGTGGCAATCACAAAGTGCAGCGACACATGCCCTGACGTCCCAGATAATATCGTGTGCAACTAAATAAGCGGTGCATGAACGAGCATTTTTCTGCCACTTTCCAGGATAGTTATTTTTTTTTTCTTGTCGCCATCTTTCTGAGGAAGCTACGGCCTGAAGTGCGATTAATCTCATTAAATGCATAGTTTTGCGAATTAATAGACTTTATGGAGAAATTCCATGCTTCGTTTATCCCTCTTCGTTTAATCCCTACACTTCCAATAAAGAACTTACTGGCTACCACACCCTCAAGCAGTCGCCTTCTGTTTTCATGCCCTGCTACACAGGCAACCCGCATTTTTATGCAGTTAAAACGGCGTTTGTAATTCTCCAGATAGCATGGTTTCTGGTATTTGAAGCTTGTTGAGAACATATTTTGTAGGTTATTTTCCTTTACAACAGAATTTGATAAAAACCTTACTTGAATCTTTCAACTTTAAATCCTTAAAAGCTGTTTTTAAAATGCTAAAAGTGTAAATTGGCACATATTACTAATAAAAAAATTCCCTAATTTTATTACAAGTTCTATTAAGCACTAAATTTGAGTTATCATTAATTATTTTCTTCAAACAAATTTGTAATCTTACATAAATATATAACATAGCGCAGAGGTTATAGACATCATGTAAAGTATAAAACATCAATAATTTCAATTAACAGATAGGCCTATGAACAATTTAATTATCAGGACAACAGTTAAAAATCATGTTTGTGCGCACAATGGCCAATAAATTTCAAATCCTTAAGGTAAAACGGGTGTTAATAAAGGTTTGTAATTTTTTGACACTGAAGCCTATATATAATATAATTTACTATTAACGAAACTACATTAGTAAATAATTAGCAAGGCAGTAATTATTACTACAACTATTAACAGTAAAAATATACAAAGTATATTTGCGTGAATAATTAAAGAAAAAATATTAAGATACCTACAGGATTAGGCTATAAGGAAATTATTGAAATTAAAGGAAGAAAACAGATAACTACAATAAAAAAATATTGCTAACTATTTTTTCCCTTTAAATGATGCAGAGTTTGTAAATGTACTGACTAAATTGAGATCATTAAAAGTAGTAGTAAAAATAATAAAAAGCGCAGTTATTTACGTTGTATGTTCATTTGCTAATAAAAGTGAAATCAGAGTTGTACCTTTCTTTTTAGAAATTTTAATTTTCGTGAAAGCATAATTACTTAATTAGCTTGAAGAAATACACCTTGGCTGAATCTTGTAGATCCTAACCTAATATTAATTTTAACACGAAATTACTAATCTAAAATTGCTATTTTAATTAAAACATTATATTATTAAAAATTAGAAGATTTTTTTTTATTTCAGTTCATGTTTACATGAACTAATCTATTCATTTTTGAAGTGAAAGTTGAAATTCAAATGTATAATAATTCTTTTATTAAATTACAAAAAGCTTATTATAAAATTAAAAAGTAAACATACGCTTGTTTAGAAATTAAGAAGTTAATTGCAATCATTTAGTCATTAACTTTATTTTTTAATGAAATCATTGACTAATAAATTCATAGTTAGGAAATAAAGTTACTGTAATAAGCAAAATAAGAATTATGAATGAAATATAAAATATAAATATAAATTGAAAGTGAATGAATTGATAATAATGTAACTATGTTAATTTTATCTCTTTTATAATGAGGTAAAGAATAATCATTAGTCTATCGAATGGCAATGTGAAGTGCAATAAAAGGTTTCCTGAAAACTATAACTCGAAGTGCGAATCCTAACTTTAGCTTTGTGCCTTGCAATTGATATCTTTCTTGAAAACTATTTATAAATTTTAGTTTTTAGAAAGAAAAGTTTATTTAATCTTTTGCTTTTTAAGAGCGATTACTTGTAAAATTCTTAGAAAAATTACATTCTTTGTAATTTTTAATCGTTACGAAGACGTACATCGAAGAATGTACTTTGATAGTAGGACATTTGTTTTACCAAATTCAAGGAAACTGCTGAATAATTTACAGTGTTTTGCTGAAAAGAAACATCCTGTGCATCAAATGCATATATCCCGAGATTCCAATAATAATATAATTTCCTTTGAATGTACTGATATCTTAGGAGAATTGCTTTGATTTTGTATATTTCATTCAATTTCCGAAGGCTCGCTGTCAGTTTTGCCGAAAGGATCATAAATAACTAACAGATCAGATTGAATTTGAATAGATTCTCGACCAGGAACCTCTCAGAAATCTAGCTGTACAGTCGTATGGTTTAAAATTTCATATTAGTATTCGAATTGCTGAATAACCTCGTTTTCAAATGGCAGTATCTCGAGTGCCCTTCTCCCAAACAGATTCTTTTGCATTTGCCTTCTAGTGTTTCTTCATGAAACATCGATACCAGTTGGATTATTACCATATCTTGTTGGTAGATTCTTCAGTTTCCTTGTCACCTTCCTCGCCACCTTCCATTTTTCTATAATCACTGAATTCACTGAATAGTATCCCTTTTGTTTTGTAATTTGGTTTACGTATTCATTATAATGAACTGGTTTTTTTTTAAGAAATGGAGTAAATGAAGTAACTTATTTTCTACGGTATTACAATAAAATGTCTAGAAGTTAACAATGCGTAGATGAAATTGTTTCATTTTTCTTCTAATATGTATACATCTACATCACTGAATGTAACTCTTGCTTAAAATAGCAGCTCATTGATTGATATGTACTAGAATTGTCTGTTGTTCGACAACTTACAAAATATCAAACAATATATATAAGGGAAATTTTAAATTATCAAGTAACAGCTGGTATATTTTTAAAAAAAAATTCAAAAGGCAATGCTATCATTCGAATCGAATCTTTTTAACTTAAGGCAATGAAAAATACACGATAAATGTAGTAAAATTCAAGATTAATGAGAATTAAAAATTCATTTATTTCTTAATGTAAAAATCTTTGCTTACGTAAGCATCACCTTTTAAAAATGATGGCAACTTGCAAAAAATTCTATTTAAAGATGAATACCATTAATAATAAAACAAATGTCATAATATAAATTCATAAGTAGGCAGTGGCGTCACTAGGGGGGTGCGGGGGGTGCGGACCGAACCGGGTGACACCATGACAAGGGGTGACACCAAAATGCTTTTACAAGGTTTTCTTTTTTTTTTTTTGGTTGAACAGATAATTTTTACAAGGTCTTCCTTTTTTTTTGGTTGAACAGATAGTTTTAGAAGGTTTTTTTTTTTTTTTGGGAAGGGTTGACACCATGAGCTACCGCACTGGGTGACACCAACCCTAGTGACGCCTCTGTAAGTAGGAAAATACAAAGTATAATGTACTCAACTGATCCAATAAAATTTCAAATTTTTCTACAGAAATCTATAATATAAAAGTGAAAGTTTTGGATATGTGCGTATGTGCGTGTGTGTCTGTGACAAATGTTTAGCATACTTCCCAACATATTACAAACTTGAAATTTGGCATAGGGTAGGTTCCACACTGTAGATAAAGTAAAAAAATTATAAAAATAACCTTTTTTAGTTTTTTTTTACGGGGGGAAATGACCATAAACTGTCTTGAAAGCGCCACATAAGCACCTGGAGGTGACAGTTGAAACTATAAAACAATTATTGTTCAACAATTGGAGCTAAAAGATTGTTGTGCATAATAGCGTAACATATTGACCGGTAGGCAAAAACTAGAAATACGGGATTTAAACGGGAGGGCGGTGAAGGGATGGGCAAACATTGTTGGAAGATACTTCTACGGATAGCTATAGATTTTCGCAATAGATATAGATTTGTAATGATCACATGATTTTTCTTTACGAACTGGCAAAGGTTTGAAGTGATAGGGGTGTGGAGAAGAAATGAAAGGAGTGGGAAGGTAAGGATTCGAGTTACAAAATTCAAATATAACATTACTTTGAATCTATCATGTGATTTTTGTACCAACTGGGAAAGTTTCGAAGTGATCTCGCAACTTCAATTTCTACCTCATTCACATCAGAACAATTCTTTTTTTTCTGAGTACATCAGAACTGGTACTCAGCTAATAAGTTATATTTAAGATCGCATTAATCTAGGACCTATCTAAGTCAAAAAAGATTAGTTGTTGCGAATTTGGAGCAATAAGTGGAGTTAATAAGTAGGTAGAAAATTTTAAAAGTGTACTTGTAATTTTTTTTTTCAGACTCAGGTAATTATTTTCATATTTTTTTTATATATTTTGCAATGCTTCATCTGTTTGTGGAAATTGATTCTGTTTCGACAAATTTTGATAAATTTGTCAAAGTTTTGGGAAGAAATTCCGTTTGATTAAGATCTTTATTAGGAAATCTTTAGAATTAAATCTTAATTTAATTTAATTAAATCTTTATTAGGAAATCTAGTCTTTTAATTAGCTTTTAAAGATTAAGGATCCGACAGCTTAAATGTAATAATAAAAGACAGTGAAGTGTTGATTTAGAAAATTCTATACTATGACTATTAACCAACTCAGCTGTTTTTATTCAAGTCGTACTAAAACAAAAAATCAGTCATTTTAACAAACCAGAACTTGCCCTCATCTATGTTATTTTCAATTATGAATTTCAGTGAATTGATGTTAATAAAAACTCTGTTGTTCAAGATTGCTTTTTTTCTTAGAATATTTTAATAAATTATTAATATTAATAGATCAGCTATATCCAAATTTTAATGTTGTAAATAAAGCATTTCTTTTTGAAGAAAAATAAATCGTAAAGAAAAACTTAACGTGCTGTGAAATTTGTTTAAAGAATATAAG
>JAFIDM010009631.1:318510737-318522527 GCA_023159025.1 Thereuonema tuberculata | reverse complement strand
TAACTAGGTCTTGCCTTTCTGATTTGGTTTAGGGAAGGCGAGGGTTGGGCTGATGAGTCCGAAGAAGGACGAAACGGCCGTCCCCAACTCCTTCCCGAAATCTAAAATCAGAAAGGCAATTTCCTCTTTGTTCAGGTGCTGTTTCTCCTTTTCTTATATTCTTTAAAAATTTAATTAATTTAATTTAAAATGTGTTTTCTGTTTGTAAATTCAGAAAAGAAAAATCGAAACAAATATCGTAGTGATAAATTTACTTTTTTTAAATTTTAATAACGTAACAATGTTATTTATTTTATACTTCACATATGTTCATCAATATATTAGGTTAGCAAGAAACCTGAGGACGAGCTGCTTCACGTTTTAACTCCAAAAAGCCTGTCTGTTTTAGAATAGATTGTAGATTCCACTTCAAAACAATATAAAAACTTAGCAGCCTTTTAAAGCTACCACAATCTCGGAGATCTATTGTGAGTTAAATATAAAAATTTTGGAAGAAGCCCGTAGCAGTGATGTCAAATAATTAGGAATTATAAAGCACAGTTTTGAGGACTGACTGGAAGCTGAAGAAGGAAACAGACAGTTGGGGTTTATTATCTCTGGAAAAGAAGTTTACGTCCAGGTTGAATCCCTCGATTGAAGAGATAGGAAATTCAATTAAATGCTGGAGTTTCAGGAAATCTTTCGCTCGACGCAGTTGTAAACAAGTGTAATTTCATCACGGCATGCTGATTCGTTTAATTTACCTGCTGAAAGCAGGGGAAAGAGGGGGCATAAAGCAAGGTGTAAAGCCGCTTCATTTCCAACGTTCATTAGAGCAGAATTCAAAGTATACTATTTCGCTATGCAGTTTCATTTCCATTATATAACACAATTTCAAGGCAATATTTGAGGAGATTTGCTGAAATCATAATGGCAGAATTTTCTTAGACCTATTGCAATGTTTATAACTCTTTCTTTTCTGAAGTTGCTATTGAATGCTTTATATCTGGCAATTTTGCCAATCCTAATTTAGTGAACAACTTGAAGTCAATTAAATAAGGAAATATTAAAAAAATATTTAAATATAGAACCGAAAGGAATAGCTATTTTTCAAAGAAATCTAGTTTCATAAATAATCATAGTTTTATTGAAGTTAAAATAAATTTTTATCATAATTTTTATTACATTTCACAAATTTTAGCAAATTTTTAACAAAAATTAAAAAACAAAAATTGTTTCAGGCTGCTTTCCTAGTTTGATCCTATGTAAATCTTTGTCAATATTTAAGTTCTTTATTAAAACTAAAAATATAATTGAACATTTATAGGATTTCGGCATCGTCTTAATTTTGATAATTTGCTTTTAGGGGCAAATCGTATCTCCATTCTAATGCTTAATTCTATTAAAATTAAGGATTTATAAGAATTACTAAATTATAAGTTTAAGTTTGGTCAAATCCCTCAGTTATTCCCTACTTTAAAGAAGAATGTTTTTAGGAAACTTTGGTACTTTAGAAGGATTTTCATAACTCTTCCTGCAAATGTGATCTAGTCACATTGTTTCTTTTTTTGGAAATTAACTAAAATATTGTAAACAGAATAAAGTAGATTTATATTAACCAAAAATATGTGAAATTAAAAAGAAACCATGAAGCAAATCATAAATGTGCTGATGCTTATCTGAATTCTTAAAACTTAAAAATTTCAATATTATAGATATAATTTTAATTTTTTATACTTGTATATAAAAATTTCAGTAATACAAAACTTATAATGTTAATAAAAGCTTAATTAACATTTATATTAATGTTAATAAGCTTAATTAATGACTTAAAAAATGTAGGTAATTGAGAAATTTTCGTTAGTAACTTCTTTTAAAAAACAATCAATCTATTCTGTAAAATAGGAAATTCGATTTTGAAGTAATTATTATTATTTTTATAAGTCTTGTTAATTAATTTCTTTTACTACGAATGACTTGCTGAGCAACTTTTTTAAATATGTTTGTTTAATGAATTTTCGGTTTAATTTTTTTATTTTTTTTTATTTTACGAAATTTAGAGCAGTACGGCACCCCATGGCTTATGTTGATTTATGCTTTAAAACCACAGGTTTCCGTGTTTTACAGGGATTTGAAGCTTCAGTCCTTGAATATTCCTTCAAATAGGAACGGTAAAGCCCTGAGTTCTCGCAAGGCGGAGTGGATAATCTGTATAAATGCTCTGCAAAGCGAATCGATATCATTGAAGTAATCCAAAACACAAGCTGAATCTCACGTTTGCGTAGAGAATAGGCAAGATAAAACAAGTCACGGAGCTTCCTTCTCAATCACGTCGAGCTTTTTTTCTTTTTCTAACAAATGCAAGTACTCTGATTAAAAGCTTGTTATGTGTTGTTTTTAATATTTCATACCATATCTGCTTAATGACCACGCTAATCTCTCTTGTGTTTGTCATCATTACCTGCCATGAAATGCTGTGCCGTTTCTGCTTGACGCGCTAATAAACGCAACCATTGGCTTGGGACAAAAGACAATGGTGCGATCGTACCATCTACCACTAAACCGTGTAGATCTGATAAAAGAGAATAGAGCTAGCGTTTTATCCGCTAGCAAGGATTAAGCAATCGCTTCCAGCTTTGGCATTGAATCCCTGATAATGGCCTTAATTGTTTGTGTGCACTAATGTCGATGTTAGCTCCCTCTATAAAATTTGATCGGGTTGACTAGAAACCATTTACACGACAAATTGAAGGAGTTTTGGAATGATTATAGTCACGCTACGAAAATCATTACGTCTATTTTTTATTGACGCTTTTGCTGTAATTGTCGGATTATTTGTGTCTGTGTTGGCCAGTTTATTTGATATTTATGTTATTAATTATAAGCGTCCCGTTCTTTTTTTCCCCTCTTTGTGTTTGTTTCTTCATTTCGGAAACTAATAGCATTTCTTTATTCTTATTTGCTTTTGCTAGTTTTCTTAAAAATTCAAGAGGAAGAACATAGGACTTCTCGATTTATCATTCGATATTTCAAGAAAATCAATTTTTCATTTGACTTTTAAGTACTAATTTTGTGTAATAAAGTGGCATCATTAGACTACAACTCTGACATATTGAAGTTTTAATTTACGATGGATGCTGTCATGGCTATATTTAAAAAGAGGACACAGAAAATTAAAATAAATATTTATAATAAAAAGTCAGGATTTTATCATCTTAGATTTTTTCATAATTTAGATAGTTAGAGGAGATAATAACTAGTTAACTTTTTATTTATTCAGTTGAATAAATTTGAAGCATAAAATTTTTGTGCAAATATTAGTTGTTTTAAACATATTTTAAACAGAAAATTTAAAACGGGATTAAGAATGTTGTTGTTCTGGAATTAAATATAGTTATAACTTAAATATTAATATACATTTCAGGAAGAAAGGTTTAATTTATTGGCCAAATAAATAAATAATCGGTAAAGTTTCGTGGATGTTTCATTAAAGAATAATAATGTCATTAATTGCTTATTAAGATCTTTAGTATGTAAGATTATAATTTTAATTGTTATAATTAATTTTTATGTTTTGTCTTTTATTTTTCTAATAAGAGGGTGTAAAAAGAAATAAGTTAAAAAAAAAAGCCATCGCTCGCCTATTTATACTAAACATAATTCTCATACATAATGCTTATAGCAAATAACGGCTTTCACTTCATCTTTGAATATTTTTTTCCTTCTTACTTCAGTACTTTATATTGCTTTATTGAGGATGCACCTTCTTAGTAGATGCTTCATCTCATGTTTCTTGTAGAGACTGAGGACGTGAAGAAAAAAAAAAGAAAAAAAAAAAAGAGCCTCGTGAGAGGAATAGCTTCAAGCATGTTTTTGAACGGAGCTGTGTTTCCGACAGCATTACTGATGCAGTGAACAAGCATTGCACGCCAATTTCGTTGTAGATTCAAAGCTACGATCACAGCATTTCTCAGGCATTTTGACGCTTCTGCGGTAACGGCTCTACATGCGTTTTTTATTTGGCTTTTTTTTGGCATTTTGTTTTTCCTTATTTTACTCTAGCTCTACTTGATGCTCTACTAACTCAACTAGTATTGAAAGTACTTGAAAAAACTCAAAAACAAACTATTTAATAAATTTTTTAAAGAAGTATATAAAGCTTAAATGTGTGTGTAATGTTCATTACGATACATGTTTTCAAAATCAAAATTTGGCCAAATATTTTAGAAAAAAAACCCAACAAACTAAAAACTCAATTCCTTTTATGTCGCTATTCAAAAATATAGAGCACAAATCAGATCTTACTCCCTATATCACCAATGTCCATATTGTTGAACATGAATGCAGATTTAGAGAAGGAAGTGTTCTCTATTCTAAAAACAAAAATCTATACTATGATACTTCACAAAAATATGAGGAGAGATATTCACAAAAACCTTTTTCTTGGTCTGATGGAAGCTTAACAAATAATCGTCCCACAGTTTTAATTATTCCTGCAAAAAAGACATTTTTAGATGGTAGATTCTCATCCTTACAGTTTTTTTATACATACACATACACACACACACACACACACACATACACACACACACACACATATATAAAGGTGTATATAATTAATTACGTAAATATATTGCAAAAATAAATTACTATAATTGATAGGTATAATCACGACATCACGAAAATAATTACTAAAATTAAGCTAATTTTGCTGCTAGCTTCAAAGAAATAATTGACGAAAGTAATTCACAACACCCTTCATTACAAATTCCTGGGCATTCCTGTGCAGTGATCCAGAGAACTTCCTGCTCCCAGATTCAAAATTTGAGAGAGCAAATCATCTTTTGCAAAATAAACTTTCTATACTAATAACAATTCAACCTAGCAGTCCCCATATATCTAATTGTAAGACATATTTCGAAGTCTATGACTTACCTTGAATGAAAAAAGGTTTGTTTCGAACCACTGCGTAAATTTCTATTTCACAATAACAGGTGAAAGTGTAGGTCATATGAGCCCTTGGGTGAGGGATAAGTTTAGGCTTCCAGCGATTTTCTCGACCAATGAGACTAGTGGTGGTCATATGATCAGTCGAACGTTCTCCCACCTTTAACTCCAAAGTAAGAAATCCGTACCCACTTGACAGAAATCTTAGTGAACCCTAAGGTTCATCTGAAGGTGAAATGTAGAAAATTCCCTGACCACTGCCGGGAATTGAATCCGGGCTCCTCCAGTCCGCAGCGCCTGAACCGCTGGGATACCGGGCTCATTTTACTTGGGAATATGTACAATGAATTAATAATCACCCGGGATCCTCAATGAGCATCGTTGATCTTCCTCTGTTTTATAGGTACTTGGAAATTCTGTATTGCTTGCAAATTTTTTTGATGCATTTTTTAGATTTATTTCTTTATATCCAAATTGAATTTATATCTATATTTCAGAGGAGTTTTTATGGAAATTCCTAGACATTTTGATGGAAATACCTTAAAAACATTAAACCTCATCAGACAGTTATAGCCTTTCAGGTAGAGTTAGACTACTGAGTTCAAATCCTATGGCTGGAATGGATGTGACTTTCTTTTTCTAGGTTTCATCTATTTCTGTGGCTCTTTCGTGAACTGCCTCCTTAGGTGTACGTTTGCCAAAGATTCTAAATGGTTCACAGAATTTGTTTCTTGTGATAAAAAAGTGTAAATGTCCAAAAATGATATCGTAATGGACTTATAAAGCATAAATTTAATTTTTTTTGTAATCTCACTTCTTATGTAATCATTATCATTATCTTTTTGTAAACCTTTTGCACATATTATACTTTTATATGCTTTTCTTATAAGATCAATCTAGATCTTATAGATCTTTCGCTGTTAAATTTAAGCTTTTTTTCCTAAAAACAAAGGTAGATAATAATATTGAACACAAGTAACAAGGTAAATATTCATATTTAATCGTCACTATTTACATTTTAACTTCTTTTTTAAGCCAGTTTTTAATATTGATTAAGTACTTATTTAATAATGAACTGAATTGCGAGGATAATTGGTCTTAGATATACTTGAACTTACATTGAAAGTTTCCATTTGCAAAAAACGCTTTCTCTTGCTTTTTAAAAGATCTGTTTAGAAATTTTTTCCATCTTCTTTTTTTTTTCTAGCTTCTTTGCAATATCACAGCACAAAAATGTAAAGAAATGTATAAAACAAAAGCGCTTTCTTGTAAAATTCTTACGAACGTGTATTTACATGAATCTTTTAATTTCAATTCAAATCGCTGCTTGTGAAAACTATAGCTTAACCAATTGATCCAGTGTTGGAGTCCACTTTTATATCAGTTGAATATCAACAGTAGACCGCTACAATTTCATCGTTCATGTAGGAAATGGGAAGAGTGAAATTTTCCTTTGTAGATAACGAGGATGGTTTGGACCTTCCACATTTTATAGACTCTACACATTTCCTTTTGGAAATTGAATTACAGTTTCACGTTGGAAAATGGTGATAACTTTTCACATTCCTGTATCTATTTCTCCAGCACTAAAAGGTTTCATTTCATCCTAATGCGGACGCCATTTGTATGCAGAAATGGTTATGGAGATTCCTTTTATTTATTACACTATTGGTGCTGAAATTGCCCGGTCTAAAATTACATACTGATGCTCACATAATCACTAACAGCTCAGCTGAACTGGCGTCACTAGAGAGAATATATGTAAATTGAATTACATGGATAACACAATTGGTGTGGAGTGATTCAACGGTGCTTTATTGAATTTTTTTAAAAAAATAATATCATTGTACAAATGTTTTCTAATGTGGAAATCTGCATAAACATGGTACATTTCCTAAAGTATTTTGTTTTATAAAATAACCATCTTATAATTATTTATATTTATCAAATATGCTCAAATTAAAAATTTCTTCTGTAATATGACAAACATTAAATTTAAATAAAAATAAACTTATTTAATTAAATTGCTTCTCTGGATTACAATTAGATTGTATAAACACTTTCTATCATATCTTCCGTCATGAATTGATTCTTCTTTACCATGTCATGTACGTCGATTAGAAAAAGAAAATTTTCTGAAATTTTTTTTTGAACTCATGAAGAATGCGATGCAAAATCAATTGATATCTATAATGTTTTATGCTTAAATCCTCGCAATGAGGAAAAAAAAGTAACCACAACACAATGTTGTGATATTCCTAATTTCCATTGTTATTAAGTAATTTCAGAACTGGTCGCTTTAAAATACAAAACACAATTCGGATGATTCGGAAAAGCATAAGGACCTTTTTGATATTCTTCGAACTATTCATTAAAATTATTATCATTTTTTTATTAGTAAGCGTAAGATTTATTATCTAAGAATTACATGATTATTAAAAAAGATCCTGGTATACTTTTATATTGTTTTAGATATTTATACAAAACTTTAGCAAAAAAAACATGAAATCATCACCAACAACGATACTAGATGGAAAACAAAACATCTAAGAGTGACTTTCATATTTGTCCGTCATGTTGCAAAAACTTCAGTGCTGCGTATGAACAACAGCATAAATTTAAAAAAAAAATCCGATAGCACTTTTTGAATGTGACATCTTTGAAATGAGTTCTTTTTTCACTGCTGGTTAATTCATGCAATTTTATCGTAATAAAAGTGCATAATTAAATTTTTCAGATTTCTAAGAAAATATGCTGGAATAACGTCGATTATTTCTTGCTTTAAATAATAATTTCTTAACGTACTTTATTGAAATCATTTTCAAACAGCATAAAGGCTGCTAAAAAATTCCAAACTATTTATTAAACTAAATTATATTAAAACCTCAATTTTTTGAATTTATAGACTCCTGTAATCAGCTTTACTATGAAACTTAAGAGGCAAAATTATGATCTTTTTAATATCTTGCTTCTTAAATACTAAAAGGAAGCTGAATACAGGATTCTATAAATTCAAAAAACAAACAAACAAACCAGGCTTTAAAATAGTTCAGTTTTATGATAATTGTGCTCAGAAGTATTGATAAGTTTAAATATTTTTATTTTCTAATGGTTTGAAAAGTTTTGATTTCGACATAGACACTGTAACTCATTATAATCTTTAGTTTGCAAAATGTTTTTAGTATTTATTATTCATGTTATTTTAACTTATTCATTAACAGTTTTGAATATTGAGCACTGTTCTAATTTAATATTCTAAATTGCTAATGAATAAGGTTACAATAACATTTGAGTACCAAATCACAAATTGTAAATTATAATTTGATATACCTTCTCTATTGAAATTCAAAAATTTTCCATTTAGAAACATATCAGATTGGATGTTGTTTTCGATCACTTGATTATTTTTTATATATTTTTTGCTAGTAATTATTGTGTGCAGAAAGTTCTCGGATTTTCTCATTGGTATGTGAGGAACTTGGAAAGTATTTCGTACATCTTTTTCTTAAAGAAGAAAATAGCTGAAGAGAACATAGAAATAGCGAATTAATTGAAAATATTATTCTTATTTTTTTTATAAACCTTCGTTTGGAAGGGTTATGGCGTAACACTTGTGATTGTTAGAAACTACGATATTCAAACTAGTGCACGCATTAGACCTAGATCATTAAAAATTCGTCGGTGTGTAATAGAATTCACAACAGAAGAAGTCAGTAATCCTGATGTATCATGTTTATATTTTGATTTCAAAGAATTTACAAAAACGGTATCAACAAGGAAGTAAAAAGAACAAGCAAAAGCTTTTGGGTTCCATGTGTTTTATGTGATGTTTTCTCTTGAAATCTCTGCTAACTTATGTTTGCGGCGAAGATATATGCTCCGAATTTTGTATTTTGTAATTATGATCAATTGGGATCAGTTGTTAATGGCCACTCATGCAAAGCACGAATCGAGTTTAACCCACAAGAAGGAATCCCGTCTCTCATCTTAATGAAAGCCCTTTTTTAGCCTTACAGATAAATAATTTGTGGAAAATCCTGATATACTCAAGAATAGGATTCTGCTGGCTTCACTAAGCTAGTTCCTATATCTTTGAGACATGTAGTACCTACATCGTTAAAACAATAAGGCTACTTTTTTTTTATTTTCTCTGGTGACTGGTTCTTCACTTACTTGTTAATGTGATTGCTTAATGGATGCATATCCTTTCTTAGGCTTCAGGTTTTATTCTAAAATAAAGCTTGTGTTTCTAGATTTATATTTCAGAATGTTACAGAAATTTAATGACTTAAATAGGTTTTTATTAACTTCTCTTTGGTGAGAATATATTATATATAATATGATACATATTATATATTATATATAGAAACTATGAAGTCTTTAAATAGAGTGCAGTTCAAGAGTTATCTTCTTTTCCTCTTTGTTAATCTTTGCATCTTCTAAATATTCATTGTTTGTTTGCATTTTTTACATTGTAATTTCTTTTTTAGATTCAAAATTTAGTGGTTTATCATTCAGATAGGTAGCAGTGATTTATATGTTAATTAAGTATATTTTCACTTGAAATAAAGTCAACAGCAAAAACAGACTTGCTATAAATCAATATCACCCACTACTGTGACTTAATAGCTGTCGCCATGTGCCATTAATTTTATTGTAATTTAACTAACTTGACAACTATTATAGCAAAGACTTCTTGGTTTAGAAAAGGATCATATTTTCCCTTATCTCCTTAATAAAGATTTCAATGTACAGATAATAAAACCATGAAAATTATTAATGTTATTTTGTTTTTCAGTTTCCTCTTTCATTCCAAACGCTTTTAAATCACTTTAATTGCAGGCTAATGTTACTGATTGAACTCTTTATTGTGTTTGAAGTAGTTATTGAATCTTTTTAAAGAGGGAATCATTTTAATTAGATTTTAGGCGTCTCTTAGTTCTTTGATTATTATTTGAGGTTTGTGTGATTGTTAATAAAATCAAGACAGATGACCTGAAGTTCTTTTCATTAATAACTTTGAAAATTACTAGGAAAGCTTGTCATTAAATATAGTAGAGCATTATCGAAAAATAAAGATTAACTGCTTAATCAAAGATTATACAATAAGTTGCAAAGCTAACTCAGATAAATCTGCTTCGAGATAATTCCTGAAACCGTTCCTTTTTCTTTTCTTACTTCAATCCATTAGATGTATTGCTTTACAACTGGCAATTTTGCTGTTATAGTTCTTTAGTGTGCAAAAAGAGAAAGTACTGTCATGATTACGTATATAGAAACACTGCTAGAAAGGGACTAGATTCAAGGAAAAACTGGTGAAGATCTCTCGAGATGATTTCTCTTTAGAAGAAGAGTGAAGAGACTTACTCTTTCCAAGCATTCTCTTGCAGATCACTGTACGACAAATAGAACTATCTCTTGAGAATGGCTCCGAACCCAAAAAATAATAACAGGAAATTAATTAATAATTTCATTTGTTTTTCAATATTAGTATGTAAACAGGGATTGTTTTTTTTTTCAGTTTAAAACGGAGTTCAGTTTTTTTCAGTTTTTATATTAGTTTGTATTTGAGATCTCTCAAAAAATTACAATCGTGTACTTTAAATCTCTACATACAGGATGATTCACGAAGATATTCAGAAACTTCGGGAGCTCATTCTACATGTAAAGTAAAGGGAAAAAGTTATATAAACATAGGTCCGGAAATGCTTCGGTATTGAGTTACGGCTAGCGAAAGATTTCGCCCATAATGTAGTCCCCTGGGTGAAATGAAGACTTGCTGGAAGTCTGGGAAGGTAAATTAAGGGGCGAAATCAGTGGTTTCTTATGGTTGTTGACCTGAAAAATCGAATGAAACATGTCGCAGAAGTGTATCTCCCAGTGGTTTGAAGCTTATCCACGTGGAACCGACAAAAAAGTTGGCAACACAATAACAGCTGTTCAACAATAATGTGAATTGCATTGTTTTGATTTATTGTGAGAGCTAACAACTGAGGTGTAGTCCATGTGCGTATTGTTGTACTACATTATGTGCGAAATCTTTTGCTAGCCGTAACTCGCTACCGAAGTATTTCCGGACCTATGTTTATATAACTTTTTTTTCTTTACTTTTACATGTAGAATGAGCTCCCGAAGTTTCTGCATATCTCCGTGAATCACCCTGTATTACTCAAAATATACTACAATAAATACTATGAACTACAACATTACCAGAATACAACAATTTTTTTTTTTTTTTTTTTTTTTTTAGATATCAAAACAAATTTTTGTAGAAATAACGTCTCTTTTTCTGTCTGATGTCGTTCGGCTTCTAACCTCTGTCTCTCTTGTGTCTCTTCCGTTTTCTTAGCTCTTGACCGTCTTTTACGTTCGGCTTCATTCTTTCGATCCAAATCTGTCTGTTGTGCTCTTTTCAATATCTTTCATAATATGGTTTATAATACGTGATGTATGAAAATATACAATCAGTCCGTGCTCTTAAATAACAACCAATATACATTCCTAACCTTATTTACTGTTAACAATTTGAGTTTACAGTAAATCGAGTTAATTGAGTTTACAGTAAATAAGGTTAGGAATTTATATTGATTGTTATTTAAGAGCACAGATAATCCAAGAAGAATCGCTTCCAATGAAAGCGGTTATGATTTGTAGAATAGTTGAGCAAATAGTGAAATGTAATTCCTTTTTGAATGAACTCATTATTTGATAGGGCGCGCCATTGTTGACGGAGAGAAAGCAACATTTTGAAGTTCAACAATGCTCATTTTGCATTTGTCGACTTCCTTGCAACAATGAAAACTGAACACCCGTTTTCCATTGTTATACTACCATTGTGAATATTGGAAATCACAACAATTGCGC
>JAFIDM010009631.1:318461454-318510727 GCA_023159025.1 Thereuonema tuberculata | reverse complement strand
ATATTGGAAATCACAACAATTGCGCCTTTTGCATTTGTCGACTTCCTCGCAACAATCACAACAATCACAATAATTGCGCCTTTTGCATTCGCAGCAATTACACAGGCACACCCTTGGCCATTGTTGAACTGCACCGGACAGACGGAAAATATTTTAGCAATATACAGATTGTAAAAATGTTTAAAAAATATTTAATTTTTATTACAAACCTTCAATTCCAAAAGCGAAAAAGATAATAATAATATGGCAGTTACTTATAATAAGTTTTACTCACTGAAATTTGTAGCAATGAAACAATCAAAGGCTTTGTTTATGTTTATTATAAACCGGAAACAACGTTGATGCTTCATGTGATTTATACAATCCAATAACTAGAATCGATAGCAAAGTGAGAATGACAAACAATTTCCACTATTTGAATAAACAACTGTAAAATTGTATTATTTATTTATTTCCTTTAATGAGCAAACAATAACGTGAGTAAATAATTTAATAAATTATTTATATTATAAATAATTTATGTTATTAATAATAAATTATTTTTATTATTAATAATTTGAGATTAGTTGTAAATTGTTTGGAAATCAGGGAAAATGCTTTCATTATAAATTATCGTAAGAAATTCCAAACACATGGTTTATATTTTTTCTCTTTATTAATTACTTTTGAAGTGGTTCATTTATTCTTCTGAAATTAATTTTAAGGAAATCTCAAAACATGAAATATTTTGTTTCTCTGTTAGATTAAATAAAATAATTCAGAAATTTAGAAATTTATTCAGAAATTCAGGCTTTCTTAGTTTGATTAGATTTGATATAAGTATAATTACTAGAACAAACCCGGCATAACTTATAATGGGCGTTGAAAGCATGAAAAGACAAAAGGAGACAAAGCAAAAAAGAAAGACAAACATCCATGCTTACCATAGGATTCGAACATATATATTAGGTCAGGGACAAATCTTCTACTATCCCTGATCGGTCAAAATAAGAGCTTAGAAACTTCGCTGATATTAGTTACATTGTCTCCTTTTTTATTTTTCTTTGACTTGGTTGATTGATTAAAAAATCAACAAAATAGCCCCAGGTCATTTTTTTTCTACAGTTTACATTTTGATGGGTAATTAGTTATGAACACTACAAACAGGTCACTTAAACTTGCGGGAGGTATAGGCTTTTAGCGATTCTCGACCAACTTTATTTGCAACTGTTGTTGGGCTGAATTGCTTCCAATGACAACCTTCGACAAGTATGTAGCCTAACTGGTAATGTCATTTGTAACGCCATATTGTCACTAACCATTTAGCGTTGTATCAGCGATAAAAATAACATCTGCAATCGTTAAATAAAAAACACGAAAGAAATATTCTGACTATAATCGTATATTGGCTTTTTTTATAACTTTCCACAGATAGGATATCCATAAACACAGAATTGCAGGCATTTTTTTTAATGTTTAATATGTAATATGGCCAACATTTCATGAAATGATTATTAATTATTGTATGGTTTTAAATTTCTCAAATTAAAGATTTACAAATTATTTTTCAACCAATATTTCAAAAACGTAATGGCCAAGTAACAACTAATTTCGTAAGTTTTTTTTTTAATAACCAATGCACCTACTAAAAACTGGGCAACTTCCCTGCAACATCAGCATTTCTCCTGTTTTGAATCCAGTAGAAGTTACTTTATAAATGATTAAATAAGAATGAAAAAAGGGTAAAGGCAGAAAGACAGTAAAAAAGTGAAGGTAAAAAAAAGAAAGTAAGTGTGAAAAAAGAGACAAGACAAAGTTTGAGCAAAAGAAAGAGATTGTAATCCAGGTTTTTGGTGTAGGCAGGACTATCTTCCGGTTTGAAGAAGAGAAAGGTGAAGTTTTCTTCACAGGACGCATCTGTGTCATTATCGGATTAAGGTCTTCGATTCGGCATTTTCCAAGTCCTTGGTTGAGCTGCTCTGCAGAGGCCAGTTTAATTTTCCAGTTACCAAGATACAATGTGAGGTCTGCAGAAGAGGTCGGCTGCTGAAGGGAAGACGGACGAATCAGGCGAACGAGAAGAATGAATAATGAAAACATAAGAAGATCTAAAGAGATGGGTGAAATTTTCATTTTCGAGTCTTATTGTGCTTCTGAATTCGGCAATTTCTCATGCAAATTAGTCGATGCTGCTGCCACAGCTTCGCTGCCTCGATTCGAAGAAAATGTATTTTCATCTTTTATGTGGCTTTCATTTGCTTTTTTTTTAAATTGGGCTATTGGAAACTGAAGTTAAGAAATTAAGAACTACAAATAAAGAAGAGATTTAAAATTGAAATTAGAAAAAAAAAAAAAAAAACATTTCAAACAAGTTTTGCTTCATCTTCTTCTTCTTTTATTAATAATTAATTTTTTTATAATTAGAAATTGTAATACAAGACTAAATTTATCGAGATTTGTAATTAAAATTTTGAGCTGATAATTACTTTTTCTTTCTTTTCATTCTTTTACAGTTTAAACTTAGAAAAGTTAAATTATAATAGACTAGAGACTCTAATCCCTCAAATTCAAGATTAAAATTCTTCAATTTCCTTCTGTAACTGAAGGTAACTGGAAAAAGGATTTATGTAGTTTCTATTATAAGTCATGAAATATTTTTATTTCTTATGTCCCTCTTACTATCTTCCTCTATTGAATAATGCTATATTTCAATACATAACAAAGAAAATTCAAACTAGTTATTATTTTTGAAAGTAGAAATAGTCGTAGGCGTCAGATTTTTTAAAAATATAAGAAACAACCAATTTTAAAAGTTACTCTAATACAAGGTTAGGAATCCGCTTATTGCAGTATTTCAAAGCTTTATTATTCAACCAATTAAATTAGCAGAACCAATATCCCTCTGAAAATGTAATGTGCAAAAAAAAAAAAAAAAAGGAAATACAAGTTTTTCTCTAAATATGTAAAGAAATTGATAAATCAATACTTTTAAAAGATAATATAAAGTTTAAACTTGCCATTTCACTTACCTTTGAATGTAATTGTCTGCTTTCTTTTTACAATTATTATTTAAATACAGAATTATCATTTAAAAACATGTTGAGCATTTTCATTTATGTCTTTATTGCCGCTTTTTTTTTAAGATTAGCTTTCAAAATGATGCTTTATTAGAAGTACATCATTAAATTGAATGTTCAGTGTTTCTGAATGAACAAAATATTTAATGCATTTTTATTTCCGGTTAAAAATCTGGCAGCTTTTTTACTTCAACAATCAGGTTCTGAAAAGTGTAGACATTAATTTTTTTTGAAGTGCGGGGAGCAGCCTGTGGGTGTCCAAATGATCCCATTTGAACAAAGAAAGAAGAAATGTTGCCGCCCTGGACCTGACATTCAATCTGCCGTTTGCTGACGACTGCAGTACTTTGCGGACGAAGAGGAATTGGAGAGAAGACAGTTATATAAGCGACGGAATCCGGAGGACTGAACCCCAAGAACCTACGCACACCCTCCTCACCCGAAACTGATCGATCTTTTCTCCGAGAAGATTTATTGGAATGTTCCATCTTTTTCTATCCTCCCTCCCTCACGGTTTTCCTGAATTTTTTCCTTTCTCCCTCTCCATCATACATGTATATATACATGTAGCAATCAAATATCCATCCGACCTTCAGGAAACGCTGTCTAACCTCCTTCGTTCGACCGCTGTTGTGCTCCGGCAACGCCGATTCCAACACAATAAAAGACCGTTGCCGAAGGTCGGTCGAATTCCCAATGACTGATTGTTTCCTGCTCCACCGTTCACTCTTCTCCCATGATGAATTATGACCCGATTCTCCGCTGATCAAAGCGGGTCTTTTCTATCCACGAAACAGATATTATCATCCGCAAAGTTGGGCACGTTTCCGTGGAAACCGGAAGCAACAGGAAGTGACGGCACTGGCGGAAATGCTTCCGCCATCTAGCCTTACCGTCTCTATTTCAACGATTTTCAATCCTGTATTTCGTTCTATTCCGCCCGCTTTGCTGCCTTCTCTTCGTTTCTGCGCTTTAAGGTGAAAAGGGTAGCGGTTTAGTTTCAATTTTTATTCCAAACTATGAATAATTATTTTTCTCAGCTTACCAGCTATATATTACGTAAAACAAAACAAAAAACAAACAAACAAAAAAAAAGCAGAAATTTACTTTTCTAAAAAAGAAATTTCGGAAAGTAAGAAACACAGTTTGTTGTAAAAAATAATATCCTTGCCTGCATAGATTGCTGACATATTAAGATTGCAAATAATTAATATCTTGCTTTGTGCTGATTTTCAATGATAATCATTGAGACTACTGAGCACGTGCAACTCAAATTTGTGTTGAATGAAGTAATTTAACTTTTAACATACTATACGCATATTTATTATAATTTCTCTCTCTTGTCGATGTTATTACTGTTCAAAAATAATCTATTTTGCTTTTTTCTTTCAGTTGTAAAATAGGTTAAATTGTTTCTTTTCTGCTTTTGTCTAAAAAGAAAACAAATAAAAAGAAACTATAGCAGATAATTCACTTCTTTCCACAAAATAATCTTGGAGAAAAAAAAAAGTCTTCTGAAACAGAAGTTATGAAGTAGCTTTCAAATGGATAATATTAAAAAACTGTAAGATTTAAAACATATAGTCTACTATAAAAAAAATGTTTGACGCTATAAGGTTAAAGTTAAAATTTCTTTAGATTTAATTAAGAAAGAAAGAATATTCTTTATTAAGTCTAGTCATAATAGTTTACCGACAAAGCAGGAAAAATAATTCTTAATGAATATAATCTCAGGAAATAACCTGGTCCACATTTGAAAGGGAATGAATCGAACCCCAGGGACATTTTGGGAGGAACAAAAACAAATCGCCACCCCTTCTAATAGCTTGATTTACAGGACCCATAAAAGAACTCGAAGAAAACATTAATAATTATGATTTAGGTTCTATCTTAAACTTAATTTAAAATTTAACTAAAACTTATTGGAAAAAGATGGATTGGCAAAGAATATTACAAAAGATGTAACCATTAGAGTGAATTAGGATTAAAAAAGTGGAATTTCAAGAAAGAATCTAAGTGATCGGAAACATAATTCATTTTGTATTTAAGTTATTGCAATTCTTTGATATACATCCTTTTTAAAACTTTAGATGGGAAATTTTTAATTCTAATGAAAAGTAGGAAAAAGTGCATAAATTGAAACAAGCAAAAAAATTGAGAATGCATTTGGCATCCATTCACACCCTGATTAATCACCAACAGGAATCTGTGATAATTATTTCGTCATTTTTACCACTCGTCACCCATACTTCATACAGGAAGATCAACGAAGTTTTGATGCGGAACTGATGTACAATAATTTTCTTACTATTGTTAATTTTTAGGAAGATCCCAACGCGCCGGGACGGAAGGGAGATCAATTGCCTTTTAACCTTCTTAGTTCATTATCAATGGGCATATCTGGCTGTTGAATCCTAAAAAGGATTAACCAACTCTCCCACACTCCCATTGATGATAATTCAAGGTGTGAATGAATACACTGTAAATTCTCAATTTTCTTTTTTCTTCTACTGAAATTTTCATCAATTACAATAGATCTTTTATTACAGCTTAAATAGACTAATTATAAAAAATAATATCCTTAAATCTTTAGTTTTTAATGGGCATATAACTTTTAGATTCTCAGCAAACACAAAATTAACCTCAAACACTGAATTACCGCTCTTTCGTCTATGACGGTTCTACAACATAAACCATCTAAAGGATTCGTTTGCCGCCTTTTCTTGCTCGTGGGCTGGCCTTTCCTCCCGTCGCGTAATTTGCCACCACAATTTGTGTTTTGCAGCGAGCATTCTTGAAATAAATCTGCCGGCAAAGAAACAAGGGAGAGGTTGAGGACCCTCAGATACTTCTAAGATTAAAAATCAATACACGGCATTCCGCCAGCCTTGCTTCGTAATTAGTAGTTAGAGTAAGTCTCTTCCTCTCAACCACAAAAGATGCTCTTTTGGAGTTCTAAGAGTATTGATATAATATATTTCCAGAGGAAAGCCCAAAGGAGAGGTTTAGTCAGTCAGAAGATATCTTAAATTCTTCTCACTTAAAGCATAATTAGGGTTATTTCTTCTTAATTACTCGCACGCTTTGTAATTTACAGTACTTTATTTTGAAGTTTATATAAAAACACGACAATACAGAATTGGCTAATTAATTTAAAATAGGAATGTAATATTTGTCCTCTCATGAATATTAGGCAAGCTGTTATCACGTTGGAAAACTATAATTAACAAAAAGATCATAATTTTTGCTTAAAGTAAGGAAATAAATAGAATGAAAAATGAAATTTTGCTTAGGAGAAGAAACATTGTATGTATTTTGTATTTTCTTGAAGTCTCACACACACTATTCGAACTGATATCGTGTACCTCTTCCTTCTTGCTTTCAATGTGCTGTGCCCTGTCCTTTATTTAAAACATTTTTTGTATCATTTAATTAAAAAGAAAAGAGGTAATCACATTCCTTTCCTTTATCAAAATGGAAACAAAAAAAGATTTGGATAAAAAATTACTTGTAACAGCTTTAGCTTTCAAACTTAGGCTTTGCACGAAGGTAATTGTCTTGGATACTTTCCTCTAAAGTAGAGTACAGTTTACATCTATGAAAATACTAATTCTCTTTAGTTAATCCTTCCGTTGTAGTTGAAAAAGCAAAACATAATTAATAATTATTACAATAAGATATTTCAATAAGATTGAAATTTACATTACAATTCAACATTTTTTTATCAAGTTTAAGAATTTCATCATGTAGTTTTGTTTTTATAAGTTTGTGTAGTTTTCTTGCTGATTCTGTATGACAAACTGAAGTGTTGTTCATCCATAATTGCTTCGCAAGAAGTGTTCAGATGACAAAACTTCAAATTTAAACCTATTCTGATTTTAATGATGTAGTGCAATGTAGCATATTGTACAACTAAAATTGATGCCACGAATATTATAAAAAAATGTGAAGCAGAGTTTTTAGATAAATAAAATTAAAAGCATTTTAATGTATAATAATGTTTTGAAAAGTTATCCTCTTTCTTATCTACTTCTGTTTTTCAGTTTCATTCTCATTTTGGCTGGTTCTAATTGCATTTGTACCATTGTCAAGTTTAATCTCATAGTAAATATCTTTTTTTTTATTCTAACCATTTTTCAGATATGAACTTTAAATTTGCAATTGAAAATAAAAAAAATATACAAAAAAAAATCATCGACACAAATATTAAAAGAAAAAATAAAGATATTCTAAGAAGCGTTAAATAAAATAACAAAGATTAAAAATAATAATAAAAAAAGATTTCACCACTTTATGCAGTTTAATTTCTTATGTAAAAACTTCAGTATGAGATAGTCACTATCACCAATCGTAAAAATTTGATTCATTTTTAAATAATAATACTAAATATCTCATATATAGT
The DNA here is from genome assembly GCA_023159025.1 of Thereuonema tuberculata. Classification (NCBI taxonomy): domain Eukaryota; kingdom Metazoa; phylum Arthropoda; class Chilopoda; order Scutigeromorpha; family Scutigeridae; genus Thereuonema; species Thereuonema tuberculata. The sequence continues at coordinate 318,503,269 of JAFIDM010009631.1, read as the reverse complement.
ACTACACTTTGTGTCTTATGTAATTTATTTATTAATAAGCTATATTTGACGTTTTTAAGAAAAACATATCTTGATAGAATATGAGGTGATACTTATGAAAAGAACAATAATCGCTAAAAATTCTTTTCTTATGTCATGTATATCTCAGGGTCCGCGATAAATTGAAAGAGTAGATCTAAAAGCATATATTTAAAATTATGGGAGGAAAAGTAATAATAATTTTCCCTTAATTCTTGATAAACATAAATTTACAAAAAATACATAAATGTATTTTGTATTTTTTTTAAAGTATTTTTCTACTAATAGAAAATAAAAATAATACATAGATACACAGACAGATAGGTAATAGGGTCTATATCTAAAATAATAATAGATATGAAATTTCATAAGGAAATTCAGAAATACTGGAATTGATTATATTCTATTTAAAAAGTAATTAAAAAATTATTGACGAAATAAAAGGAGGTGAAATTTTTTTAGATGTAAACAATATATCAATATTTAACTAATTCTGACAATTTATGATTCAAATTAAAACATTTGATAATTGAATGTCTTTGATGCCTGATGCAAAATCAAAGAAACATATATTTACTTTAATTTTATAGGTAGTGAGTTTTGCAAAATTAGCTATAACATTGAAATTATGTGAAATTTGAAATTCTTCGATTCGTTTTTAGCGGCCCCTAGGTTACAGCTTGCCTGTAAAACATAGGGGGCCGCACTTGCTTTTTTGCTTGCTGGATGTCACACTCTGTAGTGGCCAAACGGTTAGAGATATTAGAATGAAACCTTCACCATTGTGTTCAGCATCAAAAAGTAGGTGACCACGTTCAAAAAATCAGACCTCTAGGACCACTCCTTGGCCGGATGTTCGGAGGTCAAATATGGTCGCTTCCGATAAAGAGGAAAACTGCGATAGGCGTCCCCCCAATATCGACCCTTCTGAACACATTTTGTTTATAAAATTGTGCATATTATGGGACCGCTTTGCTTTTGACACTGTCTAAAAGCATTAATTTATCTAGTATTTATTTGTTTATTAACGATAATGCATTATTCTACATAAAAATAGTTGATGTTAGAATTGTGTTATGGATCTTAATTAGCCACCGTCAATTTGAAGCTGAAAGGTAAATGTAATGTTGGATAGTATTCATCTATAAAGGGTATTTTTATATTGCCATACATTCAGTAGATGCTACATCAATATATGCTGATTTAAGCAGAACAGTACAAATTACAACAATAACATAATGGTATTAAAGGTCGATTTAGAGCAATTACATATTTTAAAGGAAATCACCAATATCGACTCAGAAATCTTTCATATGATGAATGAATGTATTGAATTTCTTTGAAATAATGTTTCTGTATGAAATTTTCATATGTAGAAATATTGTTATGTAGTAGCACATTTATGTATGAAGACTTCGCTTAGATTGATGCTAAAAGATTCTTACTGCAATTATACATTAATAGAGGATGTCATGACTTACGACTTCATTAACTTCATATTATGATTTTTCCTGTTTCATATTTTCTTCAATTCGAATTCTAATACATACATATTACAATTTAAAACTAATTGAACATTTAATGATACGTTAAGCTAGGATCTTAGATATTGTTCTAGGTCTAATAAAGCGAATTAGAATGACTTACTATTTTTCTTAAGCAAAGCCTAAGGTACAGGAAGACTTAAAAATAACAACGTTTTTATTAACGGATCCGTTTTTTATTGTTTTGCTTGATGTCTTGAAAGCAATTACATGGTGAGAGCAGTTATGCAGATGGCTTCTAAGAGCACGAAACCTCCCTATCTGGCGCTGGAAATACCGTTGCCAGATCAGCTGGCAGGAAGGATGATTCTGTAGTGAAATTTCCCCTATTTAATACAGTTTTCGATTTGTTATCCCATCTGCCTGTATGGCCTATTCCTCTCTCCTCGCGCCACCTGGCAGCAGAATGCTGACTTATTTATGAGACGAAGTTGAACGATTCTTTTGACGTAATGTACAGCTGCTAGTTTCTCACTTTGGTTTCGTGTAGAAACATAAAGAAAAGGACTTCGACGATGAATGAATAACCACGAGATTTGCCTTTCAAATGAGGTTCTCTTTCCGCTTGTCTAAATTCCATTGATGTTGTATCTTGATGTTGGATAAATTCTCAGGATGCTGTCCAGAGCCTGAATAAAATTTATGTTTACCTTTCCGACAATTCGATTTGCCGAGAAAGAATAGAACGTTTTAGTGCAAGCTTAATAGTTTGAATATACAATATATTTTATTTACATAAAGAGCGCATTTCATTTGCCATTACTCATTGTTGACTTCAGCAGAAATTTTAACAAATTTTAATTAGTGTTATCTTATTTCGGTAGCAGAAAATTATATTTTCATTATATCTTAATTAAAAGAAACAGATGATATATAAACGCCTCCTTTAGTATAAATTTAAATAAATATTGCATAAAATCTTAGCTTCAAGATTGCTGAATTTGCAGTACTTTATAGAACTACAAGATTTAGAAGTTCGTTTTACTCGTAATCGCTAACCTCAGGTTTTTTTTGTGATGTTTATATTAAATTCCTTCTTCAAAGAAAATCAATAAAATTTAATTTCATAAACGAACTTGATAACCAGAATCATCCAGAATTAAAATAGAATTACACATTATTTTGGTCTATAGATTATATAAATTACTTTAAGAACATTCTTGCCTCAGATCTTGCTTAATAGAAAGATAACAACTCCACGTAGAAAAGGAATTTCAATTAAAAATCTAAAAGACATGAAAAATTGAGTTATTAAATATATAGTTATATTTAAGTTATATTTAAAACCATCTTAAATTTAATATTTAATATTTTTTTTTAACTAACTTCTGCTGAAATAAGTTAACTGAAATCAAATTAAATGTTTAAAATATAACTATAGATAATTAAAACTAACTAAAATTAAAAGAATAAAAAGACTTCAGAATAAGAAATTTATTTAGCGAAGCGTGAATATTATGTTTAAAAAGAAGCAGAATGCAATCAAAACTACATTTAATAAATTAAGGGAACTTATATTGTATGTATGTTATGGTTTGTTCAATGTTTACTCAATTAGTGGTCAAATAAAAGCAAATCTAGAAAAGATGTTTGTATTTGGTTAGGTCTATTTATCTAATTTTCATCATCGGATCTGTTAGGAATTAAATTGTAGCTTAATCACAGTGTTATTGTAGCACTTGTAGCTTAAATTCTAGCAGAAAAATATTTTGGACTATATTATGTAATCACTAAATAACCGTTAAATAACTTTACGGCAGTGTATTTAAAGTATTGAAGCAATATGTACAAATTTTTATTACTGAAGTTCTTATTTCTTAAAAATAAAGTCTTTCTGTAAGATTTTATTAGTTAATATCCTTAAAAGCATTTTTTCCTCGGTATTTAAAATCGTTTTTTGAGAGCAAAATTTCAAAACAGATGGGATTCTCTTTGATTTTTGGTACAGGTTTCGACTAATAAATGCATAATGGCTTATCATTTTTTTTAATTACACTTTAAATTGTTTGCTTGCATCTTAATCAGAGATTACAAAAATTGCTGATTCTGTTAGTACAGTACAAATCGTAAAATAAGATAAACAAAATGCGTTTAATGTATTATAATTTCCACATTTTTATTGGTATATTAGTCTTCAAAGAAATAAATTATGTCAATTAGTTTATTCTCAATTGAGTAACTCAAAACTCGAGTTAATTAACTTTGAGTTTTAATCTTTTCAAAATAGTTCTTAACAAAAGCTGTTATCAAACTGATAATACCCTCTATCATTTATTAATAAAGACTCATAGCTTCCTGAATATTAAAAAGCAATAATTTCCTTTGGTGTTGCCTTCTAGCTTAAAACGTTTAATATACATGATACCGCCTTATGGTGTTATCAACATGTAATATTTTCTATATCAGGAGCTTTTATCTTAATGTAATTTTTCTACATCATTTTGAATTTGTTTTTATTTGTTAAATTTTAAGTCTGAATGCTTTGCCTCAAGACCCTCGTAGCTAGTTTGATCAGACATGAGTACTTATTTCTTTCTTCTATCCTACTGCTAAAATTTACATAGGTTTCTTCATGCTGAAAAATAGTCAGTATTCAATCAATAATATACATAAAAATAACGGAATTTCTTATTTCGAACGTCGAAAAGTTCAATATGATAATAAGAAATGTTTTTATTAATTTGTGTTCTGCTAACTCTAACAAAGAAATTAGCTAGTGAAATTTATGTCCAGTCTATTCCATTCAATGCATGTAATGATCGTTCATAATATTTGAAAACAGAAGTCTTCACTTAATTTTTCAAAAATGTATTTTTTTTAAATTAAGAAATCAAACCATTAATCCTGGTTTAAAGCAGTTTAAGAAAACTCACGTTATACTTAAATTATCAAGACAGATAAATGTGGAACAAAATTAAAGGAAAGAAATACAGACTACAATTCTACAAAATCGTTATTTTCATTCCGAATTTTAATTGCAAAAATCTTAAGACATTGCTGAAGTTTTTGATGTTTCAAGATGTTTATGATTTTCAACGTTCACATATTATTCCTAATGTGAAGCTTTTGAAATATATGTACAATCATATATATTTAAATTAATTATTAGAATTTTTTACTAAATTTAGTAATATTATTACTAGAATTTATTATTATATTTTTACTATTAAAAAATATTTTTGCATTGAGAAAAAAAATCATAAGTAAGATCTAATGACGAATGTACCGAACATTTTTCTTTAAATCTATCTGGTAGTGTATGTCAAATTTCAAAAATCTATATTTAGCAAATGCATCACAGGAATATACACTCATGTTTGTGAAAATTGCAACACCATGAACACAATAGGCTATGCCGTGGCATTGAATCAATCAGGCCTTGGATGTGTTCCTGAGATATCGCCTGCCAGGCTGCTTCTATCCGAGTCCACAATTCATCGGTATTGGTTGCTGATGACAATGACGGCTAGATGCCGAGTGACCATATTCCAGACATGTTTAATAGGTGACATATCTGGAATCCAGGGAAGAAGGGGTATCTGCCTTACTTCAAAGACGGCCTGAACACTTCTGGCAACTTGTGATCGGGCGTTGTCTTTTTGGAATATGGCTTCAGACGTTTGCTCAAGGAAGGGTACGACTTCCCTGATGTAGCGGTTGCTGTCGAGAGTGTCCACAATTCGTACAGCCAAGATCGCCTGATACCCAATTGCTCCCTAAACCTTTCGTTCGTGCAATATGATGCTGGATAATGCAGTCTGGAAGATGCAGCTCACCTTGATATCGTCTCAAGCGTATGTGGCCATATTTTAATCCAAGTTGAAGCGGGACTCGTCCGAAAACATGATAGGGTATCAATCTGCACGCCAGTGGGTGTGTTCGTGAGCCCATTGTAGACTGAAGCGTTGATGGATCAGCCCAAGAGAATCCTCTGCAACGGAATGCATGTACGTGGAACCAGACAATGTCAGACCTGTTGCAGTGTTCCAAAGTTGTGCTAATACTCGAGAAGAAGCTAAACGGTCCGACACTGCCCTGCGGATGATGTGTCTATCATCCCGTGGTATCGTCACATTTTGTGGTCCAATTCCGGATTTCGACTCGTTCTGTTTTCGTCAGTCCACTGTTTCAACACTCACATCGCTGTCGTGTCATTATGCCCAGTATTAGCAGCAATTTCGCGATATGAAAATCCTCCTTCATGCTAGCAGATAATTCGGTCCCATTCAAACCCCATAGCTTGTTTATAAGGCCCTTTGATGTCGACGAGACACACTGACTCTTGTAGGCACGTGTACAGCTCACTGGCGATGAAAAACTGCTTGTCTGGATCCACAACAGTCCTCTACGTAAACGCTCTTACACGACAATGCGCTGCTGAATCTAGGTATGAGCAATCATTCCCAAATTTTAATCATTTGCATATCAGACCCTGCTTTATATTTCCTTAAGTTTCACATGCAAATGATGTTTCCTTCATGGTTTGCATTTTTCACAAATTTGACTGTATAATATTGCTTATTGTAAATTTTTCGGAACTGCATCAAAACAAAAAGTATATTTTTTAATTAATTTCTTATATAAATATAATTTTTCAGAAATGTAATTATTTTGGTAGTGGAATTTATCGTTTCGGCTCTACGTTAAATGTCTTTATAATTTTTAGGGAAAGAATATAATTAAGAATGTTCCGTGAATATATGCTTAGAATTTTTTTTGCTTTGTACCTCTAGACTGAGAGAAATGCATAGAGCAAATTATTTTAATGTAATGAAATGAATAATTATAAAGTTATGCCAAAAATATTATTAACTTAGCTGTCGTATATTTAACATGCAATACATATATTAATATATATATTAAAAATAAATATATTAGTGTAAAATTTACTTAGCAATAATCAAAAACTGCAGTGAGATTGTAGCAAGGAACAAAACGAGAAATCGGTGAGGTGGGGGATGGTGTCTTTCCTTCCCACGGTTTCATCGAGATGTGTAGGCGTGGAGAAGGCCGCGGAGAATAGCCCGAGAAGGCATTCTCATGGGCGATCTGCCAAGAAAAATCGGGCCTCCAATGGACTTTGCTCGAAACACAAGTAATACCAGCTGCGAGGTATGTTTGGCAAAGCTGTGAGACCCAATTCCAACTTGTCTAATAGGAAGGACGGCTCTTCAACGAATAGAAATTAATCGATAGATATGTCAGATGAATATTGAATGAGTAATCTTTTCCGAATCTTCAAAATTAGTTAGAGCAAAAGTTAGCCAGTTTCACGAATTGGGGGAATCTATGCAAATATCTAATACTAGTAGCACCGTTATTAACTGCCAGACAGTCAGACACTGGAATGTAATAACAGATGCCTTCCATCAATGTGATTTTCTCCCAAATTTGGGGCTATTGTTGTACCAATTAATATTTTCACTTCAGTTTATGGAACGGATGCATAATTAAATCAAAGCAGGAAAAATAATGAGATTTTTATTTGGTATTCATAAAACTTGATGAACGGTTTTCAACAGCTTTCGTTTTAATTGAAATTTGCTCCAACAGAACAGAAACATCTCTCAATTAAATCTACCATCCAAAGGAGCAGTGAAAATTGTATTCTTTCTTTATGGTTTCATAAAATATCATATGCTAATTAAACATTAAGAGCATTCAACATTTTTCATTGTGGTTTGTGATTTTTTTTTGTCCTCGATTTTAATGCTTTGTGAATGAAGCAAATATTCAACTTAACTTGTTTAATTAAACCATTTGTTTGTTATAAATATGAAATTACATAAATTTCTAAACGTAAGTTTTTTTAATTTTGACTAATTTCTTTTTATTGCCATTTACTACTTTCGAAATAGTTGGAAATCCTAAATTAATACATTTTGTATGAAAATTGTTTATTGTTATTTTATTTCAATTTCAGGCAACAATCAATATTAGAAAATGCAGTATCAATATCTTTTATTATTAATTTTATTATTTTATGTTTTCTTACGTTAATTTTAAAAATGTTTGCCTACGGGTTTTAATTTCGTATAAATTAGACAATTTGTAAATAACTGAATTTAACTTTGAATACACCACTGTAGTGTCACGCATAGATATGAGAACTGTAATAGCAAGTGATTTTTTTTATTCTTTCTTTGCTCATTTGCTTAAGAAATGTATTTCTCAAAGAATGAAAGGCATTTTTCAAAATTTTTTTCACATGATATTTTACTGTGTTTAAGAACTCATGTGACAATCCTTTGAGAAATATATTTGGCATTTTGTAAATTGCATTATTATTTTTTTTTTCACAGAATATGATAGATCTGTCAGTATTTTAATTTCATAAGACAAAGTAGACTTAAGCAATGATCCATTTGTGAATTGCTTTAATACGTAAAGGTTTTTACATAAATATTGTTTCAATTCCTTTGTCACAGATGCAATATGACAAAAGTAAACTTTCCTATAATATCCTAGTTGAACATTTTTAAAATATCAACTATTATTGAAAACTATATATGCAAACTGCATGATTTTTCTAAACAATAATATAATAAAATATAATATAATATAAAGAAGATAAATATTAAATGAAGGACTGACCAAAATAAATCAATATAAATACGATTCGAATCTTATAATTTTACAATTTTTCCAAAAAATAATTTCTTTTGAAATGCAATTTATTTCTGATTTTTAAGTACTTTTCCCCTTTTCATTTCATCTCTTATTTTACGATATTAGTTGAATATGAATATAAGATAAACTTTTTATATTTAAGACGCCATGATAGATCTCAGAAACAACTTCAATAAATTTATATTGTTTGCTTTGAGTGTTATATTTTTAATTTGTTTCTAGTATCTTATGATTATCATCTCATTTAAATTAATAAACTTTAGTATAGTTCGTATTCAATAATTATTTTTCAAAGAAAATTTTAATCTGAAATTTAATTACAAATGAGGTAAATGACTATGCATAATAAGACTTTTGATAAATGGACTTTCTTTTTCGTTGTAAGGTTGTCCAATGGAATTAAGATAAATGTACTGTCAAAAATTCCTGATTAATAATCATGCTTTTTTAACTTTTCTATTTTTTGAAAAGTGTAGCACATCAAATTGAAAAGATTTTTGAATTGAGACTTTTTTTTTTCTTCTGCTATCGACCCTTTTTAGATTTAACAAATAGTTCAAGTGTAAGAAAAGAAGAAATAAATATATAGTTTTCCAACTTAGGTTTTTTATTTTATATAAAAAAAATATATTTAGATAAATATTTTAAATAATTATTTTATTCATTGATTTTTTTTAATACTTTTAAATAAGTGATTAGACAAATCTTTTCTTTTTTAACATTTCAGTTAAATGTTACAAATCAGAAATAATATGCTGTTCCTGAATTAGAGGAAGAAGCAGATTCAATGTCTTTCCGATATTAATTCAACTATCTTAACAAGGCATCTTGTCTTCAGTATTAACTAGGTCACCTGGACTAACGGTAAAAGGCTTTGGCTTTTGCCTTTTGGGAGCAATATCCAGTTTAATTTATAATTATAGAGTATATTATTAGATAATAGCTAAGAGGTTTCATTTCTCTAAATTTTTCTGTCAAAGTTTATAATGGCCCGGAAATTTTCAGGGTTATAATGAAAATCAAACATCTCCAGACAGATTTAAAATTGAAAAGAGATAGCTGCTCCTCAAATTAACAGTTTAAAATAAAAACTTCAAATATAGAAATCTTTTATTATTAGAACAATTCTTATCTCAATTCTAGATGTATAAATGTGTAAAACTTGTAGTGGGTTTTGGGAGGCGATGCAGTAACTTTAAATGATCTAATTCGAGTTAGTTTCGATATTTTTAATGGTGTAAGAGCGGTTGTGGCGAAGAGCGATTGTGGGTTACAGTTGAAGTAATTCAACAGAGAGAACGTCGAAAAAACAGTGGTAGAAGGAGAGATAAAATAGTTGAAAATCGTCTCCGGCCTTACCTAAGGTTACACGTACAGGGAACGAGAAAGAAACATCCATAACTTATTAATGATTGAATCCAGTTTCATATCTGCCGTATTATTTTGTTGTCGATCTGGAAAAATTGATTATTCTACCTCAAATTTCTGCTAGTTATTATGAAGAACTAAGCAGAGCATTCTAGATGTTTTCATGAAGAAGGTTTGTACATTATCAAAAATTTCACGTTATCGACTAATTAGAGATTTCCGAATATCTGCTAAAATAAAATGATGGAAGTTATAGAGCTGATCGTCTATTCCTTATGTTTTTTTTTAAACAAATCTTAGTAAGTACTGAATTTCAGACAGAGAAGAGTAGTCGAAGATTCAGAATTGAGCTGTGAAGTTCAAAATAAATATCCAAAAATTCGACGAAAACATAAAATTACGGAATAAGAACTGTTAGAAAACTTCTCTTCTTTTCTTTTTTTTTCAGAATTAACTTCAGCAATCTATTTCTTATCATAATCTACGTTGACTGGGTAATTTAACTTGCATTTGGTTTTCACACGCTTTTAAGTTTCGCCTCCATATTTATCGAGAAGCATTTTATCTGGAGCAAAATAGACTTGTGAAGGAATGCATGATTTATTCCCGTTACAAAAGCATCCCAGTCTCTAACCTTGAGCTCTACTGATTACGACCTATTCACGTTCAGCCTCATTCTAAATCAAAGCTTCCGAATCGTTTAACGAGACCTATTTGAAGTCGGGCCTGCGCTCCCTTTTGTTTCGCGAATCGATTTATTAAGCTGCTCTGTCCAACGCAGTTTACTCTTTATGCCTCCTTCCAGATGATAGCTCTCTTAATCCTTATCTTAATTACATTATGAAGCAAATAGGACATAGAACGTATTCTTCCCAACTTTTAATGACGCTGTAAACATGTAGTCGTAAGGCTGCTCTGGAAATGAGATGGAAAACCCCACCCACCTGTGCTGGACTAACACCAAAACTAAATTAGTGGGCGTTAGTTAGCGAGAAGTGGTTACCGCTGCTGAAAGCTGCTGTTTGCTGACGTCTTCCTTGGCGTGTTAATTCATAATCGCCTGCAAATCTAAGCCGTTGTATTCTTCACAGATGGTTTCTTCCTTACTTAGGAAACATTAGTGTGATTATCAGCTTTAGAAGATTAATAACAACATTATTCAAATATTTTATATTTACATTAAATAATTCATTATTTTCCCAAAGAAAATATACTTAGTGGAGGTTTTTTGAAACAGTTGTTTACTGTCTAATTAGGATTCGAATACTTTTCAAGACCAGGATATAAGATATTTAAGTCAAAGACATAAATAATTTCAATAAATTCTTTCAGAACATAAATGATGAAAATTGATGTTGTTTGTCACTTTTCAAATATATGATTCATACAATAAATTGCTTCTTCAGTACAGTTTTTGTTTACACTACAAATAAGCTGTGTGTTGGTATTTACACAATTATTAAGCGATGAACAATCAATAAAGAATAACGGTTTTGTTTTCTCCTTCCTTTTTTTTCAAAATTGCTAAATACATTTTTTTTTTAATTAAAGACTGTGAAGCTGATTACAAGCTAAAGTAAAAAAGGCTCAACAATATAAATTAAGAATATCAATTTAGCTCTACAGCATTATTACAGTTAAAAGAAAAAAAAAAACCTCGATTTGAATGAAGCAAGCATTACATGATTGTGGGCTACTTCAACTTCAAACAATTTTTAAATTATTTATTTGGAATTAGGGTCATTCAACAAAATCGAATTAACTCCAAGTTTCACAAAGCGATTTCAAAAGTTGTTTAGCTAATGACATAATGAGCTCATTAACTCATTAATTAATTACTGGAGGTAAATGTGCTCTAGTTAAATCAAGGAAGACAAAACTAAAGAAATCCTCTTGGAATAGACACTCAACGGATTTCCCTTAACAAGAAAAGACAACATGTTATAAACAAGAGAGACTCCGTTTACATCTGAGAATCCCTTTGTAATTAAGAAAACAAATATTGAATCCGTTAGAGTAAAATAAAAAGTACTATTTGAATAGCAAGAAAGTGTACTTTCAAAAAAAAGAAATTTGTTGGACCTTAGACCTATAGAAACTTAAATAGATATTGAAATACTAAAAAATAAATTATGACTAAATTCTTCCTGAGAAAAAGTTTTTTATTTTTGTTTTGTTGGGTATTTCGATCTAGTTTAATAGCTTCTTTTATTGAATTGTAGTTCACAGAGATACAGAATTTCAGTTACAAAGCAGAGGGTTCTGCTAAACAGAACCCTTTTTAGGAGACAGTAGGCCTGCATCACTAGTTTATCATATACATAAGAATTCATTCATGTTTCGATTTTTTTCGACTAAATTTTGCTTTCATTAAAAAAAAATTACTTTTAATTGTAAAATTAATTAAAAATTATATTTATTTTTTTGTAAAGCAACAATTCGAATATCTAAATTAAGGAAAAAAAATCTGAGAATTTCATCTCCTTTTAAAATCTGGTTTTATTCTCCAGATAACTACGCAACTATTAATCTTGCATTCTACATTCTTTTATTAACTGAATGTAATAAACAATTTATTTTTGTTTAACTAGCCCAAGACGTGCACAGTTTTTAAAAACAATACAAATAAAATACATATAATTGCGACTACTTGTTACGGAAATCCATTTTTCAATTTTCTTCGTCGGGTGCTGGAAGACAATGAAGCAGTTACAGATAATGAATTTACAAAGTCGCAAGCATCGCTCAGCTGACTGGAACGGTTCATCATGGCAAAAAGAGGATGATGAAATTTATTTTGATTTTAGACTATGTTCACAATGTGAGGATGGATAATTAAATTTTCAGCTTATGTACGAAACTGTTAAAATTCATTTTATTGAGGGCCAAAACTTTCTGACGGAATAAACTTTTTATTTTCTTAAACTATTTGCAGTTTCAAATTATTCAATAATTCTAAATATCAGCACATTCAATGAGATTTCTGAAAAACATAAGATCTTCGTCTCGTTATTGCACAATATTTCGTTCCATGTATTACGAAACTTATCACATGGAGGCAGAAAAATGAGTTTTTCTTTCCTTCAAATAGAGAATTTCTTAATAAAAATTCAAAATATGATAAACAAATATATTTAATATTTTAAAAAGAATTAACAACATGTTTTTGCATCTGAGCAGTATATAGACTATCACTCTAGTAGATGAAGAAGTGCAACAGATAAATCTTACAGAAATAAATCATGAAATTTAGCATCATACTTTTACCTGCGTATTATTGAAATTACCTATTAATGATCCAAAATTTATTATTATAGGAAAAAAATACTAAATTACAATAGTAATTTAAATGTAATTTTTAAGATAATTCAGAAACAGTAATTACAGGAAAATGATATAATTAAATGATATAATTAGAGAGAATGTATTACCTGATTGTACAAATGAAAATTGCTAATTTAATACAAAATGAATTTTATATTTTTATCTGAAAAATGAGTAGAAAATGAAACAAAGATCTAAAATTGATTCAATAATTTTTAGATAAATGAACTCTCATTTTAATTATATTAATTTCCGAATAATCTGATGCCATTTATTTTTGACTAATTTAAACTTATCTATAATAACTCATTCATTTTCAGTAATTAGACTTACATTTTCTAAGGATTCGATCCAGGAAAAATTCATTTTCATTTCCCTTAATCTGGAATAAGAACGGAGTCTTAAACCATGTACAGTTCTGATTGGATCGACCACTTGTGAGAGGAAACTATATATGACGTGGTTCTCGTTGATATATATATAACAGCCCAAACCCATATACATAAATATATATATATATATATATGGGTTTGGGCTGTTATTCTTTCCCGCGAGATTGAGATATATTGTTTTTTGATTTTTGAATTTGGTGTTGAAATATTGGCACAAATATTTTTATCGTAGTTTACATTTTTACATATCGATTGATTCGGAGATTGAAGAATCAAAATATTCAATCGATACAGTTAGTTCACGGCGGGATATTGCATATTGCAATAAAAAGACAATAGTTTTTTATAGCAATTGCTGAGATAAATGAGCCATGCAGTAATCTTTCCTTAATTTAACGATGCCATCTTTTTCCACGCTTCTTTCCATTTCCAATAATTGATAATAGCTTTAGGTTCATATTTGTAAGCACTTCATTGCATAGTCGTATACGTCTAGTTACAGCTAAAGTGTGCTGAAGCAATCATTACACGCCTTTATTATTGGCTGCCCAATGCTAATTATTCTAACTACATAGTCCACATATAGTAAAAAAAAAGTAATTTGCAATTCCCCCCCCCCCCCCAATATTTGTAACTTAAGAATCATTCTTTACTGCATTTCAAAATTGATTATCCACAGAAACTTCGTAATCCAAAATTCTTTTTGCATCTTTTTCAAAATGGAATTTTGTTGTGGAGAATTGACTTGAATCAAGATAAAATCATTAACAGTTGAATTTATTCATCTTGAAAAAGATTTCGGTTGGCTATTGAAAACATATATACTAAATTATTGAAGATGAATCATATATTTTTCCCTACAAAGTTATAGTTTTGATACACTATTGATTTTGTATATTATTTCACTAATCATATAGAACAATTTCGCATATATCGTATCTATTTCAATTACTAATGTGTCTTCCAATAATTGGTAATTTCATTATTTAACATAATGGAACTTATCACTTTACTAAAGATTTTTATCTTATGAGGTGTTTTCTTAATGATTTGAAATTGTCAGAAATATTCTTCTAATCGAAACTTAGCTTATTAATCAACAGAAAATTTAGAAGCATGATTAGATAGATTCAGGGATATTAAATTTATTCAAGAGGAAATTGAATTTTCACCTGAAAATAGCAAATATACTACTTTTTTCATCTTGAATTAGACTTTTGTTATATTCACTTAGCGAGTTTTGATAATTGTAAGTTTGTATGCATTCAAATTAATTATCAACACATGATTGGAGAAGAGGAACTACAAGAAATAATTGTAATGAAAAATATCAATTTTTGTAATTTACTACTCAGTATCAACATTATATTTCTTAATTATTTAGATAATTTCAGAATGGTGGATAGAAATTGCGAATTAACATGAGAAATTCAAGATTTTTTAAGACTTGCATTGGAAAAAAAAATAATATCTGAAAATTCACTCTATCGTTTATTTCACGAAAGAAATATATAAAATTTCGAATTAATATTATTTATTTCAAATATTACATTTTCAAAATGAAGAGAGAAACGGGATGTCTTTTCTTAAAGCAAGACAGTTTCATGCGCAATTTTTTGCATAGGAATTTCAAAAATAAATGACGTGGAAAAATAAATTTAGCTAACTTGTTTTGAGCTTTGTTTACTTGCTTTCGTTCTCAGTTGCGGTGAAGTCGAAGTGAATGCTTTTTGAAACTCTGTTATTTATTTCGGGTACTTCTTTTGCTGCCAATCTTTGGAAAGAAATAAGTTTTCATTAGGCTTCACGTCTACTGAGTATAAATATCGATGCCATTCGTTTTTCTACGGCTCATATAACTTTGGGTTTCTACACCCCAGCAAGCGATTCTTCCCAGCGCAAGACCTTCATTATGTGGTGTTCCGCTGCCGTATTTGAGCGCGTTAGGAATTACGATGTGCCACCGTCGTCCAAAATGAACATAATGTGCTTTTGAAGAGTTTCGATGTCTGTAGGCTGGTTGCCACCGGTTTCACAACCATCCCTCTAACACCTTCTCAACCAACTACACGCCATTTCTTTGTGCAAGGTGAATGCGAACTGTCTGATTCTGATTGGGATTTTCTTCCTACGACTGTTCGACTCCGCATGTTAAGAACGGGAGCTTTGAATGTAAAGGAAGCTGGTAAAAAAGAACCTAATGTTAAACGCAATTCTCAGTAATACAGCAGATACCGGTGGAAAGCAGAGACATTGAATGAATCCTAAAAATTATTCCATTTATTTGCATATCTTTAGATACAGTTACTACTTACTGCAGAGTTACAGTTACTACTTACTTTCCAAGCTTCCTACTGTTACTTTATTTTTTTAAGTTGAGAAAGATAAGGAGGATTAAAAAAGATAATTTAACCATTAAAAATGATCTGCTATTGGTATTATTATTATTATTATTATTATTGCATACAAAAGCCAAGACTCTGGTTGACCGGTTTCACTAATAATCTTAGCCATTCCGAGGATTGAATACCTAGAGCCGTTTACAGTCTTTCAGTTCTGACAGACTTTAAACAGAGATGTTTACATGTTATAGAGATGTTCAGTAGATATTTAATCTTTTATAATATTACAGTTATTCAGATTTACATATAGGATATATTTATATCAAACATTCAAGCATTAAACAAATAAAAAATGTTATTATTATATATTTTAATCATGATATAAATTTAAAGATGTTATTATTGAATATTATTTGGGATTGAGACTTTTTATAGAAATTTATGTATGAAAATAAAACTTCTTGACAATATTTCACTGAGACTACAACCAAAGCTAGCCTAAATCTTATACGTTTATTGTGAATATAATCGGACAAATATCAAGTTCTTGTAAACAGAAAAGAATCAGAAGTTCAGAAAAAGTTAAAGATGAAAAAAAAAATTGTTTTAAAGCAGTGTTGGGAAAGTAAATAATGCTATCAATACTGTTTTTAGTGGTTTAAAGAAATACAAGTACTAAAATTGAGACAAAATTATATAAAATATTGGTTTGGTAGATACTGACAATGACTATATGCGATTAACTGTAAATGATTAAAAAGGTTAAAGCATTAGACCTTTGTCCTCATCCTCAAACGATAGTACAGAAAATATAGACTCTTAAGATCACTACCTAACAAAACGAAATGAAGAACTTACATAATTTCCTATAATCCTCTATAAAGAAATACAATAATTATTTGACGGAAGAAAGTTGAGCATTAAACCAATATCCCCTAGGTATGTAAGTTAATCCAGACAGTATTGTAAAACCCCTCCTGAATTTGAATTCTTAAACGTCCCGGTGATCAAACCCGTCTGTTGACAATCTCCATACAATTTTAACCATTGTGTTTAGGCTGATGATAATATTATTAATGGAAATATAAATTTTGAAAGTGTTAAGGCAAATTTAGACAAGTTATTTTTGAAAGCTTAAGTAGGAATTTAAGATAAGCAGGATTTTTTTTTCTATAATTTTTGAACGAAAACAAAGCATTAAAAAATCATTTACGTTACATCTTCTTGCTGTTTGATGGATATACAGTAAAGTAATTAGAAGGGTCCTAGGGATCACAGAGCTTTCTATAAAATGGGACGGGGTTTCTTTTCAAGGACATAAAAGGCGCGCGATCGTCGGACTTACCACCTCATCTCAATACAGTCTCGTTGGTAAAGGAACGCCGAGAGCCTAAAATCGCCGCGATCCCAAAGGCCACAAAGGTCTATACTTTAACTTAAAAGTAAAGAAATTATTGCAATAAACGAAAACTTTTATTTAAAAAATGCACCTTTAATTAAACACAAATTATGTAAAAATATGTTATCATTAAGGGATATCTATAAAAAAGCAGAATTTTGTAAGTAAGTAATTTTTTATTCATTAAATTTCAATTAAACTACGATGCTTAGGTAATTAATAGATAAAAGTAAATGTTAAGCTATTTAAACATTGTTATTTCGAATAAATTAGTTGAGATTAAAATACTGAAAGCTTTTTCTGAAGTTTCTGTAAAATAGTTGAAAAGGTTAAAGGTTTTGTGATCAATAGATAATCCTTTGCTCCAATGATGCTTTCATTGTGAGGACAGGGTTTAAATGCGTGATTTTCAATAGCATGTCATGTGTTAGCCGCAATAATACTACTGTTTCTTACAATAGAGACTTAATGAGATCAGGGCAGTGATTGTCATTGTGTAGGCTGATGGCTCTTTTACACGGAATGCAGCGAATCAATGCAAAATTTCCTGTAATTTGAATCCAAAGAGAACTTGAAGTAACTTAAAATACATTTTGCTTATTTCTATATAGTATTCGTTGCAGTAAAATATTATTCTGTTTTTTAAAATTATTATTTGTTTATTAAGCATTTGTCTTCGAAGACTGAATATGAAAATGTGAAATTTTAAAGCGAGGTTTTTATTAATTTTTATTGCAGGTGACGTAAAGGACTTATCTGGACTATCTCGTCATGTGACCCGTTCAGAAAAGATGATTGGTGAGTAAGAAAGGATTTATATTTTTTATTGTATATGTAAAATGATTTCAGTGAAAGGTTATTTCTACATTTTTCTGTAGTCTTAGTATTTTCTCTACTTTATCTTTCTGATTTTTTATGGATGGATTTTAATAAATAAAAGTGTTTGTAAAGACACAATTTATAAATAAATTTTCTATAATTACGGGCAGTTAACGAAGAATAGACATCAATATTGTTTAATCAGAAGTTTTTCATTTGTTGAAGTTTATTTTAATCATTTTTAATGTAATGCAATTTTATTCAATTAACATGGTTATTTTGATTTCAGGAAGTTTACTCTTAATTTATAAACCATATCAAGGAAACAGTGGTTGAAAATGTACTGACTTATTTTATGTTTGAAGC
Organism: Thereuonema tuberculata; assembly: GCA_023159025.1. NCBI lineage: Eukaryota > Metazoa > Arthropoda > Chilopoda > Scutigeromorpha > Scutigeridae > Thereuonema > Thereuonema tuberculata. The sequence continues at coordinate 318,485,067 of JAFIDM010009631.1, read as the reverse complement.
CATTTTCCATGGTTTTTTAAGATTCCAAAAAACTTCGCTAAAAATAATCCAAGACAGTCCTAAAACTTTATAATTTTATAATGGTCTGTATAATGACCTGGAAGAAGCTCATAAAACTCTTTTTTAGAAATGATATTTTAAGTATATTTTAAAATATAAATATAATATCGAAATTCTTCATGAATTTTGATTGAGGAGAACTTGGAAGTATCCTTTTCTTTACTTCTAAAATAACGCGAAAAAAATGAATAATGTTATAGTAGCCGTCCGTTTTTATGGGCTACATAAAATAAGAATGTTTGTAAATTAAGATACTTTACATTTGCTCCATTGCCTTACGCATTTTTGAGACGATCCTGAGAAAAAGTAAAACTTGTAATAGAGAGTAGTGTGTATTATTAATAACAATTTTTGACATTTGAATTCTTATTTCTGAAAAATAAAGAAATTTTAATAAAAATTGATAACTTCATCGAATTCTATACAGAACTAAAATTTAATAACTATTTTAGAGAAAAGGAGAAATTATCTCAAGAATTTCATGAAAGGAGGATAAAATATGAATTAATTTTTTTAAGTTTTTATGATGTATTTTAATAAGAAAAAGAAAACAAAATGTTGACTATCTGATAACATTGAAAGCCTAAACGCCTTCATTGAAATTTGATAATTGAATTATGTGGATGTTTTATCGGATGTTAAGATTTGCCTCTAGGCTGCATTGGGGTAGCCGCTTTAATCATTAAGTTAATAAGCATTTACTGTTATCATTAATAATTGACCATTGCGCCAAAAGTAGTTGATGTTCGAGTTACAGTTTGATTAGCAGAACGGAACGCTTGAGGAAATGAAACTTTATTGGATTTTATTTAGGAACCATCAAGTAATCTACTGCAATTAAGTTATGATCGGTAAAAAATTTGAAGAGCTGATTAAATTCAATTAGGCCTTGAAGACTGACATTGTTTGGAGATAAAAGCATAGGTTTAATTGAACTTTGTTCAGAATCAGGTAATGAAATGTGGAACAAGAATGTCTTTATGATTGATTATCAACATTTACTATTTACAACATTCCAGAGCTCTTCTTAGTAAGATTTTAGGTTGAAACCCATGAAATGGATACTATTTCTGTAATGTTTTCATTCTGTTCTTACTGGAATTTTCACATATGTCTTTAGATTCATTAATTTATTTAATTTTTTGCTGTTGGTTCTAAAAAGTTCTTGTAATGTCAGGTACTGCATAACAAGATATTCAACGATCAAGGCTGCGGGGATTTTTTTTTTTCAAATGGGTTTTCCAAATATCTTTTTTAGGTTTTTCAAATACCTTTATCAGAAATCAGGGAATTGCGATCAACTGTGGTCAGTCGCAATGCAAACTTTGCTTTTCCCGGTGAGTTAAATATGGCCAGTCTGCCTCTGGCAACAACCAATCTTAGTCAAACATATATGCTGAATCAATATGAAAATGGATTTATACATTTATCGACGGTAAAGCGGATTTACACAACATTAAATCTTTTAATTAGTATTAGATTTTTTAAACAAAAAAAATCTTTAAAATGATTAAATTATTAAAACAAAAAAATCAGAACTATTTCAGTTTCAGTTATTATATTTAGAAAAAAGAATTAGACTGCTTAGCAAAAATATATTTCTGAAAAATATCAAACACAGAGACAAAAGAAGCATAAAACTAAATTGGGAAGTGTCTTTAACTGAATTCAAAGCAAGAAAAAAAGCTAAAATTTGAAGCCAGCACTCATTAAGCAGTCGTTGTAATGCATTTCGACACGTATCATTAAGCCAAGGAATTCGTAATTACATTCATCAGCTTACTTGAACAATTACAGAATTCGTTCTTATGTTTATTGCATTTTTTAATGAGAAGTGATGAAAAGAGATAATAAATAATGTGAAATGAATGAAATTCATTTTTAATAGTTAAATAACTTCTATTTCTTTGGATGTTAGTACTAACATTACTTTTCTATTAGCAGAATTATAGTATTTTGCTCTGTCGCAAAGGTTTTCTTCTTTTTTTTTTCTTGTAGAAGGAGACACACACACACACACACACACACAGACTCAAAATACTGTCTCTTAATGAGTAAGTGCAAGAATTTAGCAATGCGCTCGTCTTTCCTGTGTAAAGATGTCTCCAGAGAGATTCCTTGTGAAAAATGATGGTAATCAAACTCTTTCTTCTGGCCTACAAGAACCCTTTCAAAGAGATCTAATTAATAATAATGACTTTCTTGATACATTTAATTAACAACCGTAGAAACTTTCCAATGTGTTCAGATCTACAATTAAATTCTCCTTCCGAAGTTTAATTACGTTTAAATTTAATGATAGCTTTTAACCAATTTCCGATTTTCGTGTGTTTAAAATGATTTCTACTTATATTTACGACATGGTTGTAATTTAAAAAGAAGATCCAAGACAACATTACCAGAAGTTCTGAAATTAAATATATATGTTTATAAATACACTCGTAAAAAATTGCAAAAAGGTTATTATATTCATGAAAATATTTGTAAATATATTTCAACAACATTATTTAGAACTATGTTGACAACTATTTGCAATTAATTATAACCTTTTAATTAAGAAATAGTTATTGCAGATTATGATAAAATTACTGCTAAAGTTTAGATTGCCTCGTAATGGCAATTAATAAACTATCAAATAATTCAAAAGTCATAGTAATAAATTATTAAAATAAAAATTATCAGTATTTAATATATAATAAAGTATGGCATCCATAGTAAATTAAAATTTGGAAAAAAAAATATAGGATACTTACTGTATTTCTGTGGATACAAAGGTCAAACCTATTAGAGGAGCAAGAGTTACTCTAAGAAAAATCTTATGTGACTGACTGTTTTCAACGTTAAAAATTATTTTTATGTTAGATACAATAGAAAATTCAATAACAGATAAGAAAACTCATTTTGGCGAATTTTTGTGCAGTATTGCAATTTAAAGCATATTATGCGATGTGCGATAGAATAATAGGTATAGGTCTACTTGAACAACAAGAAAAATTGAGGATGGTAACTGGCCTCTACTAGGATGTATAGTCAGTCCCTCGAATGGCGATCTCTGTACCGTGTGGCTTGGAATTAATGAAGTTATCGAAGAGGATTTGCGGGTGTCTTCACCACTCCTCAATGAAGGCTTTTTCCATTTTACGAAGAGTCAGCGGAGGTAGTGGTCTAAATGCAATACTTCTGCCAATTGCTTATTGGGCATGCTCAACCGGATTTAAGCGCTATCCGCTATCCTCGCTCTAAAAGGTATAGAGTTATTGTCCATGAAAAGCAACTAATCACTAATGGCTGCAGCATTCCACAATAGGTCTGAGAATCTTGCCCCAATACATCTGGGTCGTCTGACTGCCGTTACGTATGATGTACACGTCCATATGCGCAGTATACGTATGCCTGCCCACACCATCAATTCATGTTCTCCGTAATATGATACTACACAAAAGCTGTGCTATTTCGTTTGCCGGGTTCCCACAAGATAAGAACTCATCGATTGTCAGACTTCAGACTGAATATGAACTCGTTGGAGAAGAGAACTTGACTCTACTCGTCGTATTCCGAATGACCATGTTCGTCAGGCAAGTTTCTATGGGTCGTCCAGTTTTGTGCGATTAAAGGGAGATACGACATTGATCTACGTCCATAAAGACCACCTTGGTGAAGGCGATTGCGGATAGTGTGAGTTAACAATTTGCGTCCTCTTGCCACGAGAAACTACTGCTCAAGACGAGTAGCGTTTTGCCACCTGTTCCCGGGCTGTTATAATAGGTAACGGTCATCCCTTACTAAAGTTGCCTTCTTCGAACTTGATCTTGCTTTCTTCGAACACTTTCCGTATAATTGGAATCGATTCCACAGTAAGGGAAACAACACTCCAAGGGCTTTTGCTATAACCGCTTGGACCTGACCTGCTTCCATCTTGCCATTAACTCTCCATGCCTTTAATTATAGTAAATCATGCTGTTGAGACATCGTTCGAACCGAAGACTTCAAGAAACGAAATGACTCGATAAATGCAACAGAATAAGGGAGCTACTGGAAAACCTTCATTTTTATCCTAATCTGTGATTCATGTATTCTGACGTTACGGACTGCGTAATGTCGCCAAAGTCCCATGCTCCCTATTTGTTTTGATCAGTTTCTATTTACTAGGTAATATTTAATCTAATTTATGATTTAGTTCTTTAATTATTGAGTGCACTTGTATTTTTTCAAATATCAGAATTATTTTGAATTTCATTAAACAGAATGTCTTAAAATTAATAGAACTATTCCCTAGAAATTAGAAATTAGCTTGTACAGGACAGCAAGTTGAAAAGTTCTTCAAAACAACAATCTAAGTAAATAATTAATAAGAAGAAGAAAAAAAAAGAAATTTTTTATTGCAGTAGTATTAATTTTTAAAAATTACATAAATATTATACTTATCTGCAACATAATGATTTATTCAGAGTACTTTAAGAAAAATAAAAAGCATTAAAAGACCGATAAACATAAGCAAAAGGTAAATAAAAAGTAGAAATGTAGGAAAAAATATGAAATATAGCAAAGAAAGACAGAACATAATCTAAATAATAAAAGTAACTTCACTTAAATCCTAAACATAATAAGAATTTCAAAAATACAACATAAAATACTGCAAAAAATAAAATATAATATTGTAACCAAATTATGAAAAAAAAGCAAAAATAAATTACAAAGAGAATGTTGCGAAAGAGACTAGACGCTTTAATTTCACTCTCAGGTGAAATTACTATTTTAACTCTACTAAAATTATGTAAACTCCAGGTGATATAAAATTACCCGGGTACTCTTAAAATTTTTAATTCTTTGCACACTTTCTTCGGAAACTTGTTTTTTTACTGCTTCCGCTTGAAGTTAATTGTTGACAAAGAAGCTGAGAGTAATGAAATTAAGCGATCATTAATTTATAGGGTTACTTTTGATGGAATTTTCTCCGGCAAATTTCTTAGCTTGTGGAGTTCTTTCACAATTTATTTATGCAGGAACAATGGATGTCTTCATAAGGTTTTGTATTTGAATAAGAAAATAAATAGAGAGCTGATGGGTGTATAATTCTTGCCTAGTTTTTAAGTTCACTTTACTATTTAATATAGAAATAGAAAAGTTTTTTATTAATTCTAAGTAAATATATGGTGAGGTATCACTCACATAACGATTAAGTTCCTTAAATTAACATTCGAAAGTTGTTTTTTTTTATTTTGTTTTGGGACCTGGGGTGCAGCAAGTCCAATTAATCGTAGTTCTATTTTAAATTAGGCTATTAATAAGAATGGGTATTCGTATCTGAAGAAAATTGATCCAGTCGTTTGAGGATGATGCGCTTGTAGACTGACAACACCAGTCGTTACTGCGTCACCCGTTAGGGCATTAACATGCAATTTCGTATTATTCAATTTTCACATTGTTGTAGACTGACAACAATGTGAAAATTGAATAATACGAAATTGCATGTTAAGCCACTTAGTTTTGCTCTTTTTATAACTGGATTATAAGTTTATAAAGATTCCTATATGAATTGAAAATTTTGAGAAAAATTTCATCGAAAACTTTGATAAGACCTAAGAAATTAAAGCTGGATTTCTTCTTTTCTTATTAGAAAGCAGAAAGTTGCCCTTGAAATCTCCCAATTCCCAATCTTCCGTTGCTACTTGCTAGGCACTTTAGCATTCGGGAATCGATTTTGTCCGTTTAGTTTGTTTAGAACGAATTGGTGGACGTACTGCAATATGGTGACTGAATCTTACTCGGATTTCTTCGAAAGCGACTGAAAACTTGGTGGAAGAATAATTTAATAACGTAGAGAATAAAAAGAAAGGAGGTAGAAGGGAAAAATAATCATTCTAAGAATTAACGAAGATAAATTAAAGAAGATATCTCAAAAAATGATTTTTAAACTGAGAAACGCCTCGATTTAATCCCACCAAAATATTGTTAAAGTATGAACGACGAGAAGACTAACGATATGATACTAATTTATCATCTCCTTTATTCTTTGGCTGAAATTTGTTAAATGGTTCACTTTCTACAAAGCTAATTTTATAATTTCTAAATATGATATAAATTGGTTAATGTCATAAATATTTACATGTAATTGCAATCGAATAATGGAATAGTTGTATTCTTTAATAATTATTGTTTGGATATTGATTCCTGTCAGCTAATTCTACATTTCAATGATTGGATTTTATGATATATTTTAATAACATTTTACAGTTTTGGCCGTTATTATTCTCTTTCGCTAAATTGGTAACAGTAAATTTAGGAGTATTATTTTTTAACTGCGTAAGTGAATTAAAGTTTTTAAAAGAGATAATAAAGAGTTTCCCATACTTCAATTATTCAGTACCATTGACCGAGAACTACAAAATATTAAAAAAATAATCAATGCATCAAATTGTATACTGTTAATAAGGATATATATTTCTACCGTTATTCTATAAATGATTGTGTATAAATTGAACTTAGCTTACATTTTATTAATTTAGGTTAGCTTCTATTCTTATTCATTTCTATCTTAATATTAAGATTGAAATTCTACATCGCTATCAATTGAAATATATTGTGATAGGGACTAGTAGCTCAAATGGCATAGAAGCTTGATTATGGACCAAAGGAACCTCACTCTATACCCTATGAATACTAATAGTTTAGAATACTAATATTTAGTAGAACTAGAGAAAACAACATCATGGGGAAGAACATCTACATCTAAAATACGATTCATAGAAAGAATTATATTGTTGTAGAAAGAAAAATTACATTCTTTCTACAACTTTTAAACGACTTTTTCAAATAAAAAGAGATCGCTTTCCGTATCATCAATTGCAATTAAAATAACTTAAAAAATAAATTTGTAATAAATTTACCGACATGTGGGACTTTTCACGGCGTCGATTTGACAACATTTTAGATGATTATATTTAAAAAGCTAATGACTTTGATGGCTGTTCCTTTCTATTACATCACTGAATTATAAATTTTATATATCACTTTTTAATATGATAGTAACTTAATAGAAAGAAGTATTAGATCAGTGTCTTTGTTAGCCATCATACAAAGATCTCAAGAAATTTGAAACGGATTACAATTTATTTTTTAATGACATTTTCAAATTGTTAAAGTACATCCAGAACATACAGTTATATATCACGAAAAATAAGTGCAATTTTTATTGAATTTTTCTTTAACATTACATACTACCTTGCATAGTTGCCAACTCCGAATAAATATTTAATTGTTTCCTACAGTTACCTATAAATTGGAATTTGGTTAACATTGAAAATATGAACAAAATACAATCAAAATAAAGCAATGGTTAAGATGTATTATATATTCCAAATCACCTTATACTGTATTACCTTTTCTAAGTTGGCTTTTATTTCATTAGTAAGATCTCAGAAATGCTAAATCTTTAGATCGTACAAGTTACTGCTTTTTCTACAAAATAATTTCTTTACCTTTGTAAAAGCGCTTAAATCATAGAACTCTGCCAAAATTAATTCTTTTAAAATGTATAGTTAAATAGAGTAGATCTTCTACTATTAACAGCGTATGGATTTTCAGAGACATTTACTGAAGAATATATTTGAAGAATTCAAATTTGGAAAATTTCGTGAATACATTTTGATAACGTTTAGAGAAAGAATTTATTTGCAGCAGAACGCAGTGAATACGTAATTCCTTTGAATTCTATTATTTTTATTGGCAACAAAATTCTGTCTCTTACTGATAATTCAGGCAAAGGAAATTTATGACTTTCTTCTGATAAAATTGTTTCTTACGTAGAATGGTGGACTTGCTTTCTCTTGATTTATGAGGGGGTCACCTAAGCCCAGATGAAGGATGACTCTCAGCATTAACAATTCTTGCTGTTTTGATTTGCATGGAGATATTGCTCTTTAAATATTTCATGAGGTTTCATCATACTAAAACTCTTCTATTCTCTATGGCGTTCACCTAAAAACATGTACGGTTTATGAATAGCATTAAATATTAGCATATGGATAATTTTAAAAGAGTGGCTACGTTTAAAGTTTTCTCCAGCTCATTCATTACCTTCAAGCAATAAAAAAAAATCTTATAATATATACGAAACAAAGAGTTCATTAAGAAGAAGAGGGAAAAACTAGACCAGATGATGCTCGCTTTTCTCAAAGGAATAACAAATTGTTTAAATTTCAAAAAAATATTCTCTAACAAGATATGTTACATAAACAAAATTTTTTTTACATCAAATCAAAAAATTTTTTCAAAATTTCTTATTTCGTAAAAAAAACAGAAGATATATTTTCTGCGGCAATACTCTACGATAAGATTGGGAAAAAAGCTAATAAACTGAAAAAAGGAAATACACTCTGTGATAAAAGAAATTAAAGTTTACTTGTCAAGAAACGTCACCACACCCGTATGACTCGATGAAAATGTCTATCTTTGGTCCATATAAGGGAACTCAGAATCTTAGTAGACACATTCTTTTTTGTGGAACTGAAACATTCATATCAGTTTATCATCAGTAATGCCTGACAACGCGCTCGAAGACCCTATGAGTAACTGCAGGACGTCGAGAGAGAGGCTGCATCGAGGGACTGCGGGAACCCGGCTAGTCATTCAGATGAATCGTATGCTTCTGTGGAAAGGTGCTGGAATTGATGTTTACTTGAGGGAGCTCTTTCACGATTCAACCCTAAAGAATTTTGATGCTTTAGATTTTGTTTGCGTACACCCAGGCCGGAATTTGAACACAGGTTTGAACACAGGTAATCAGCTGTATGACTTATCTTGATCCCAAGTGAATGGAGAACACACGGACGGACAGACGAATCGATGGATCCACAGTCCGATTTCTATTTTTATTTGTGTTTTAAAATTTTTTGTCTTTACCCCTTGCATTAACTTTTAGAACGAAATAGCAAAAGTCAAACCAAAATTTTAATTGATGTTGCTAAAAAATTGATTTCTAAAAAAAGAAAAAAAATAGCTAAACATAAAAAAAAAATCTTATTTAAAAAGAGCCTAAAATTAGATCCATTTAGAATTACGATTTAAAAACCAAGGCCGAAAAAACCATTGAAATTTTAAGTTCTACAGAATTTTGGAACCAGAATTAATTACCCACAAAAGTGTAATCATCCAAGAAGTTCTTATGCAATCGATACGTTTTAAGAATTTATATTAAATAAATTTATCATTTCGAAATTATTTATAGAAGAGAAATTTTAAATCTCTAATTTCAAAAATAATCTGACTTCTTGAACAGTGCCGGATGAACGAAAATATTTCTTAAAATAATGAGGACTTGAATGTTTTATTTTTAGTTATTTTATTTTTATTGATAGTTTTCATGTGTGCAATAAATGCTCGATTATGTTGTCTTCCTTCAAATTTTTAAAGGAGTACAAATCTGAAAGACTGGATTTTCTTGAAGCTTTATATAATAGGCATTTATCAAAGATTATCGAAAAAAAAATGGTTGAAACGTGCAACATGGGTGTAAATAGAGCTTTCGAAAAAACAAAACAAAAACAATCAGTTGTTTTGTAATAAAATTGCATTTTCATGTTTTTATTTGTGTGTCAATCTTTTTAGAAAACGGAGATACATATATTCATTGACTTTAATCATATTCTATATTCTATAATCTGATATTTCTCAAATTTCACGAAAACCCATTTTTGTGGATAAAGAGGAAATACATCAAGCCTTTTATTGTACAACTTCATTAAATATAATATGGGAAATGTGTGATGTTATTTATGCTTTTTTCACAGGCTTTAACAAAGACGACTCGATGAGTCATTGAGATGTTTAATGTGTCTTAAGTGATTCAGAATAGAGTTATGACTTAATTTCTTTTCTTAAATTCTATTTTAACGATGTAGTTAGGATTTAGTGAAGAGCGGTGTTAAGGAAATCCTTTCTTCTTTTAGATATGTTTTTATCAACATATTTAGGAAATTTACTATGTAGGTTAATAAATAAATCACAGTTCTGGCAGTATTATACCATACATAAACTTTATAGTTATGTGAACTAAAACGCAGTGAAAATTAACAAATGACTGAGCTAATATGCAGATGGGAATGTAGGAGATTGAGAAATAATGTATTGTAAGCTTTTATTAGATAAAAAAAAATCTAATCCAAAACAACAACAAAATCCTTAAATAAAAAAACTAAACCAAAATATTATAAAATGTTATCATATTTTAGCATTTTTCCTGTTTAAGTTGTAGAGTTACCCTAAATATTATACATCTTAAAAGAGTTATTTAGATTTACTATTTATTTTTGCGGTGCAACATATTAACGATATTAATAATTATTTCTCATGTTTTATCGTTATTAAGTACTAAGGATAGGGAAATTTCTTACTTGTTTACTAAATACCAGTAAAAATTGCAGGAGAGATAGTACGCATAATTTTTAATATTTTTATATATTATCATCAGAAGCTTAGTTTCAAAAGTTAATTTAATAATTTTCTTTCATTTGGATATTATTTTTCTTTCATTTGTTTCAGCATACTTGCTAACAAAAAAATAATAAATAAAATAGATTTATAGAATGAAAATTCAAATAGTACAAAATAGTGTCAGCCTGCGTTCAGAATATCGTAAAAGTATGTGATCCCAAATTATAATACTTTAGACTTCCGTACATAATATGAACTTTCAATTCATTTTGAATTTGGTTGGACCTGTAAGTGAGCAAAAATGTAACATTATACGATGATATTGAAGCGCTAATCGTCAAGATAAACTGACAACTACTTATTATATTCAAAGGAGATTGAATCTATAGACTACAGTATTATGGGAAACCATTTTGTTTTTGATATAAGAACTATTTAGAATATGCATAATAATAAAGAATATCGCCATTTACTGAATGTTTTAGTGCATTACGAACCATATTTTTTTTTTTGATATTCCGAAGATATTATTATTAGAAAAAAATGATAAATCTAATGAACAAAAAAAATATTGATTTCAGTTTTACACGAATGTTTTTATTCAATGTTTTATGATCTTATTTTAAACATTTTTCAAGAAAATATCTTTTAATTCTAGATCACAAAACTCCAGATGAGTTCTGCGTTCTGAGCATTTTGGTAGTTTTAATTTTCTGTAGTTTAGTCCTATATATTTTTTATTGAAATACAATAAATAGAAAAACTTTATTATTTATAAATATTTTAATAAATTCACTATTTATAATTGTAATTCATCTCTACCCTAGCAAAACGGTCTTAAAGCGGTGAATTTCAAAAATGCCAGTTTCGAGACATTAAATAAAGGAAATGGAAATTTTGAATTTAAAATATATTTTCAGACGTTAACGTTTCTCTGACGACGAAAGAAAGAATTTAATTACTAATATTGTCTGCTAATGTACAATAATAACGTAATACCTTAGCAGATTGAGTAAAATAAGAGAGAGATTCCTCATTGTTTTATTGCTTAAGTAAGAATATTTCAAACTTTACAGTCATCACAAAATAAACTGATTCTTTATTCTCAAGTACAAATAATACAAGTCAGAACTATTTACTACAGAAATTTTATTACTTATATTTATTTATTCATTTGATATTAGAGGAAAAGGTGTAAATATGGGCACCCTCTTTTGTTTTTGACTTAAAGTTACTTTCTTTTGGAAAAATTATAGATTTTTGACCTTCATTAAAAACTATAACAAGTTTACGAAATGAGAGGAGGCAAAATAATGATTAATATCAATTATTTCAATTCGAAAGTGAAGATTTACAAAAAGCTTCTAAAAAAGCACCTGAAAAAATGGGGTGCAAATATGGGCCCTCTCCCAAAAAGTAAAAAAAAAATAGTTTAAAATGTTTTAAAACAGGATAAAACAATACAAAACGGTACAAAGAGTAAGTTCTATATAAGAGAATTTTTTAGAACATCAAATCAAAAATTATTTACAGAAATCGCAAACATAAATGGCTCTTTCAGACCCGGCACAATCTAACTGTGCCCACATTTGGTACATAACACATTTAACCCACACTTCTCCGCGAGTGTCTTGAGAGAAATTTTCCTCACAAAAGATGCGAGGTGCATCATTCGATTCTGGTTTATCCATCGTTGATATCAGGTCATCATCGCTGTCCACAAGGGGAGGGTCCGATGATGATGAGTCCGATGATGAATCGTAGACTCGTTTCGTGGGTTGAATTTTCTTTTTCTGAAGGCCTTTGGTCCTCCCAACCCTGTCTGGAACCCCAGGAAAACTCAACGACCTCTTCTTGAGATCACTTTTGTCAAGCGACTTGGTAACTGATCCTTGTATGGCGTTCCAGGATGAGGCTGGCCCTTGCTGCTTTGCGTCCCCGAGTAGTGGTTCTCTTCTTAATGTAGGGGACAGGAGATATGTCGAACGGAGAAACTGCATTTGAAGTTCCCCGGGAACATTGCGGTGTTTCAGCAGCCTCATCAATGGGCATAGCTAGTTTGTTGTTTAAGAGAAAAGATGGTGTAATTATAGGCCCCCTTTGAATGGGGGCCCATATTTACACCAACCCCACCTAAGCAAGATGGCCACTATCATATGTAGCCTAAAGGCGTGCGTGACGAAAGGCGTGCTTCTAAAAGTAGCTTAGGATCTCCGCTTTCCGGATATCACTGTGAAATTATTTTAAACTTAACCACAAGGACATGAAAAGAAAACGATTTCACATATCTGTCAAAGGTTTGCAGTCCAGAACAAACACCAATTCGCACAATAACTGTCGCTGCATCCACACTACTTGAAATTAAAGGTTTCAACTGCTCTCTGCTATCTTATATCAATAAACGACGCCGTCTAGTTCTGGCCGCAAAACTGCAGCAACTCCCATAGCCCTTTGGGGAGGGGGTGCCCATATTTACACCTATGCCCGTTTTTACACCTTTTCCTCTACATATACAATTTAAAGTATTAGATATGAATTTCAACTAATAAAATTTATATAGTCAGTAATTTTATTTATTTACGAATATATAAATATACTGAAGATTTTTCGAAGAAATAGATTGCAAAAAAAATCATTTTTTTTATTAAGTGTATTTTCTTTTTCTTTTAATTCGATGATTTTTATAAAAACACTATGATGTAAGTATTGAAGCTATTACTGGATACATTGGTTTTTAGGATTTAGTATTTTGTGGTACCTCAAAACAAATATTAAAAACATCGAAAAATATATCCAATATTAAAAATTAATGAAAAAGAAAAGAAACGCCTGTATTAAGTGTTTATCTTCTCCAAGATATTTAGCATTTATTGCTTGGGAAGTTGTTGGGTTCTTTAATTACAAGAGTAAACTTTCTGCTTGAGGTATTGCATTCAATCACTTGATTCCTATTTGCAGATGTCTTCAGTGAGCGAATTTTCTTCGGCGATCGAGAAGGAAGCCTACTATTCACTCCATAAATACCTGTGAGCTTTAGTGAATTATTCTGATGCTTAAATTAGGCCGTCTCTGAGAAACCGAATCGGGTCCCGGCCCATGCATTGCCCCGCGTCTCCTGGGGTTCCTACGCTTTCTCACAGTAATAAATAATTAGCCGCTCTCTCTGGTGGTGGCACCTAGTTTGAATAAATGCCTCCCAGGAGAGACCGGTACTGATAGAGACGATGTCTGCTCGCGGAAATGCGCTCGTTAAGAGGTCTTGATATCGCGATCTGTTGTCTTGTGTGTCGCACTTCGATTGGGGACCTCCACCGGCAAAGATGATGTGAAAAGGAAGTGGCATAATTTATGCTTCACACACTTCTCACTGGGCTTTTGATATATGAATCGAAAAGTGTGTAAAGTATCGACTTATTACCTACAACAAGATGACTCACTGACACACCTACAATGATTGGCTTCACTTTACAGTTTTTTATACAGTTAACCATGTCCTAAAAAGGAAATGTCCTATAAATAAATTTAAATACCACTCCAGGAATATCTACTAGGATGTTTTTTTCTATCACACTATAAAAATGACTTATGGTTTTAGTTCTTGAAATCTATCCAATCTATCTTTCGGAGATTGGAATTTAATTAATTTATATTTATATTAAATTTTGATATAATTATATTTATATTATTATATTTTGACAGAGGTCCAATTAACAAAAGAATACAGACCCAGAATTCTAATCAAAGAAAGGTTATCGTTGTTGGACTGATATACTAGATTGGTTATTGTCATTTTATCAAAACCTATTTAAAGAAAGTTGCATGGTGTTTTAAGCTCTTCAATAAATAAATAAATAAATAAATAAATGATAAAAAAAATGACATCGACTTATGGTCCGTACGGGTTACACACGACTAGGCTTAAGTTTTATTTAAGCTTTTACCTGTTTTGGAATCGAAATGAGCTTAAGTAAAGAAATACAAAAAAGATACTATAAAGTTAATTCATTTCTTAAATTTCGATCGCTCCTTTTTTTAAAAACATTTGTACTAAAATATTTGTACGGTATTTAGTTATAATTTCAACTTCCCTCACGTGATATAAAAAAAAGCAAGATTTTAGTTAATCTTCGAGCGGCCGTTGATAGCTTACAGTCGAAGGTATGTGGCAGCAGATGAAAACAAATACTTTCGTTAATTCGAGATACAGTAACCCAGGTCCAACAATGACAAACTTTTCCATCTAAGAATCCTTACTAGACCATTTAAGGGAAATTTTGATAATTACTGCAGTTACACTTGTTTGGAAAGAACACTACCAACAGCAGAACGAATGCCTGATTATATCAGATTCTTCGTATCTGTTTTGTTTTTTGTTTTTTTTATGAGATGCGTCTAATTTACACAGAACAAAATGGCCTTCCCTATTGATGAAAAGTTGATTCATGAAAAAACAAAAACAACAACTAAGAGAATGCTGCAATATTGAAATGTTATTTGAGGGAGGCTTGTAGGAGCGAAGAAACAACGAGTCCAGTTTGGAACTGAACTGAATTAATTTATTAAACATAAAACATGAGTTTTTATAGATTTTACAAAGTTGGATTTCATTGGAAGGTTAATTAAAAATATACATAGTGATTGGACAAGAAACATAACGAACTTAAATTAGTTAACTAATTAAATGGCTGTAATGGAAAAGAATTGAAAAATAAGCAGAACAGCAATAATTAGGAAATAGAAAACGAATGATTTAAAATAAAAAACGGTAAAGATTAAAATGAATAAAATACACACATATATATATAACAAATTTTACTCTTTTAAAAAATAGTTACACAGTGTAAACGTTCACCCAAACAAACACAAAAAATCACGTTTAATCACTGGCATTTTCTTAGGCTGTATATATACAGATATATATATGATAATACAAATAAATGATTTCTAAAAATAATATAAACTGTTACAATATTAAAAGTGTCTAGACTCATAAAAAGCAGTTTATCAGATAGAATTAAGCTAATTAACAGAATAAATCCATCTCAAAGGTCAATAAAAGAAACTCTTTCTACTTTGACTTTAGGGAATACGAGTTTATCCAATTATTTCAATATTACGTTAAATAAAATAATATTTTATTTTGAAAAAAAAATTGAGGATGGAAAAAGATCTTCTAAGGAGTAGAGAATATAGGAAACCCTTAAAAAATTCAAACCAATTTTTTTCGCTGGAAATCAATAGATATAAAAAGCAAGAGAAAAGATTTTTGAGACAGTTCAAAATACGTACTATCGGGACCATTTTAAAATCGATTTACGTACTGTCGGGACGCATTTTTCAAAATCGATTTTTGGTATTTCTTTTTAATTTATTTTGTATTGTTTTTATTTATTGAAATGTTATTTGGCAGAGTATACGTGGAGCGGTTCTCATGTAGATTTCGTTGATGGTGGCGATCCACGCTGGGCAGGTTTTCCCGGGGTTCTCCCGTTTCCCCTGCATTTCTCACACCATCCTTTCTCAGTCTTTCTGTCCGTCTGTCCTTTTTTCCGTGGGATAGTACAAAAGATCTTTCAGGTCGACGTGCTCGGCACCCACTTTCAATTAATCTAATCTAATCTATGTGGAGACATCAAGTTGGCGACGGTGATGTGTTTGAGTCTTTGTTACAAGCGATCAAGCGTTTTAGGCCTCCCGAATGTCGCTTGTAATTGTCACTGTTGTATTTCTGTAACATTTTTTCCACAAATAAATGATTTAATAAAATTCAAACAGTTGTACTTGTCGTTATGTATTTTCATTATATATTTCGACGGGAAAATGATTTACAAAAAAACACACCCAAAATCGATTTTGAAAAATGGGTCCCTATGGTACGAAAAATAGGCCTACCCAAAAGTCAAGTAATGTCATCTTTGATGCGGGATTTTTTCATTCTGGATGATAATATGTCGATATTTTGGTTCGGTTACTTGAGGCTTCATCAGGAGACGTTTGAGAATTACCTGAAGTTCTGAGCTGTTATTAAAATCAGTGTTTTGGAGAAGACGATTTCGTGACCTTCTGTAAATACACTGACTTTGATTCAATAACAGGACACAAATTCATATAATTCTCAAACGTTTCCTGACAGCGGCTCAAGGAACCAAGCTAAAATATCGAATTAATTTCACCAGGAGTGGGAAAATCCCTTATTAAAGATTAGTCTACATAATATATATATTCAATTATCATGGCCCGTTCCTCCTTTAGATCCCTGTTAGGATTTTCGATAGTTTCTGAAATTCTTCCGTTTACCTTCTGTAATAGCAGATTTTACTGAAAGAAAACAAAAAAAGTATCTTAGAACAAATAGAGTACAACAACAATTACTGAGTAAGTCATGTAAGTTATTAATGTGATTTAAGACTTTTTTATTATATTTTAATAACTTATGTGACAAATTTAAAGCTTAGAAGAGATGAATTGTCTGCAATTGAAAAAAAATGACTTGAATGCAGTAGTTTATGCACGGCGTCCTTGATAAGTGGATAATAGGTACTTGGAAACGTGATGTAAACAAGATCTGCATAGATCAACAACATATAAACAAAACAAAACAATAACAATATTGAGTTACAGCAACGATATAGGAGTTAGAATGGTTAACACCGATCTAAGATCAAGTCTGTGTTATTCAAGATTTAGAGCGACACGTGGCCTTTGCCAATAAATGCTGAAAAAAAAAATGCCCCCTTCTCAGATTTTCGTGCCGTAATTGCCCTCTTCATCGAAGTTAGAGCCACGGCAGATTAAGCGTGCTCTGGCGCGCATGGCTTCTTTTCGATCGGAGGAAGTGATCGCACATTCGCGTAACCAAGTGGTTCTAATGATCTTAGGGCAGCGAACAGGTCATTAGAGAGGTGCAGCTCCCAATGCCACGGCGAAATTGGAAAAGCTCGCTATTTGACTCCGTTCTTAGAAGCACTCTCCACCCACAACTCATCTTGCTGCGCACCCCAATTCGAGAGCAAGTGAGGGATTGGATTTTCAAGCTTCTAATTTCAGTAAAGAATCGGATTATTGAAATTAGGAAAATCGAAAAGGATTCCAGAAAGAAACTTCATAATAAACGCGAAAAAATTTAATTCATCCAGAATTTTTCAAAAATTAAAACCGTTTAGTATTCAAATTTTTTGTTGAGGTTTTGCTTTATTAATTTTACTTCTTAACAAAAACAACTAACCAAATGTGACAAAAGAATTTAGATTTAAATTTCAAAACAATTGTCTTAAATTAAGTTGTTGGGATAACTAAGTATGAACGAAGAGTTGGAAAAATATTTCTTTTGTGTATAACTATTTTAGGTTTAACTGATATTGATGATTTCCCTATTATCAAATAAAGATTCCAGAAGATTTTTGCCATATCGAAATTCTTATTTCTCGTTCTGGATATAAAAAAAAGAAAAAAAATCTATCAAATTTGATATATTGATAATGTATTACGAAAAAAAAGAATGTTCTTATATTCTACTAATTTAAATAAATTAGATATTTTTTTAAAAGAAAGAAAATGAATGAATTTTTACCAATTTTTACTTATTAGTTTTGTTATACTAAATCCTTGAATTAAGGTTTCCAAATATAAAGTCTTAAATTTATATTGTTTTGTTAAACATATACGAATTTCATTACATAATCTTAAATTTGTGTTCTAAGTTATGCATTGAAATAATCTTAGTTATATTTGCAAGATTAACATCGAAACTGTAAAACTATAGAACAATTAAATTAATATAATATTCTAGCAATGTAAGATAATAAGATGATAAATTAGAGAATAAGTTATTCACCACTGAAACAACAAAACTTAATGAAATTTTTTTCACTGAAATTAGATATTAAAAATTCATGAACGAAGAAGAATGAAATGAACGTCTTAACTGACATGTCACTAATTAATATTCGCAACGAGTTAATTCTCACTACGGTAGATTTTTTCCTTTTTAAAAGCATTTGGGGTTAAAAAGTACAAGGCTTGAGTCAGAACTACGACATCTTAATGTTTAAGAAATTTAAAAAAGATAAAGAAACAAAATAATTTTGACCAATTTAGGATAAAAAGTGAACATAAGATCAGAAATTTTAACAAATATTCCTTAGCTTTAAAAAATAGATGGTAGTTTAGAAATGTATTCATTTTTTTCTTCTTTTTTCTTTTTATTTGCAAGCAACGAAAAACTTTTCTTCAATAAGTTTATTCTCTAGTGAAAAAAGAAATTCTGAAAAGGAAGTTCAAAAGAATGGTTTGAATTGTAGAAAGTGTTCATTGGACCTTAACAAAAAGACCTGACTTTCCATTGAAACTACTTCAGAAAAGATTTAGATGCGAAAAAAATCTAAAAAGTAAATATGTAATAATATGCTGGAAAAAAAACAAACAAACTATAGACAGGACTGCGGTTTCTTTAGTTCATCTTATGTTTCTTTTTTTGTTTGTTTAACTTGGAAAACTTGAAATGGAAAAGCTTCATTCAAATTCTCTCTTTTTTTTATCAAATCATTCAATTGAAATTTAGCTTTTACGACAGATGAAAACGTATATTTTAACTTTAAAAAACAAAAATTTTATTAATATCTATCTTAACTGAAAGAAAATTCAGAAGACTAAATGGAGAAAGTTGTCATCACATCACACTAACGCAGTGATTTTCTCAGTATTTGTGTATCTGTTGTTGATGATTTGAAATATGGAAACGTAAGCCTACAGTTAAATACTTTGTAAAATTCATGTTAAAAACTCAATATTGATTCAGTCGAAAAGAAATGTAAGAGAAACAAATTTGAAACAAAAAAATTCCTTGAATGATCAGACATCATTATGTGAGATATTTTAAGTTATTAATATACTATGGTGTGAAATTGTAAATTACAGATTAAATTATATTTCTGTTGTAATTGAAGTATAGTTCCAAATAACCATGCAGTCATATTGAAGAAAAATGAATAGCCATGATTCTGCTTACCATGACATACTTTTTGCAAAATGTACGACTTATGTAATACTTATAAAAAACAAGTGAATATAATTTTGTGCTGAAGCATAATTTAAGGGCGACCCATAATAATAAAAGAATTTGAAAATAATAATAAGAAAAAGGAAGTGTATTAACATAATGAAAAATAAAAAAAAAGTTAGGAAAATAAGAAAAAAAATCCACACGCAGATATTGAGAAAAAAAAATCAAACATTAGATGTACCGATTCGAACCAACACTCAATCGTATGAGTCTGAGTCCTTACCCATTAAGCTATAGCTGACAACTGAAATGATATGGTTGAATTTCTAACATTTAAGCTAATAGCGCATATCCAATGAAAACAATGCCAAATATCTCAAGCATGAAGGGGGGGGGGGCATTGGTCCCTGAAAATACCCCATTCCTACTGCGTTTGGGCCTCTGAACACGATGGTGAAATCAGTTTGTCGATCCGACCTTCCGTTCGGGAGTTGTTAGGAGGAGAATATTCGAGGACGGACGGACAGGACAAACGCAATAGCTACCGATTTTGGTCGCTATCACAATAGCTCGCAAATGGGTCGCTAACTAGTAAATATAGTATCTTTCTTATACATATTATATTTTGTTACAAACGATCCCTGCAAGAATAAGTAAGCTGGGGTCAATTGTTTACAGAGTCAAGTAACATTCCAAAACACATCAAAATTAAAAAAAAAAAAAAAAAAAAAAAAAAAAAAAACGTTTCTGCAGGTGTATTTCTAATTTCTAGGAATGTGCTGATTTCCATGCATTTAACATTGTTAACTTCATAAAAATTTGAGAACATTCATTTAGAGACTGCACTCTTACAATGCAATCTATTTCGATTTTTTTTTTTTTCTGTGACCAAACTTATTAAGATAAATGTTTTAATAGAAGTAATCATATAAAAATTTCGAAAAAATTATATAAGTTTTTAGCAAAATAAGGAATTTATTTAAAAAAAGGACTTAAATATTATGTTTTAGTGTAAAATATAATCCTTTCACATTTGCTACTTTTTTAATTAACTACTGCTCAATTTTCATCTTGAGAATTCTGCGTGAATTTTTATTTCCAATGAAACTTAAATAATGCTTTTAATGCAATTGCTGTATGTTTCTAATGGAATTGTGGTTCACTTAATACGAAATTCTCATTAAAACAACCCTCAAACGGCATTTTTTTTTATTAGTTTATCATCGCAGATGATTCATAAGTTTTTGTTCCACAGTTACTTCTATCTCGACTCACATTAGAAGCGTTTTTTTTTTATAATTGTTCAAATAATAATACAAATTAAAAAATCAATTGGAGCAGTTCTCATTGAGTATTCAGTTCATTGATGAATTAATCAATTTGAATGAACGAATAATGATAACACTAATTGTTACTCGGTAGAGAATAACAAAGAACTTTGAGGATCCCCTTATGAGTCACTCAGTAAATTCCCTGCCTGATACAACACTCGGCGATGCAGTAAAACATGTTTTGTTTTAATTTCCTTGCATGACTCTTTTCAAAACTTGCCACACAATGGAGGGAGAGTTGTAGTTCTGCTACGATGATTTCGGTAGAACTAATGAGCAGAGACGGTGTGGTACATAGTCAGCAGATAAAAGATTTAAGCCTAGCGAAATCAGACGTGCAAGGGACAACAGTATTGTAAAGAGGCATTGTAGCTCGTTTTCAAGGGCGAATTAATTCTGCATCGGGATTTTGTCAATGATATGCTTGGAGGACTCAAGAATGGATAAGCTACGAGGAAAATCGGTTTTCTTGTGCGCTGTATATTTAGATTCAGAAATGCGTTAGTTTCTCTCTGCTCGGCTGCGTTTAATTACACAAGTTTTAATCAGTTTCTGGAAAAAGAGAAGCAGAAAAAGGAAAGAAACATGAGAACGAACTGGAAATCAAGAAATTTAATTTTTAGAGTAACCGTGGAATGCAGAAACTGTGGTCGATCCGTTCTGCATTCTTACCATCTGCATTTAATTTATCCACTGTTAGAATAAGAAAATGAAAAGGAATGGGAGAATTCTTGGTTTTGTTAAC
This sequence comes from Thereuonema tuberculata, assembly GCA_023159025.1. Lineage (NCBI taxonomy): Eukaryota > Metazoa > Arthropoda > Chilopoda > Scutigeromorpha > Scutigeridae > Thereuonema > Thereuonema tuberculata. The sequence continues at coordinate 318,463,499 of JAFIDM010009631.1, read as the reverse complement.
TGCAATTTGAAAGAACGTAAGATATACAAAAATAGATTTTCATCGATAACTTACAAGAAAGGGACTTGGGAAGTTCCTTCATGTCGAATCATTTTTTTAGACTAAATCCTGTAATAGTATAAAATTTACTTTAATAGCAACTTCAGTAATTTAAGAAGTTCGTAAATAACTTATATTGTTTGGCATCTAATGAAATTATTTGCATTAATGCGGGATTCTATATTTCTTCATAATCTCGTATGTAGTTATATTCAAGATATGCCTATATTTTCCTTATTATAATGGCATTTATTATATTATTCTGAGTAAATTATACATTACCACAGACAACATTTTAATTTTAATCCATAATTTTTTAACTTTTACTCAAATCCGTTATTTTTGTTTAGAATAAACAATACATAAAATTCTAGCAATTAAATGGAAGTTCAACATCAAGTCTGTAGCGACACTTTTCCATAACATTTCGAAAAAAATAAACTAACTGTTGTTACTTTTTTTTCCAAATGAAGCAAATATATACACAAATAAAAAGAATGTCCGGACTATTTAAAAAATCCGGGCTATTTTTCAAAACAATCAGCTATTTTAAATAATTGCCAATGAATAAATAAAGAATTGACTGAATAAAAAGGAATAAATGAAAATGTAAATTGCATTGGTTTAAAATTATCAAAATAAGCTTCTGGTCATACTTTGAAGTTACTTTTATATTCCAGGGCTTCCTGAGCCAAAGCTACTGGAAAAATTGACATTTGATAGTGGTGACATTTTTTGTATTCTTCATGTAAGATCTGCTATTCTTCCAACCACATTTTGAATAATACATAAATATTAGTCCGAAACATTTTCTCATTTCTTGCTCAACCTAATGAAATAGGAGATTGATTGTTAGTTCTTTTAAATGTAGATTAATGTGTTTAGTCTATAACCTGAAAAAAGTAGCGATAATACGATTTTGGAAGGTAAAATAACAATAAATTAAAATCAATATGAAGACAAGTGAAACAAAGCTTCCCAAAACTGAAAAGATGCTTCACAGTTCGATTTAATTTATTTTTATTACACTTATTCAAAATTATAATGTTGTAGAGATATGCAAGAATCAAATAATTACATGAAAGTTCATAGCCAAATTTAGGAAAAAATCAACTATTCAATCATACAGTATTAATTTAAAATGTCAAGTACATGTAAAAGAACTTTAAGATTCAAAATGAAATATAAATTTGACAATGGAAAAATTTAATGAATGACAATAATGAATCAATAATTTAATTCTGTTATGTTATTTTGGGGAATGTGGATGACAAGTAGGCCGAGTACCACGCTCTTAAGTCTTTAGTTTTTTTCCAAGAAAAGAAGGACAGACAGAGGGAATGATTAAGAAAGAATGGTGGAAGTAATGCAGGGGAAATGGGAGAATCCCAAGAAGACCTGCCCTGCGCGGATCATCCACCACAAGAATCAAATCCGGTAGTCAGAGTTGAGAGACCGATATATTAGCAGCACGCCATCCACGCGGGCATTATTCAGTTAAGTTTACAATCAATCATTAAATCACATTTAAATATTACTTTAAACTATTCTCGAATTGGTGGGTTTTGCCCCCAAAGCGAGCTAATCTCGTATTGTAGATAAATACTTAATTAACTTCCGGCATAATCGATTCTCTTTTAACTTATGAAAGTAGACTTGATTTACTGTTTAAAGTTACCGGTATTGAAACATATATTAAATGAAATGCATTATATCCAAAAATAAACCAAGTCCTTAAAATTAATTTATTTTTTACATAAGAATTCTTTCAATAAAGGCAGACAAGTTTTTACTTTATTTTCCTTGAAGATTGTTTTGCTATTGGTTTCTTCACAAATCTGTCTTGTATTTTACGTTACTCTCTTTTACAGACAGAGCCTTCGCATGGGCGGGGCGACCGGGGCGATCGCCCTGGGCGCTGCGGCCAGGGGGGCGCCGTGGCAAGGCAAAAAAAAAAATAATTGGAAATTCCGTTTTTTTTTTTTTGTTTTTTTTTGGTTGTAGAT
>JAFIDM010009631.1:318410206-318461354 GCA_023159025.1 Thereuonema tuberculata | reverse complement strand
TGGGGGGGGGGCGCAAATATCAAGTGTAGGGCGCCTGACGAAATCTTGCCCCGGGCGCCAACAAACCACGCGTCGGCCCTGTTTACAGAAATTAAGCATTGACTCTTAAATTAAACTGTAATGCTTTGTAATATACAGGGTATTTTCGAACTTATGTTCCAGAAGAATGAGGTAGACAGAGTGTACGAAAACAAACGTACAGTTTTTATTAAGTAAGGTGTCTCTGGTCTTGCAGTGATACGGCGCTGCAGCCTACCATATTCTTCTGTAAGGGGTCGTTCAAGTATTACGTAAGCATTCAATGGGAGGGGGAAGGGGTTGAAGCTTTGCTTATTTTTGCAGACAAGGGAATGGGGGAATCAGAACAATGCTTACGTATGAACAAACATGCAAGCGTTAAAATTTTGATATAATTTTGACTATTTTAATTTATTGTTCAGTGGTATTTACTGTTAATGATTTGGCAAATCTTACGTAAGCACAATGGGGTGGGGGTGGGGCAACTGCTTATTTTTGCTTACAATGGAGTCTGAAATGACTAAAAATGTGCTTACATAATACTTGAACAGCCCCTAACGTAAGTTCGGAAACATCCTGTACATTGACTATCCGTATTCACTATTAACTATCCGAAAGCTTGACTATCCGTGCTAGGTAAATTAGATGTATTTCGATAACCCAGATAATACGAAGAAAAGTCGTTAATAAATATTTATATTTATTTAAAAAAAAAAAAAAAAAAAGCTTTACAAATGCATTTAAAATATTTAAACGTAAATTATAACTATAATTTTATTCATACTACGTACGTACAATCGTACACAAACTATGTGCGTATTATATTTATATGTACTGTACAATTACGAAATATAATTAGTTTAAATAGGTTTTACATTTTTTTTTTTTAATTAAGCATATCCGATTCATTCTTTCATGATTTCTGCACTCTTTATGGAATTTTTATGGAACAATAATCAGAGAATATGTATTAAAAAAAAGTCAATATCTCATTCATTAAGTGGAACTGAAGATTCCTTTACCATCTCTACTGCAACAACAGTAGAAATGCTTTGAATTTGAGCAGCAGAAAGTCTTTTTAAGAACCCAGATGTAATTGGCTGCTCCTAATTTAATGAGCAACAAGCAGCCAAACATTAATGATTTCTACAGTGGAGAAACATATAGGAAAGTCCAAATTTGATTGACCTAAAATATCTATTTCTTATTACTTTTTTCTTTCACTTAATTGAGTTAAACTGAAAGTTCTTTATTCCAATATTTTACTTAAACTTCAAAAAAAAAGAAAGCAATTTTTGATGACAACGAGAGTCGAATATAACGAAGGCCTTAATAAGAAAGTCCTTGTGTTTTGCTATATCCGAAATTATTAAAGAAATGGGTTTTCCTTAAATCTTTCTTTGCTTTCAGTTATTAAGATACTAATACTCATTTAATTTAATCCTCTGACGGCTAGTTTCCTGAAATAGTCGTAAACTAAGTTCAACTGAAGCCAATAGAATTGCGACCATGAACTAAAAGGAATATTATTTGGAGAAACCGGCCGTTAGACATTTAGGTCATTGGATTAAATATTTTGAATTGTTTTAGAGTTTTCAATTAAAATGTTTGATTCTTAAAAAAAAAGGAATATTTAGGATTTTCTAACTATTCCGTAAATCAATATTCATGTTAATGATATTCTTTCAATAGAAGAAAAGTTCCTTTTTGGTTGGAATCAATTATCTTTTTGATTTTCATTGACAGTGAGATTATTTTATCAGGCAGATTACGTTCACAATTAAGCTAGCGCTTCGTCAGCGATAAGAGGAAGAAAAGGAAGAAAAAAAATCCAGACCAGGACGAAGAAGAAAAGACATCAAGAAGAAAGGAGAAATGAAGAGAGGGAAAGAGAGGTGGAATATTAAGTGTGCTCGAAGATATTTAGCTACGATCGGGCGCGGTATGTGGTGCGACCATTGGTACGCTCAGGCAATCGCCGGCAGCATTTACTTTCCCCCATAAAGTCGTTTACGATACATGGGGTCGTTTTGTCCGTTAATTGCACTCCGGACGACACGAGGTTCACTTTCCTTTCTAAGGAAAGCACACTACTGAAATGACCTGCTCTCAGAGGGATGCAAGTTGGACGCAGGATCCGACAATACACTAGCTGGCCAACAGGGTTTCATAAAAGCAGCAGCCCAATATTTATAATTAATATTTTCGAAGAATCACTGGGTATCGGCTGATGAATGGGCATTGCCTTCTTTGCGTATTCCAAAAGTTGGAGGCTGATGCTTGCAACAAAGACAATCAATCTTCTAAAAACACATTCAGTTGTCGTCGCCTCAAGGCTATCTCTACTCTTCCCTGCATTGGCGAAGGAGGGGGGAAAAAAAGGCAGACATTAGCTATACGTAGTCTCATCAAAATGGGTCACTTTGCACACAGAGGAGAGAGTTAAATCCGAAGAGGAGGGAAAAATCACAGCAGGAAGTATTTCAAACTTGTGTTTCTTTTCTCTTGCTAATATAAACTTTCAGGATTTAAAATTCATCTGCAGCAACTGACAAAAGAAATTAATTTACGACGAAATAACGGTTTTTCCTACAATAATGAAATTTTCGAGTGTGAGAACAAAAGAAACCTACCTTAAATTTGTAAATTATACATAAGGAAGACATTATGGTTATTTTTAAATTTTGGTTTTGTTTCAAAGCATCTTCTTGAACTGAATTGTCAACATGAATTACAAAATCTTTTTCAAAATAATCGCTTAAGTTTTAATGATGTATGAGCAAAGCTTTAAGTTACTTTTACATGAACTCGGCGCGAATTGATATGGAACTTATCTTCGAGATGAGATTAGCTTCAGCATTAACATTAAGTTTCATTCATGAAATCAGTAAGAGCTTTTAGTACAATTCCTAAAGGCACTATTTACTATTACATTGCTTCTACATGACTAATACAATTTTATCTTATTAGAATGTAAAATAGATACCTACGAAATCGTAAGTATTACTAGAAACATCGCTGTAATTAAATTAGAAAGGTAAAGGAAATTTAGGAATCAAAACTAGGAAGAGATGGAAATATATTCCTATTCTAGAAAGTCCACAAAATTTATTGACACATAAAGTCTAAAATCTTAAGTTTTATCGTTGTCTATCGTTTCTGTAGGATTGTTTTCAAAAACAGAAAAAGGTTTTTTCCAATAAGAAAGGTGTTGGAGGATATGCCAATCATCTTGGTTTCTGTACTCCTCTTATATTGATACATTCACTGCACGGACAACAACAAAATTTGAAGTGTTTACGAAAATGAAATTCTTGAATATCAATACGCAGCAGTAAATGACGGCTGCAGTTGTGCGAGGAACATTGGAACTGGACACTTGAGGATTAGAAAAGCGTCAAGGGGTCCATAAATCATAGTTCGCAAGTATATTGCACAAATGGATAGTATACGATGTGGTGCAGAATGTGGCGGCAATCTTGCATAATGCTTATGGCCCAGGCTGTAAGAGGAGAAGGACAGCGTGAAAGCGGTTTCATGGCATGGATTAGGTTCTCTGATTCGTTTGCAAGGTCGCATCATTAGCCTACGTGGGGATCTTGGCTGCCCATGTTCTGAAAGGATGTATGGTTATTACCTTGATGGGAATAGTATGTTCCAAAACGAATTCTCAACTTTTAGGGGACTGGATCTATGCCTAATGGGTTTGTGAAGCATGAGAGAAAATTCCAACACTATCCCTGGCCGAACATAAACTAAGATCGTTATCGGATTGAAAGATAGTAGGACATTTTTGATATGATAATCATTTTAAAATTATTCTATTATTATTGAAAATAGTCTATTTTCAATAATAATAGAATAATTAACTGACGGTACTAATCATTTCAGTCAGGATTAGCATATTACTCACTGAACTGAATTAAACTTGTGCTTGCTGTTCTAGGTAAATATTTTGAAGAAAATTCTTCCATGTCTGTCCGAATTGTCCTCGTAAACAATCCAATTATTAGTTGGATTTTGCTGAAAATTTATATTTACAGTTTTCCAGAAATTTATTCATGAAAGTTAGTTCAAACAAAGGATTATTCATCACTTTCTAAACCATTTCGTAACAGGAGTAGAGTTTTTTACAGAAAGCTTCCTATCAAGCAGTAATTCAATAGATGTAAATATTAATATTTGTCGAAATAAAATGTACATTTGAAACAAACATTTCATTTTAGAAGTTCTCGACAAGAAATACAGACCATTTTTTGGTTAGGACATTATTAGAAAACTTTAGAAGAGAGAAGAGATAGGATTATATTTAGTAACTAAAAATATAGGACATGGTCCTTCTGTAACCTGAAGATAATTCTAGAGCCTTATTTAAGATGTTGGGATAGAAAGGGCCGCTTTGGAAAGAAAAATCAATGCATAAGAGAACTCAAATGTTTATATATTAACAGTTCGAAGGGGTTTGTAGCTAAGCCTACCTAACGATTGGATTAGGTTGTCCAGCAAACAATTGGCTTATAATTGATATTCTTGTTGACGCATTTTTAACCTATTATCAGGCGCTTTGTCAAGTGAATTAGTGATACATCTGTTAAATCGGATTCTACTAATTTTTAATCGTAATAATTTTTCAACATAACGCTGTAAAGTAATGTTTTTCCTATTATTCGCTATTGATTTTTTAAAAACTGATGGATGTTTGTTTTTTTATTATTAGGATGTAAGAGGGAGTGGAAGAAATCATTATTCCTGACTTAAAAACTAAAGGAATTTTTCTTTCGGAGCTTTCCTAGACGGGGATTTTTCTCACTCTTTTACCAACGGCTGTGTTGGTGTCTATGCACGCCTATCGATCAGGTTTGTCTTCGCTGCTCGTGGATACTGGCTGTCACCGACACCTGTAACATTTTCATTTCGTTACCGTGCTGTTGCTGAAGTATTCATCATATCTGGTTTACTGTGCCAACCTTGATTAATCCTAAAGCTTGTCGTGCCAGAATGGTGAGATGGAATTGCATTCACAGATGAAAAATGAACAAAAAGGTTTCCTTTTCTTTCTAAAATCAGAACCACTTATTTTTCAGTAGTTTTCCTAGATTTTTTTATGAAAGGCCTGCTTTTGAATTAGCAAAGATTTCATTTCGTTTCTTTACTATTCTTCAAAAGAGAATGACGTAGTTCAGTTATTAATGTTTTAAAACTTTTTCTTATTTCTAAGGTTTATTTCTTAATTTCAATTTAACTAATTTGTCAAAAAAACTGAAAATGCGACATAAATCGCACAATATCTTTAAAGAACTAATAAGTAAATGGCAAAACAGTGGTGGCTAATCCCTCAATCGATTTTTTTTTTATTTTTCATTTATTAATATTCAATAAAGATGAATACCAGTTTCACCCCTAAGCAAATGTAAAAAAAAAGTCAGAATTATAATCAATTAAAATCTGAATTAAATGAATACTGGAAAGTCACTATAAAAATCTTATAGTAAATGAACTTGATACAAACATTCATTGATTGAATAGACGATTACTATTAAGCAGTCACGATCAAAGCTTACAATAATTTTCTTCAAATTTTGGCAATTACTATTATAATCGAATGTTATTATTTCAAATTTATTTTAATATTTCTAATATCATAATACATGATTACATGTCGGAATCTAATTAGGATTAAGAACTTTACAGTATTTTTTTACAATCAGATATATATACTTATGTAAATACATATTTATGTATGTTTCAAAAAAAAATAAAGCGAAAAATAAATAAAGTTAGTTGGACAAGAAAATTATAAGAAATTGGATAAATATCATTACCATTGCGTTTAATGTAGAAATGGAATATTAAAAAGCTACAACAACATAAATTTGAAGAATAAAAGAAAGATCAATATTTAATGAATTGTAAGTTAAATTTGTTTTTTCTTAGGTAAGCATTTCCTAATTAAATCAAATAATGACATTTGGTATCTATATCTTTAGAAGATGATTCGTTAAAATTGAAATATTTAAACTTACTACAAAGAAAATATAAGAAAGAACATTTCAATAAACCTATAAAAAAGAACTGAAATGATTGGAACGTTTTTACTATCTGATTTATTTTTCATTGCTATTGTTCTTTTTTCCGTCTTTGTATTATAATGCAATTTAACTGGGGCTTTGCTGTACATCCATTCTCTTCGCGGCGTCGGGCTGGTGCTCCTGGAAGATCAATACGGCGTCGGGCGACTGTCTTCAAATCCGAGATGCATTCCGTCGTGCACTTCTTGAACGCTAATTAATGCATGCTAAGATACATCCTCCCCTTGCATCTCAACAATTGCAACCGATTCTCAGAGAGAGTCGACTCAGTTGTCATGCTGTGTCGACATATCTGTAATTAATAATTGCCCCAGAGCAAAAGAGAACAGCCGATAGCAGTAGAAGCAAACGAATATAATTACCGGGACTTCGTGTTGTCCATTATTCCCACGGGAGATAATCAATGGGAAGTTTTGGAAAACAAAAGACTGGGGTGACTTGAAGTCTCGGCTTTGGAAGTATGTTCTGAAATGTGGATGAGATATATACATATGTTACACTTAGGCAGCAATTGTATTCCATTTGCCTAATGGAATACTTATGTTTTGTAGATCTCGATACAATGAAACAGAACTGAAAGCAGAACTAATTTAAGGTATTCTATAAAACGAAAATAGATAACAGAAAGTCTGCAGGCGAATGTTGCTTAAGAATCTTCCATTTCAGTCAAACTCTAACTACTTCATTAAACTTATAATTTTTTTTACAATGTAATTTGGAAAACTTCTCCCTTTTCAAACTTGTTTCAGTTCAACACTTGTTTCAGTTTTTGTTGAGCAATTAAGTTATTTTCAACTTATAACTAAAGTTTTTTTGCTGAATTCTTGGATAGAAAACTTGATATTTTTATTTCAGATATGTGAATACTTTTAATGCTTACGTAATAGTTTTGGATCAATTTCATTTTATCAAATTATTGTAACATTTCGATAACTCTTAAGTGATGCATATCAAAATAGTTATTTTTTTCGTTACTTGAAAGTCATACAAAATTTATAAAGAGACCTATATAGCTCATATACTTTTTTTTTAAATTCAGTTCCGTACTTTTATAAAAAAATAAAATGACAAAATAATTACAGACATCTGTGAATTTAAACTTTATGATCATTGCCTGAGCCAACTGATGTGATTTTTTTATATAAGTTTATATAGTATTATGTTGATGTGCGAAATCCGAAAATGAAGTCCTTTTTTTCCTATTAATTATAGAATTTTGGTGAAAGACTTCTAACGACATTCACAGTTTTATACAAGTTTTCTTAAAATATAAATATTTTTGAATATGTGCGTATTTACTGTAACTTAAAAAAAATATAATCAAATAGAAATAGCACAAATATTACTGCTTACTCTTTTTCAAAGTCATTCAAAATCAGTGTAATCGTTGCTGTTCTGTTGTTTTCTAATCATACACATGAAAATTTAAATATTAAGAAATCAGTGCATAATAAAAATTATACGGCATCGATTTTTGTCTTAGTGTGATGTAATTACCCAAAAACCATTAAAATGTTCGCTGGAATGAAATCATCGTAGACTAGTGTTATTAATTATTTTATTAGATTATCTATTATCTGTGTTACAAAAATTATGAAAGGAAATTAAATTATACAAACTTTTTAGTAATTTGTGAAACTGTGATTGAAGATAGATTATTTTATTTAAATATTCAATTAAGATCACTTTTATTTGAATTAAATGAATATTATTTTGACAATTCGGCGTCATCTCAGATTCAATTATACAATTTAGTATATTATCTATTAATTATTAATTTCCTTGATTCATTTTGATATGAAATTATTCTGCAGCATATGAATCACCGTATTTATGATTTACATATATAAACATTACTTCTAACAATTGAGTAAAAGTCATTCTAAATGTAATTTTTTAGAGTAATGATTACTTTTACAAAAGATTTAAATAAAATTTTTTTTTTCTTTTACCTCATTATGTACAGTAAAGTTGTAGGATGACGAAAATGATATGTATTGTGATAACTATTAGGTTTCTTTCATTTTAATATTTAAGCTGAAAAAGTTTTAGAATTATATTTGTAATATGATGATGTGTCTATCAATTGAAAGCCTTAATAGAGAAAGTAGATGCTTGGCAAAAATAATGAACTCATCATAGACATGTCCATTTACAGCAAATCGTAATGGGATTGAATCTGTCTGCTCACACACCCACCTTAATTTTTTACTTTAAACAGATGAAAAATTTGTTTTGTTCAAATATAAAGAAATTATATAAAAAATACGATATCCATTTTGTGGGCAAATAACTTTTCAAGAAAAAATTAATTCTATAATAAGTTTGCAGAAGGTCTGCAGTAAAACAACTGTAGAAATGTTATGGAAAAAACATGAAGTAGTGAATTATTCATAACTCTCATAATGTAATATTCGTAAATTACAAAGACAATAATTTAAAATTCAAATTCTTTAGAAGATATAATATTGAAGTTATTGTCCACATCATTAACTATAGTAGCTTTTAAGTTAGCAGTTACGTATTTAATGCCAGAAATATATTATAACTATTATGTTGTAACTGTATTATAATAGTATATTATAGAACCTCTTGAATTCTGGGGTTATAAAGGCTTTTTAGTTTCGTTGTAGAAAAATCCACTTACAAAAAAAATCCACTTACACTTTTTTTCTTTCATTCTTATCATCATTCTCATCACAATCGTTTATGTCTGGGGTGCACAACATTATCAAGTCTGAGGTTTAATATTTTTATAAAAGTTCAGACGAAGGGCCGAAGCGCCCCGTCCTCCAACCCCTACCCCCCAGCCATATATATCTTATTAATTAATGATTTGGTACTGGTCTTTCTATAGATGTAAATCTTAACAGCGTTGAATTGTGACTCAAAAAATGCATTAGATTATTATTAGATGTTTCATCAGAAAACCTGCGTATTAAAGGAGAGAGTAACTCTTTTAACTGATGTTGATGACGTTAGCTTTGTTTCATACCAACATTCCAATAGTAAAGTCTGAAACAGTTGCTATTGGAAGTTATGAGAGTTTTCATTGTATCTGTTGGCAGCAGTGTAATGGCTCAAATTTAATTTTAAGTTTGACAGTACTGGGCCGCGGTTGTACTCTCCCTTTATCGTTTGGTCATTAACATTTACTGTCCTCTTCTTTTTCTCGAAATATGATAACGCTTTTCGTAACAGTGCAGTGGAAAAATGTTTGTAGTTTCCATATCTAACGAAATAACTTAACATAACAATAATTGATAAAATTTCTATGATTATTCTTATTGAGGTTGAGCTCAAACACTCAATATTTTAGGCTCTTTATATTGAAGTCTGGTTGACTCTTGGTTCTATTTAAAATAACAGAAAATGAATAATAATAGAATGGATGATGAATAGCTTTCGAAAATGAAAGGTGATTCATTGAATCTTTTGTTTGTATTGCTATTCATCACTTTCATTGGTTTTGAAAGTACTGGTCTTTCTATAGATGTAAATCTAAACAGCATTGAGGTATGACTCTAAAAATCCATTAGATTATAAATCCTTCCATCAGAAAACCTACATATTGCTTACATTTCTTTTCAGACCAGTTTATATCTGTAGCAATATGAATGAAGCTTTCAGACTGACTAGATCGAGAATAATTGAACTTCGGTTATGTTCTCGGACTTAACTCTATAAGTATATATATATATATATATATATGTGGTTAATATGCAAACGCCTCTGCTGCCCAAGGGCTGAGCCGTTGAGGCGGAAGAGAAGTGCTAGATCCGGCGAAGGCAGATGGCGGATTCCGTTGCCAGATGGTACCATTGATCTACCTTGTTGTGACATTTTAGGCGAAATATGTTTCGCTCGTTGCATACGAGATGAGGAGAAGAGAACTCCGATGCGAAATCGTTTTCGCTTCGATGAGATAATAGGAGATTCCTCCTTCACAAAACCCTCTCTCTCTAAGGTGAAACACTCTTGCCGAGCACCATCGAGGTACCAGATGTAGTCCGCTTTTATTTTGAACAAAGGATTTGTACTCATTGGCAAACAGGACTGCCTTTGCCGTGTTTCCTCGATCCAACATCTTTCTTCCGTTCATGCTTTGAATGAAATATGTATAAAATATTCAAACTAACAATTTTTTTTAATTCCATTTATCAAATTGCTGAGCTTTATACAAAATGTTCAACGAATTACCAGTGTCATTGAAATAATACACAATTATAAAATTTTGATTTTACAAAGAATTGTTAGCTAAAATTACTTCTATCTCTATTTTACTGGAGGATTTAGACTCGTCTTATTTTCTTTGCAATTTATTAGGATTTTTTTTTCTGAAAGATCAAGAAAAAATTATTTCAACTAAGTAAAGAAGGATTTTTACAAATATTGTAAAGAAATTTTTGAATACAAACTTTCTAAAGCGGAATGATATACGGGTTCCAGCTGGGTTCTGAATTCTATAGCAAAATAGAATTTATTACTCTAATTCTGAAATGAAATCAATGGTACGACAATAGAAACTACTCGAAACTGCTGTATAATTAATGTCAAGATATTAAATAACTTTGTCTAAACAAAAAAAAGTCCATAATTTTCTAGAAAGCATATTAGTAATTCGGAAGAACAAGTCCTTCCTTTGCCTGACTGATCCAAATTGAATAATTAATCTAAATGTAACTAACAGAATCCATTGAAACCTTTGAAATGTAGTAAGTGCATTTAATCTGACTAATACATTTGGTTGTTCTTTGTATAGTTGATGTTTGATAATATGCTTTGATCCATATGTCATCTATTTCGGTCGATATGTCATCTATTTTAAACACCAATGGATCTTGAAACTAATGAAAAACATCTAGAAGCCTAAATAAATGTGTAATGTATTGTTTGCTGGATAAATTACCTTGAAAAACAGTTAGATATATATTTATGCGTGTGTAAATATATAAACATTAAAAATATAAATTAATATTAAAAAGAAAAATCATATAAAAGGCTGTGTGGTTTCTATTTTGATTCGATGTTACTTAACTGAATATTCTTTTCACTGAAAATTAAAGGAAGTAGCTTTACTTAAATAAAAAAAATATTTGCAGTTTTGGGCGCTATCTCTATTGTTTTCGGAAATTAGTTAGATTAAAAAAGTTGTTAGTTTAAGGATGGGAAGATGATGTCTTTCATAGCCATTTTCTATTCCCTGCCCATCCATTGAATTGTATACTTTGCAAACCCTGTATTCTGTCTCGGGCGGCGAAATAGTGTGTTTACAAGTAGATAAGGGCGAATGTTTTACCGCTTATGATCCACTAAAAGGCCTAATCTGGACCCACGATTACAATGCACTTAAAGGTGGTTTGGCTAAAGAGGACGTGAGAAAACAAAACCCTCCTAAACCATCTTATTTATTCCCCAGGCGATAAAAAGCATAAAGAAAACACTTGGTAATTTTGAACCACCAATATACAAGCCAATCAACTATCGGAGATACAGCTTCTACCGCTGCTTATTTCTACTGAAACGTAAGAACTTTTTAAGGCGTTAAAGAAAAGTAGCTTTTGTCTTGAAATTCATCACTGTATTTTGTATAATTAAAGTCGCCAGTTTTCTTCTATTTATTTCTAAAGTGTTAAAATATATCTTTATATATAATTCTGATTTGCAGCAAACATTCTGGTGGATCAACTTTTTAAGAAGAACTACTATTAAAAAAAATCTATATTTAACAAAGTTACTCTCCATTAAGCACTGTAATTTCTTCTGAAATATTCTTCAGTTCTCCATATTGGCTTTGTTTTTCATCGTAACACTTTAGGGTTAAATCATAAAATAATGATTGTTTATTTATCAGAAATAGCAATTTTTAACATTATTTACAGAAATTAATATGGATTAAAAATTTAAGATATTGCTTTCCAATATTTCTCATGAGACAGGCCTAAAGAATTCCAAATTGAATGATTTTAAACATTATAATACTTGAATAGTTTCTGAAAGTTGTATATAACTCTTCGTTGGAAGACATTCGCAAAGCTGGAAATCGCTTTTCTTAAACTGATAGATTGAAAAAAAAAGTAAAACAATATTTCTATTATTGATTTTTTTCTTGTGCCAGATTTCTGAAGTATAAAAGTGGAAGTCTGAGACAAAAAGTCGTAATAATCACTTGGTTGGATTAAGCACAAAGTGCCAATTTTAAAGTTTAAAAAATTTGATCATAATAATAATAATAATAATAATAATAATAATAATAATACTCGTACTTTAGGATTAAACGTCTTCTTCATATTAAAACAAACAAAGAAACAAATCTTTGTATTTTTAGGTAGACTAATGAAAGTATTTATCCTGGGAATGTAATTGTTGATCTTAGCCAACGCTTATTGTGATTGTTTATGATTTTAGAAATGAATTAAGATTCAAGGAATAAGAACAAATCTTCTTGCAGGAAAAAAATTGTTATTCGTTGTTGTGGTTGACTTATTCCATATTGGGTTAAATGCTCTTGGGTCGGTATCATATTCTGGAGGCCACACTTTTAAACAGATAGTCTTCAGCCCTGCATTGAAGAAAATAAACAGAAGAAGAAAGAAACAACCAAACTCCACGATTGAATCCAGGTTCAACCTTACCAGCCTCACAGCAGGCTGTCGCCATGATACAAGCCTTGCCTGAACTGCATGTTATCCATAGACTAAGGCAGATAATTACAAGGATCCAATTATATCCCGTTGTGATGCAATTTCTGACAGTAATTATTTTTTCTTTATGAATCCTTTTGATTATTAGCATAATATTATTATAAAAAAAAAACTCTATAAAAAAAAAACTTTATAATAAAAAAATTAGAAAGAAAATGATTAAGAAAAGAAAATGAAAATGAAAAAAAATTATAAACAAATTTACTATTAATTTCGAGTGCTACCGTAATATTACTAGTGCCCTTTCAAACAATCTGGTCGCTATGTTTAATTATCATTTGAAATTCGATTTTGTCAAGAACATTGCATTCTTGACTTTTTTAATTCAAATTATTGGAACAAGAATCTTTAAAATGCAATTTCAGTTTATCAGTGATACCCGTCCTTACATCTGTTTAATAAGACATCAAGACACCTCATTAAGAAAGTTGAAACTTTAGTGATAATTTGAATAAGTAAAAAAAAATCCTATTCAAATATATATAGCGCCCTTAGATAGGAGACAAAATGTCAAAAATGAGCAACAGTGACATTAAATCAACTATATATTATCTTATCAAACATTTCTTGAAACTTTATTAGTAGATATCTCTAATACATCTCTAATAATTTTAATAATTGAAGGCAAAAATCAGAAATATTTGAGTCTTCTTAAGATGCTAAGTAAAAGCTAACTACGTCAAAAACTGCTTCTATTTCATCTTTGGTTGAAACAATTTTATTCTCTACTGAACTACATAATTTTCTTGAAACTCTGTTACTCTGATATCTCTCTCACTTCTTAAACGTGGGGGTTAATAATCTCTTGTTGTTCTCTTGTTGTCCTTATATGGCAAATGGCAATTTCGTGAATTGAAGTTTATTATGGGATGATAGCTTAAGATTGTTCCCAGTTATCATATTTACATAAGATCAATAAATACGAAAGATAGAACAGCGAGCTTAGTGTAACAGAAAGGGTGGCAGGCTGTTGAATTTATCTTATAAACTATTTTATCCTCGGTCTTGGGAACAATTTGTTTGCACAAGCTTTGTCCGTCGCCCGTATTTGTAGCTGTCACAGAAGGAAGAAAAGTGCAGCTATGGTGATGAAGAGGTTTGGCTGCCTGATAGTCTCGGATTTATTCCGAATGCGCACAGCCTTCGCGCATGAAACATGAGCATCCCAATACTTAATTTGTTTCCTAATCCCTCGCTATGGAGAAGATGGAAGGCACTTGGTTTTAAGCTTCAAGAATTCGGTGTAGACCCAGCTCACTCAAGCAGACAGAGATGCGTCTGTCAGTCCTGATCCGATAACGCAGAATGACTTCGGCGATACCAGCAGCCACTGAAACGAAATATTCGTTCTTAAAGTAGCGTCAGTCGCTCAAAGCGTCAGATGTAATTAGCAATCAGGGAAAATACGTTGTGAATGCACAATCACTAAAGATAAGTCTGGAAGAAAAGAGCGAAAAAAGATAACGAAGAAATTCTAGTCAACAGTTCGCATTAAGCTTAAATCTCTTTAATTAGCAATATACATTTTTCGCATTTATGTTTATATTGCTTGAAAATAAGTTATTAGTATAAAGAAAGTTATCCAAATATATAAACTTAGTTTCTGTACGCTTTTACGTCTGCTGTTAGTTATGCTGTTTCTTTAGACAAGCAGTTGTGACGCGATTTTTACACATGCAAATATTTCAAAATTTTTTCAACAGAAAAGAACATAATGAAACAAAGAATTTATTGTTGTTGTTTTTTTATTATCACCATCCAGAAAGTATCACAAATTGGACAATTACTTATAAAATCTTCAGTATGAAGTAAAACGAAAATAGAGATTAAAAAAACCTAGAGTTATAAGAAAGCTAGTTTTATAACGGAAATAAAACTGCAATTTCGTCTGTCCGTCAACCGTACGTCTGTGATCGAAATATTTACTTATTTTATCTTAGAAAATTAAAAACTTGAAAACACTAACAGATAGAAAAATAGATTAACAGGCAGTGCGTCTTAAATATAAAGTTAGATTATCTAACTTTCCATTAACGAAACTTACAATGAAATGTTCACTAAATTAGTTTGAAATATTTTTTTTCCATCTGTTTTGGCGTCTTTCTTTTTAATTACATCTCACGAAATGGAAGCTAATTGTATCACCATTTCTGTTTTTGTTTATTTCCCCCACCAATCTCCTTTCCAGACCAGATTAAGTAATATTTCTTAACAGCAACGTCTCCCTCGAGATTCTGTCATCACGCGAGTGCTTCGAGCAATGTCTTTCGTGATTGCAATTGTCCAACATTGGATTCAGGAAGAAGGAAAGGAAAGAAGCAAAGAGAGACGATCTCGCAATTTGATAATCCTTCTTCGGAAAAAAACATTTCATTTGGTTGGATAGTTGCATTTGCCTTCGTCTAATACGAAAGAATGCTATTCTTAACCACAAAACAAACTTGATTTCTTTTCTGAACACAGTAAGAAAATTCGCTTTCAGAAACATAAAAAAAAAAAAAAACAAGAACACAAAAACAAAGATAAATAGGCAATTTAGATAAGTTGCAGGTTCAGATTGAACTGCATAAATCTTGTAATATTACATTTATTTTATTTTTCAACTTTATTATTTACCTACTACCGATAGAATGTCAACTCTTTTCTTGTGAAGCTAGTTAGTTATGCAACAGCCGGAAGAGGACAGTGCGTGTAACGATAATAAATAACGGGAAGAAAAAAAATTAAGAAACAGACAGAAAAATTCAGAAAGATGTTCTTGAAATAAATAGTTACAAGATATTGCGTTATCAAAGTTTTAGTTAATTTTAAGCGGAAGTTCACACATTAATGCAGAGGTCCATAAATAAACCACAACGAAAAAAAAAAAACATTAAAAAAAAATTATTTCGTTTAAAATGCTTTCAACAGGCTATTGATTTAGTTTATTAATAAAGCTAATGGACTCTATAGATTGTTAAGGGAGCCTCTTACAATGCAAGGAACTCAAAATAAATAAATGAAACTATACATTTTAACACATGCAAAACAAGAAACTTGCCTATGATTCCTTTCGTTTTTATTCACAATATCTTTTGATCTCTATCGATTTATTGACTTAACTCGTATACATTGCATTTCTTTGTTAATTACGGTTGAGTTGAGTTCTTTATTTCAGTTTTATTTTCCTGAACTTCTGCCTTGAGCACTGGCATTATTTTCTGCTTGGCTTACATTAAGCTTTTTATCCACCTTTTTCTTTTCTGTCTTTTTTTTTTAATTTTTTTTTTTTTCATCTTCTTCACCTACGTTTCCAACCTTCTTTCTTTACCATCTCATAAAAAACCACAGATAAATCAATAGTATCCTTTCTAGTATGGAGGTGTTGGCTTCGGTTCCTTTTATTTATGGACACCCAAACAAAAGAATCCCCACTTTACCGAGAGGCGCGGTTACGCCTCCTATTGACATTTCATCGGTGGGTTACGACGGGAAATACAGGAGTGGAGCGAGTTGGCAGCGCCGCCGTCGCTCCGCGGATCTTCGCCGGCCAAAGCCATATGGCGCTACCAATCTAGCGAAAGAATCTATTTGGTCCCCATAAAACTACTCCAGGATTTAAAACCTCTCCTCGTGGGGTCACGAAACGAGAGTTTCTGAAGGGCAATTTGGTGTCTTGAAACGTACTAAAATAAAATAAAAAATGGTAAATTTATATGTAAGGTTGATCTCATGTGTGACGTCAAAGAAGTCACTGTAGAGTTCAACTAAGGATATGGAACATTTCTTCTTATTTACTGTTTCTTAACACTTAAGGAAAAACAGTGAAATTTATTTGCTATGGAAGCATAGTTTTATAGATTAAGCAGTTGCTAAATAAAGAACATAAATTCCGATCTTTTATTTTGAAAGAAATATATAAACAAACACTTTTAAAAAAGTTACACAGTGTAAACGTTCACACAAACAATACAAAAAGATCACGTTTATAATAATATATACGCATATTTTCATGTAAACAAGAATAATTATTTCCTGCATTATAATTTTGGTTAAAAAGTTATTAAAAATATTTGTTATCTATATTGTCGTAAGTCTTAAATGAAATCTTATTGCCTTACTGTAGTTAACTTATTGCCAGATTACTTGACAGTTTAATAGATTTGATGTAACATCGCTAGAGTAGAGAAAAAAGCATTAGAAAAAAAGCTTCAAATAAATTTAAGGTAGCTGTAATTAACATAGTTAAGTAATTAACATAGTTAAGTAATCAAAATAACTTAACAAGAAATTCGAAGGAACTTAAAGCCTCCTTTTTTTCTTAAAATGTTATTTCGTAAAATCTTTTTTTCTTGTTATTAAATTCGTGAAAATAACAAATAAAAACCTTCCTTTATATTCAAATTTCATTATCTACTGAATACACACTTTCCATTTTCTGAATAAAATGAATTAAATCAGCATTTTTTATCTAATTACCAATTCGGATTATTTGTAGTCCAGGCGCAAATCCATGCTAACCCTAAGATTTCGTATTCATTTTTAGTATTAGCATACTTTTCAATGGGATACTGAGTCTCATGATGGATCTTCTCCGAACTTGGTAATTTGAGGAATAGGTCGAGCTAAGTTTTATGTTTGAAATCTTTTCCAAACGGCTCCTTGTCGAAAAATTACAGCGAAAAGGGCACAAAATTATCCATTGAAATTCATTGGAATGTAAAATAATGGATTTCATTTTCTTAATTACAATGAGAATTAATCTCATTTATCTAAAGCAGAGCACATATTAAAATGAATTTGATTTAAACAACTTAAGTAATGTGGTTTTAAGTTTTGTACTTTTTTCTTCTAAGCAGATATTCTAATTTGAAAACAAAAATATGCTTTTCGCTTTTGTCTTTTTTTTTCTTTGTTGAAAGTTTTAACAAATAGGGTAAGTTCGAAAGAACTTAAAAGAATATATTTCTTAAAATGTCATTTCTTATTTTTTTTTTTTTTTTTTGAAATCGTGAAAAAGACAAAACGAATGTTTATTTTCAAATGACAATGTCTACTGAATACAAATTATAACAAATTTTCCATGTAAAGAAAAATTGCATTAAATTAGCATTATTTACTTAAATTGTATGGTAAAACATATCCTATATAAGCTGTTATTATAGTAATAAGAAACAAGATTACACCAACATTTCATGTGCAATAAATCTCATTAGCTTTAATCGTATCAAACTATGCGGATTGGATGGGAAAATTTTCAAATAGAAAAGTTAGTTCGCCCAATACACATACCAATTTTGAAGATGATCAATTCAGTGGTTGAAAAGTTGTTAGGGACACATACGCAATTACAGAGTTAAAGATTTTGAGCCTCACTTTTCTTTTGGAAAGCATGTTAACTTAGGCACTTAAAAATTGACATTGCCATATAAATAAGTGGAACTATCAAAAGCCAGAGGACTAATTATTTTAGTACTGTCTATGTTGACTCCATAGATAAAGACCTCAAGATCAAAAACCGTCATTACACATTGACATTGAATCTTTTAAACGTAATAATTCAAAAGCTTTTCAACCAGGAAAAGTAAAATTTAAATTCGAACTTCTAGACATCTCTATATTACGGTTTTGCTGATGTTAATGGAAGCAAAGCCACTAGAAAAGAAGATTCAGAGATATACAAACACCAATTTCGTCAAACTTCTTAACCAACAGAGTATTCATATTTGACCACAGCACCTATAATTTCTTTGCTTATAATCAAATTTTACGAATTTGAAAGATATTAAGTTGGTTTCTAACTTACCATAACTGTTGTAAATTAAATTTTTACGATGAAACTATCAAACAGTACACTATATGACCAGTACTACATAATGAATTTGAACATGATTATTAATTATTTGACAAATATAATACCACCAACTGCAATTTAAATGTAGAGATAACAATATTTTCATGTTAGTCTATCGCTCACTATAAATTACTGCGAAAATATTTTACAACTAATAATGTCAAAGAAGAATTAAACCCCAAATATATTGATTAATAAATCGAGATAATTGTCTTGCTCTGAACTTTACTAGTTGAGGTTTGGTTTCATAAAAATCCAATTTAATGCTTTAATAGCTTTCTTTAAAAATCGGTCTGTTGGTAAATATCAAATTCCAATTAATGAGCAATTACCTGGAGGCTCCTGCATGGATAATTAAAAATCACCGATAATCAAAAGCTGTCAAAATACAATTACTTCAATGGGCGAGGTATTTTCACAGAATGAAGCGATTCGTGAAATAAAAGAAGCCTAATGCCTCTTTTGAGGCATGAAAAAAATCTTCTTTTTTACTTCTTAAGAAATTTAAAGACACAAAACAGAAGATACTGCCAACAATAATTGAGACCTTTTTCTTAATTTATATTAAAAACTTTTAATTTTTCATTTATGTTATTTCAAGTTTTCATTTTTGTTATTTTATGCTTATTTTTTTCCATTTAAAGGCGAAATATCTTTTAATTCTTCTGTCAGAAAGCATCCTGTAATCATATAAGAAATTTCAAAGGACAAAGAAGCGAAATATTTTGCCAAAGAATGTAAAGCCATTAATGTAAAGTCATTAGCTAATTGCCATTAGCAATTTTACTATCGTCTAATGCGTGCAGGCAACAGTTTGAAAAGATCTGAAAAAATATATCTTTTCATGACTTTGATTTAAAAAAATAAACCTAAACTAAGTTAAAGGAACAAAAAGTTGTAGTAGATGTATAGATAACCAATGTTGTAAACATTCTCAAGTTCATGACTTCCTATATTCGAAAATTATGATAACTTAATATTGAGATATTTGCTTTACATATACATATATACAAACATATTGTATTGATAGTTGCCCATCTTAAAAACAGTAACGATTTGTTTTGATGGTCCTCGCATCAGTTCCCTGATAAAGGATAGGACATTTTTCTGATTAGAAATGCCCTCCCATTGCTATCTTGGGATCGCACAATATGAAGACCACATGTTTTCCGGGAAGTTAGAGGCGATGAAGCGTGTACACTGGTCACACTCCTGCTACTGGGGAAGACTCCTGAGAGAAGAGAGACGTCTAATCTCTCTCCCCTCTACATTTACAGTATCAAAATGACAACGAAGTAAATAAATGTTTCGTTATAATCCATCATATTTTGAAAATTAAAAATACACATAATTATTGTTTTGAATAAGTATTTTTTTCTGCGTGTTTGATGTAAGCCTTTAAAAATATCTAATTATTTTGGTCCCAGTGTATTTTCGTCCCAGCAGTTATACGAGACGGTCCGGATTTAACCATCTGTGCAGCTATCGAAATGTGGCAATCATAATGTTTGAGGGCAGGGTTGAAGAGTCGTTATATGTCAACTAGGCTAAGCTAAGATAAATCGGATCGAAAATGAGAAATTGATCTTTTGTATTTGTTGGAACCTACAGATATTTTTACAGGAGACTCTTAATGTAATGGCTACAATATATATATAACATTATAACTTATAATAGAGTAACTTAAAGTAATTAATAGTTTAAATAAAACTTGTAAATAAAATTGTACAGAATATCTTGCGAGAAGAAAAATATATGAATTTTTATTAAAACTGAAAAAAGTCAGAGTTGTTCAATTATCCTCCGTCTTCCCTTGCAACTTACTGAGAATGTCAATAATTAATAATTTACTCATTAATTAAAGATAATATTAACAATACCTTTTGCATTTGAAAAGATATTTTTTATCTTTCCTCTAAAACATTTACATTAAAAGTATCTTAACATACAATAAGATAATTTTAAGGTTTTATCAACTTAGTGGTTCGGCAGCCAAGTGGTAAACCTTCTGAATGAGAACTAGAGAAATGAAGTTCAATCCTTGACCTGATTCATCTACTGACCCAGTTGCCTCTCTTTTAATTATTCCATTCAGTGCATGATTGAAGTTGTTATTTAAATATATTCTATAAACCGAAGAAGATGAAATCAAGTTACTTCCAAAATTCATTGTATTGATTGCAGTGCAATTGAGAATTCGTATTAGATTAGAGTTCGCGTTTAAAGAGAATAAAGCCCGGCGAGCATTAGCTACGGAAGAACAGACTTCAGCCAACTTTGAATGCCTTCAGCGGCAGTTTTTGACGTCAAAGTCTGCCGAAGTCTGTTGACGTCGATGACCGTAGCATTAAAGATCAGCAGTAACGGAATCAGTGGCAGGCGAATCGCTTTCTCG
This sequence comes from Thereuonema tuberculata, assembly GCA_023159025.1. Taxonomy (NCBI): domain Eukaryota; kingdom Metazoa; phylum Arthropoda; class Chilopoda; order Scutigeromorpha; family Scutigeridae; genus Thereuonema; species Thereuonema tuberculata. The sequence goes on along the minus strand of JAFIDM010009631.1, from coordinate 318,440,315 downwards.
TATGATAGTGGCGAAAACAATCGTTTTCAGACATCAATCACGAAACACTTGCGTTGCTTGAAGAGGAATCAGCAGCCAGTTTCTCGATCAATTCATATTTTCTTTTTTTAATTTCTGAGTGAAGATCAAAAAGCATTGAATTATCGGAGTATAGATATTTTCTTAAACATATGTAAGAAAAGGTAAATTTGAGAAGATAAGATAAAATTAAAAAGTTTCTAAATCAAAATTAAAAAAGAAAACAAAGAACTGAAAGCTAATCGATTAGGTTGTATTAATCCTACATTGTATTTATTCTATGTTTAATTTGTAATGAACTGTTTATATTGGACTATATTGATCTATTAAAAATAAAAAAGTTTCACTGTTAACAGATAGCACATGTTTTGTCTGTGTCGCCGTTCTCAAAATTTATAGGACAGCCACGATTTAAGAGAGGGAACAACGGGAATATATGCGCGGTGTTTGCACCACCGCAAAGCCGTGCAAGTCAGTTCTGCAGGGCTGGACGTTATCAAATGCGAGTCCAGCTATAGTTAAATGCTTACAGTACTCATGATGAAACTATGAGTGAAAGTTTATTAAGAAAGTTGTGAGGAAGAACAGGAATTAATTTTTTCTAGGTAAATGGAATGCTAAGAAATATTAGTGCTATACTGTATATCGTGCAAGCAGTGCATGTGGGTTGAAATTTAAATAATATCTAATTCAAATGTGGTTTTGAAGTTTCAACTTTCTAGCTTACTTAAAATTACATTGTAATTAAGTTATTGTTTTAATGGTGTTTTAATACAAATACATTAGCAATTAAACACAAATTATTTTTTAGTTCGATCTAAAATGAACAGGCATTTTATCAAGCACCCATAATTTTTAATACTTTTGAAATAGTTAAATAAAATATTAGAAACAATTTACTACTTTAAAACTCTTTGTTACTGAAAAGGCCGAAGGAAGCTTAAGAGTGCCCATTTATCAACAGCCTTCATAGTTTTGTTTCTTTCCTTTTCTTTAAAACGCTTAGGCTAGAATCCAATTGATATTCCAAACTGAGGAAGAGGATGCAAATGTTTTACCCTCTGGTCTGTCTTGTATAGTGCTCCTACATTTCCGCGTAGGATTCCAAATCTACATTTCTATTCACAGGGTGCAATAATAACTATGGAACAGGTTCACGAGGAGCAGTGTGATTGCTCCTTGCGTTCGCTCCGTCAGTTTTTTCTCCGTCCCCATTCGCTGCGGGATCTTGGTTTAAGCTTCCTATTTTCCATTTCCGTAGGAGCAATAAAAGTTCACGGCTGTGGCCCAGCGTTTTCGACACTGACCTTCATGAATTTTATCGCGCCTCCGACACGATTCTGCTCCTCAAGTTCTGCTTTCCCCTATCTTCCCCTGGAGATGGAGCAGGGAGGGGGAAAATGCGGCGGAGGGAAGTGGAATACCGAACGGGTATGGGCCACGAAGTCAAGTAGGGTTGGGGGTGAAGATGGATGGCATTTAGGAGGATGAGATACGTTAACGAGGTAGCGGAATCTCATCGTCTATATCATCCCCTCCACCCCCTCATTGTATTTTTTCCCTCCCACTGGAATCTTCATTACCATTCGAGGCGTCTCTTACGACGCAGGGGGTGCGGCGATGCTCATCTCTTCTGAGAGGAGAGTTTTATTTAGACCCGCAGGATACATCATGTTACTCTGCTGCCCATAAAGCCAAACTGCTATCGCGACACTTGTCAACTGCAGTGGAACACGACTGTTGGGATGGTGTTGTGGCCCACAGCCGCTTATGATGTCGATTATGCGCGATTTTCTGCATCATTTTGAGGTAGTATTACTTACCAACGTGGGAGAAAACGAATCCACAAAGGAAACATCCATGACAACAGATGCATAACGAATAAGGAAGAAAACCGACCAGGAAAACATAAAATCTATCGAAAGTATAGTCTAAACGGCTACCATTTGGATTACAAAAGCTATATAAAGTTGAAATGAAATTTCATGCATGAATTAGATAAAAAAAGGAAAGATTTTAAATTACCAAAGCTGTCTACTTGATCTGAAATTTTAATTTAACATTTTGAATAAAAATAAAATAAAATTTTATAGTTTTGTCTTTAAGCTGAACTGAAGACTTCCGAAATAGACCTTAATATCTTAGTATTAATAACGATTATTCAGAAGAAATGCGTAAATGTAATATAAAATTCTCTGAGAGATTAAAAACAGTGATTTTATTTTATATTACCAATAGTGATATGAAGTGTGTATTATAAAACTAATCAACAAAATTTCGGAGTCAATAGTATTTTACGTTCTATGGGACGTAATCTAAATATCAATGAATTCTAAATTACAAAATTCCAAACTATTACAGCACCCTTTTAGATCATTCAGATCTTTTAGATTTACAAAATATGTGAATTGCATCGTGCGACTACGCTGAGTCTAAGTATTAAGTGTATGGAATATTAAATGCTTGATGATATTTCAACACTAGTTATCTTCTCTGGTTTTTCCCAAAAGCCTGTATATATTTAAAAAATAATTAGTATCGTAAAGATATTAATATTTGTTATTTGTTTGCTGTGTAGAAAACGTTTATCCTTCTGATTTTATGACGTTATGGACTTTCTGTTTTCTTTTGTTTTTGTAAATAAACTAATTCAAATATAAATGGGATTATAATACAATCCATACTGTAACAGTCCAAGTTGTTATCAACTACCTTTCAAATTTGCATTAACATCTAATGGACCCAAATTTGATTTTTGAATATTAAATTAAATTAAATTATGTTTCGATCATCTACTTTAGGATAAGTTTTCTGACTTTGATTAACAGTAAAACTTTAGAAATTGAAAAAGCTTTACCCAGTTCAGTATAAAGGAAATTTACACTTTCGCCAATTTCTTTGTTATGGTTTTTTAATAATTTTTTTAGAGATGTGTCATGTCTCTGCTACGAAATTTTTCTTTTCAAAAAACTCAGAAAAAATATTTTTCTTACGAAAACCAAAATGTGAGTTTCAAATATTTGACTTTTTTTGTCAGAAATCAAATTTATCACGCGGTTAACATATTCAACTTCTTTGACCACAGCATCACAAAATTTGAAATTTTTCACTGAATTAAGTGGGATGACCTCAGGATGTTGCCATGTCATTGAAAATTTTTTCAGCAATAAAAATCTCAGATTTGATCGCTTTTGACAAGGTCATCTAAATAATAATTAATATTTTTTACAACTTTTCTCAGTTTTTGTTCTTTTATTTTTGTACAAGGCTGGATACATCGACAAAAATTTTCAAGTTCCAAGTTCCTGGAGTTGCTGAACCAGATTTTTAGGCACAAATCCTGTAGCTGATATAACTATGGGCCTTGTTGTGATTTTTGATAAACTCCACATAATTTCTAATCCTTGTTCTAAATAAATTAATCTTCTTCTTCTTTTTCTTCTTCTTCTTCTTATTATTATGTTTTTATTCCTCGGAATCTTTCTTCTTGGTTTCACTTGTACGGATAATATCAAGTACGTGAGATACTTCATTCACTCTTAGTGTAGGAATCTTCTGACTATTCTGCAGATATTTAGAATCGTTGTATTCTGGCATTTCTTATAAGTGATCTTCGGAAGCTCCAGAATCTTTAGACTATCATGAAGAATCTTAGGAATTATCCTACTTGATGAAAATATTTTTGGACTATTGGAACACTGTCTATCTTCCACATCTCTTCACTTTATATTTTAGGTATTGCATTTGATTATTTATGCTCCTCTTGTATCTTCTGAAGATTATTGGTATTTGGTACTGTTATGTCTTACAGATAAGTTATTTTTAAAATCTTATCTATCAATGTAATATCTGATCTATTAGCTTTCGCTTCTGATTACTCGAGCTCAGTACATCTTATGTAACCTAGTTCTCAACTACTGCAGTAGGTTCATATTTATAGTACGGTACTTGTACTATAAATGGTATTTAACTGGTATTTAACAAAAAGTTTTTGCTGAATGATCTTGATATCCTCAGTGTGTGTCTACAGATAGTTAATCTCAGTTAATAGTTTACATCTACCCTTTATGTGTTGTATTCTTGCTGAGGCTTGGTTGTTCTGTCGAAAATGAATCATTTGCAATTGTCGGGTCTATAAGAATGTATTTTTTTTAGTTGATGGTAGTGATTATCTGATCTTGTATGGCAATCATAAATACTTGCTTCGGGAAGCTTCCTTCCTTCAGTTAACCCGGCATTTAAAGCTTTCTTGTCTATGTATGATTGTTTAAGATCATTGTAGTGTCTTCCTTGCAATATTATCTGGGCTCATGTCTCTTTTTGATGAATGTCTCGATCTAATTCAACTATTTGCTCTTTATTGCTGAGGTTCAGTGCGCTGCCCTTGGTAATACAGTACGAACAATTGCTCGATGTAATAGGGATTTATCTGTTTTGGAAGTAGCTTCTAAGATTCTGTATTTGATTGTTGTGTAATTTTATCAGATAACCAAGGACTCTTTCTTCAGTATTATTGTTGTTGTTGCTATTATTATTATTAAATTAATTAAGTGTTTTGTTTCTTTTTCTCATCTTGTTCTCTTTAATTAAGTGTACTTTAAAAAAATATCCAGTTAATTCGTTTGTTTGTATATTTTGTTCTCGAAAATGTCTCAAAGAAGCGAATATGTTCCAATGGAATTCAAAATAAAAAGGTTTAATTAAAATGAGAAGACTGAGAATTTGAATAATTGTTTATAATTGTTTAATAAATCAAATAAAACAAATATTAATAAAAAAGACAAATATTAATAAAAAAAGACAATTAAAAAATATTAAGAATGCTATTTACAAAAATTTAATGATACTATATTTGTTAGAAGACAAATATGACTTACTCTCCAATGCTTTAATGACTGTTAGCCCAAAATAAAGTGCATTTACTTGTTAAGTTTGGTAACTTTGCAGCCATAGCAAAAATATTGGATACTTCAAAATTCTTAAAAAGAACGAACTTAGTTTTAAATACAATTTGCGTTAAGTCAGGATTTGAATTGTACATAAATTAAATTCACAGAAATGAACTATATATTCTTCTTATTTTCAGCAATTTGCGGCAGATACCTTACATGATCCATTCCACTGGTTTTATTTCCAAAATGCACACAAAGGTTTAGCTTTGTTCTCACATAGCAACACCTACAGCGTTTAGTTTTAAATTTATTTTTAGCGCTTTTAGAGTTTAGAGAAGATTTTTAAAATTATCAGAAAACAATTGTAAATAAATAATATTGTATTACTATGGTGAAACTTCACTCTTAAGACTGATACTTTCTCGGTCAACTGAAGTTAACAATGAGGTGAACATCTCAAATATCTATTTTCAACTTCGTTTTGTCATTTAATGAACCTGTACATTACTAAATAGTACGAAGATTTTTAGAGCTTATCATTACTTCGCAGTGATTTGATTTAATATAGGTCTATGCGTTAATTTTTGTCATCCGTTAATCTTGAGAGTAATTACTATTAATTTTCAATTTGTTTTTATTTCTCTACGTTGGCCACCATAAAGGAAGCGCTCAACCAAGACTTCGGAACAAAATGCGCACAAGACCACAGAATATAATTAAAATGTCACGCTTGCGCAGAAATAATCACGGATAATTGTTTCTACTGTAGTCACGTAGAATGCTGCAATGCAATGAATTTCACAATAAATTAGTAGTTATTATATGCTAATAACTTAAATTGATTAATGCTATGATTAATTAATGTAAGCCAGTAATTAATTTATATCATTAATAGATATTAATTTATGACATTAAATAATTTAAAGGATATATAATATAACATATTCCTTCATTAGTATTCACGAGGTTTTATTTCAGTAAATCTATAATTTCATTATAACTTTTGAAAAGAGATTATAGAAAACTTGATAATGAAAGTATGAAAGTAATAAAAAATAAAGAAATAATTTTAAAGGAAAAAAAAAAAAAAAACCTCGTTTAGAAAGCTAAATAACTCTTAAGAGATATGACTCAAAAACATGAATATGTCTTCATCTCACAGATCTTTATATAAATTTCACAGCTTGTGGATGACACTGTGAGAAATTTCAATTAGTTCCTCACAACTCAAATATCTCGATTCAGTTTCAAGTAGTTTCAAATTCATTCCCTTAACACCATTCCGATACATCAACTCGGACATTATCCCGATACATCAAACAATATCAAAATTGACTATACAAGGTTAAACAACTGTTCTTAAAAAAAAAATCACCTTGAAACATCAGCAATTACAAAGACACAAGAGGAATACATTAGGCAAATTATGTGCAACTGTGACATAGCATTAATAATTTCAGTGCATTTTTCTTTGGAATTGGATTTCTTTTTTAAATTTAGAAAAAATGCTTTTTTGAGTTTTTTTCTCTCTTTGTAATAGATAATTTGAAATTCCCTTGTTAGTGAATGATGGAATCACTACAAATATTCTAAACAAAGCTAACAAAAAATAAAATGTTCAATATTTTTTTCATGTAAGTCTTTTTACAAAATATATAAGTTGTATTTTTATTAAATATTCATATGGAAGAAATCCTTACTCTATTGAAAAAAAGGAGACGTGGAATTTAAAGCCTATTCAATTTAAGTAAGTTATTGCTAGCTTATATAAGTTATCATAAAAAAATGTTTTCTAATTGATTCCAAATTGATTGATAATTTAACCTGGATCTCATAATGGAAAACGCCTTAGCGACTAAATTCACATATCACGTATTCACGTATATTTACTAATATTAACGAAATTAGATTGCAAAACTTAACATAAATAGTCACGATTTTTTAATCGCCTTTGTTTTGAAGCTGATATTCTTGTCCTTGAGAAAGACACTAAAGAATCTACGATTAAAAGCTGTCATATCAAATACATAAAAGTTAAATTAAAGCATATTCGAACACTTTACTTAAAAAAATAATCACGACATCAAACAGTTATTTTTTTGAACAGAAAATTGTGATTTAAGGTAAACGTGATAGAAAATTAATCGTGAAACCTTACGTTCAGCGCATCAGATTGATATAAAATGTATTATTGAAGCAGCTATGATCCTGTGTTTCTAAAGAAGGATGTAATTAATTAGTTATTGGCTTTTTTATAGGCAATACAGACATGATTATTCACCAATTCAGAGATGACCGACTGCATAGTGAGATAGACCTATTTCTTGTTCTAATGTTGGTTTAGACTTAAAGCAAGTTGATGCAAGTTGAATGAACTTGCAGTAAAAAAAAATTGGTTATGGAAGGAACATGTATAAATAAAAACATGTATAAATTCGAAACTGGATTCTTATGATTCAGAAATGATCAAGCAAATGTCAGCTAGTAGATCATTGAACGAGATTAAGTCTTCTTCGATTCCAACGGCGCTTCATCGAAAAAATAAAACGAGTTCTTCATCATCAACTGAATAAAAATAAATTAAAAAGGGATTTAAAAAAATACGAATACATAAAAAGTAATATTTCTGCAACTATGAAACATAAAAAGTTCTCAATTTTTGTTTTTGTTGTATTTTTCAATATAATTTTCGTAATTTTGATTTTGATTGAAGTTTATTCCCTCCTAAGAAATCTCTTAAGTTTAATAAAATCTTAGTTCGTTCGTTTGGAAGAAAGAACAATAAAAATCATTTTTTTCTCATGGCAACTTTTCTCGCTAAAGTGACGACACTGTGGAGGTTGAAAATGTTTAAAACCAAGCAACTTCTTTAAATTTTCATATTTTCATTTGCTTCATTCGTACCAGTGGGGATTTTGCATTTGACATCCAGCATTTGAAAAGAATTCCCTTTTTTTCTTCTTCCAAATGCAATCCCATTATGGGTCTGTTCTGAAAGTTAAGAGATTATAGACTTAAAATGAAAATATTCTATTACCCCGCTGTAAAAGTCTGAGAAACACTACTTTTCTTCTTCCTATTTCCGTTTGTACTCTAACTTTTTATAAAGGTCCTTGCAAACATAGAGAACGAATCTTGTCATTTGTCAACATTATAAATATTAAATTTTGTTCAAGACGAGGAGACGTCCATTATCTAAACAATTTGAGTTTTAAGCAAAATGTTATAAAAGAAATATCTAATTACTGTAACATGTCTAACATAGACAAAACGATAAAGAATTTGGAAAATTACGGATGTGGGTTGAATTTTTATAAACACAAAAAGTTTTTAAGATAGAGATATACAGATAATAAAGAATTAAATTTTATATTTAAAGGAACTGAAGAAATGGAAAACGAAAGTAAGTCTAATATAGGTTGATAAAATAGACAACTATCCAGACCATGAATGTTTCAGGACGTGAATGAGAGAAGAATTTAAGAATTACAGAGGAAAAAGAAATTCAGAATCTAATTCTCTATGTCTATAAGTTCTTACGAACAATGAATCCAATTATTTAAAATAAAATATTGAAAGGATGCTGTGTGGTAGCTTTCTGGAATATGGTAGTTGAGTGAAGAGTGAATTTGACGTGCCTTTCACTTAGCCATTTGAAAGGCATGTATTATAACGCCAACAAAATAAACGGAAATACATTTTATTGCAATCTTTAAACACCCTAAAGCTATGGAAAGCTGTTAACTCCTAACCACTAAATATAAGTAGTTTTTCGCTCGTTTATCCTAAAATTTACGGAGTTACATTAATCATAGAAATTATTTCAAGATAATTTCCATCTCTTCTTGGATATCATATTTTCTGATTTCAATTCATTTGAGCACATATGGTAGGTCCTGGAATGCCTCCTACGTTTCCAATAAATATTTTGACCTGCTTTATTTATCACTGGATCTAATCCGATAATAGGATTAAGTATGTGTGAATATTTTTAATCTCTTTTACACCCGAAATGATTGCTACAGGAATTGGAATTTTTATGGCAGAATCATGCACATTTCTAATTCATTAAATCTGAGGATGAAGAAGCGAAAAATTATTGATATTTAGTGGGCAGAAGTTAACATCTTTCAATAGCTTTAGGTAGTTTAGAGACAATAAAATGTACAGCGAAATTATTCCTTTCGCTAGATAGTTGTAATTTTAGCTCAATTTAGTACATAAAAATGGTTTTGGTGAAAGCTTAAATACTATTCTTTTGTGATATTTTTCCTAATATATTATATTTTATAAAAATAAATAGCTTCATAAATATAACTCGTGATAATATTTACGATACTAGCACTTTTAATATCAATAAAACTATTAACAACTTTATATACTGAAATACTTTTATACCTACACACCATTTCAAAAAGATCGTATCCTCTAAAATATTAATAAATAATCCTTTATTGCATCATTTTCATTTTATAAACAATTCTAAATAAGATTGAGATGCGACAGCTCTTTGAATCTATATCATTTAGTTCAATTAGTTAAAAGTTGAATTTTGCAATCCGACTGCTTGGTTTGTATTACATTTAAAAGTATGCGGAATTTGTGAAAGATTGTATGACCTTTCGCTACATGTAAATTTTTTTTGCCAAATTACTTACTCACTGTAACATAATAAATGTTAAAACAATTCTAGTTTGTTTGAAATTCTAGAACATTTTATTTCTGTATATACATTTTGAATCAACCGGCATAAAGTAGAAAAATAATTTTATGGAAGAACTGAAGCTATTTTTTTCATTAATTTTGCTTCATATAGATTTTGCAGGCAATTCTACATCAGAAACATTGTGTTCTTCTTTTCATCTTCTCATAGAAAATCAGGATATTTTAATTAGCTGCAATGTTAGGAGAAGGAACTCGAGCTGTTATTTATATTTTTGCATGTTTGCATTATTTATGGAGTAATGAAAGTAAGTTCATTACATTAGACAGTATAACCCCTTACGTAGCATTTTACACCCATCGTAAAAAGGCAATCAGTGTTATTAATTCAGAGGGCGAGAGAGAGAGAGAGAGAGTATAAAGCATTAAAAAAACCGACTTTCCTCAAAGATATTGAAGCTTTCACTTATTAAAATTCTAGAAAGAGGGTCTTCCGGCGTAAAGCACCTGTTTCCAGAATTTTACTTTTGGCTCCCCTCCTCTAAATACTAAAAGTTTATGATTACAGTAATTGCGTTGGCTGATTGAAGTGTCTTTGTAACACAGTTTAAGAACATTTTGCTGCGCGTGAAGTGCTGTGATTGAACAAGGAAAGCAAATTCCCAAGAAGCTGCAGGCCCTCAATATCGGTTTTGTTTCCCGCCATGAAGCTAATAATCATGTAGATTATTCTGGCGAAAGTAATCTATGTCTCAATTCTTTGTCAACATCGATACGTGTTTCCATCTGTGTGTCATTAAATTCAAGGCGGAAAGAAAATAATGAAGAAGCCCAAAGGAATGTACCTCATTAACATTATCATTAAGCACGATAATTAACATACTAAAATTAAATGATCAACATTGGATTTTATGGCGAACGACCAACAACTGAAATTAAAATTCCCTGTTCAACTTTTCTGAATGCCACCGACATAGCTTAGAGAAGCGTAAGCCTTAAGAGAGAAGGTGTTTTGTTACCGTTTGATGAGGATTGATGTTTTATGCGATTAACATAGAAATAAAAACGTTTAACAATAAGGAGAAAAATTTCTATCCCGATATTTTTTTTATAATTATCCGAAACTTTCTATTTAGTTAAATTTAATACATAAAATTATCATAAAACATAATTAAATTCGTATTTTTTAGTTGTAAAACTCTCGCAAAAATAATCTATTTCTATTTGAATTTTATAAGTAACAAATGAAAAAACACCTTTTTATACAAAAATAGTAAATATTTATAAATGAAAATAAGTCATTTTTTTTAATTCATGGATTTTTAAATTAACAGATAAAATATTTTCAAAAAATAAATTAAAAACAAATTTATATTAAAAAAACTCAATCAGAATGTTCTTATTATTTAGAATATAGAAATATTTTATCTACGTTTTAATATATAAAAACATACTCATTATTAATAACTGTTTTTCAGGTAATTTATTTAGCTTATTAAATTAAACAATATTTAACAGAGTGTTGGTTGTAATGAGAAAAGCTGATGGTAATATATTAGATTTCTTCGTATTAAAACACCTTGTGAATAATATCAGCAACTGGACTGTGATTATAGGCGGAATGGTAAATTGTCAAAGCAGGATGTTAGATCAGCCGAACTGATGCATGCTTAGATCAGAACAACTCATCATCGTCAAAATTGGGTAATACAGTGGTACAAAATTGGGACAGTGGTCTCAAAAAGTTATTCAGAGTTGAGGTTTAAGAGTCAGTTTGCCATCAGGCGAGAAACAGCGAATTCTTTCATTAGTAGTTGATCCAACCGCAGTTTTTCTCATCATCGACAAACAGTGAATGCTGCACGAACGTTGCCACGAAGGCTTGGTCATTACTGCGCGCTCGTGTCCTTTGTGTTTGCTACCTTTGACAACATGCTATTGTTAGTTTCATTGAAGTAGTGTCAAATTAGCACTACTCTAAATGGCAGCGACGATTTCCATGCGAGTTTTGGGATAGCATGGATCTACTTTCATTTACTATTGTCTTTCCTGCCGCCTACAGGAAGTACTGACACGTTTTACAATTCAATAGTAGGTCCTCTCTCATGTGTAATAGAAAGTTTGGATTTTTATTATTTAAGGCAGTGTATTTAATATTATTAAAATTTCCAGAATTCATTGGTGAATAAAATCATTGGAAACCCTTTCGCTAAGTTTGTTCGGCACTTTTTCTGAGTGGACCATTCTAATTAATAAACAAACATACACTGGGTCCTGTAGTTGAAGTGGTAATACGCTTGGCTGGAGGAGCCGGAATGGACCTTGATTGTTTCTTCTCCAGACAGGTCCTAGGATTTACCCAACCGACTAAAATGCCTATCGAGCTTCTTTCTGAAGGTTAAAGGCGGGAAGGCGTCGTATGACCAGCCGATCTCAACCAATCCCGTTTGTTACGAAACTTTTCATGTCGCTTTCTATAGTAGAGCTGAACCTCATGCTATCCCAAAGCCCTGTAATTTCTTTAACTTTTAACGCATGCGCACTAATAATTTTTTATGCATTTAATGCTTATTACAGTATTAGTGTGATTGTTCGTTTATAAGATATTTTTATTGTTGTCATTTGAAAATGGCGGACATTGTCATGCCGAAATCAATAATGTACTTTGTTTCAATACAATTTTTTTATTAGTGACCCATTTGTGAGCTATTTTAATACCGACCAAAAATCAGTAGCTATTGCGTTTGTGCTGTTCATCCGTCCATCCGTCCATCCGTCCGTGTCTGTCCTCCCCTAACAATTCCTGAACGGAAGATCGGATCGACCAACGGACTTCACCGTCGTGTTCAGAGGCCCAAACACCATACGAGTAGGATATTTTCATGGGCCTACCCCCCCCCCCCATGTTTGAGATATTTGGTTTTGTTTTCATTGAATTTCCGTTCTTAGCTTAAATGTTAGAAATGCAATTATCTCATGTTAGTTGTCAGCTATAGCTTGATGGTTAAGATTTCGGACTCATATACTGAAGGTTGTCGGTTCAAACCCGTATATTTTACATTTTTTTCTCAATGTCCGCTTTTTTTTTTCTTCTTCTTATTTGCCTATAGTTTTTAGCGGTCCCATGTTACAGTTAACATAGGGAACCGGTTGCTCCTGCTTTTGTGTTGTCTGTCTGTCACACTGTATGTCACACTCTGTAGCGGCCAAACGATTAGAGATATTAGAATGAAACTTTCACCATTGTGTTCAGCATCAAAAAGTAGGTGACCACGTAAAAAAAATCAGACCTGTAGGACCACTCCCTGACCCCCCAAATTAACGTTTTCCATAGCAGCGTTAGTAATAATGATAACAATTAACACAGTAATAATACTGATGCTTCATATATAACAATACTAACAATTGCCAACAGGACGTCATTGTTAATATTTACACACGTATTGTTTCATAAATTCTTTAACATATCCAAATGATGTACTTTGCATTGTATTAGCGGCCCCTAGTTACATTAGCTTGCCTGTAAAACATAAAGGAACGGTCTTCCATTTATATGCTCTTGCTTTTAATTATTTTGTTTATACAATTGTGCATATTAGGGGCCGCTTTGCTTTTGACACTGTCTAAAAGCATTAATTACCATGTTTTTATTGTTTTTCCTAATTTTTTTTTTTTATTTTTCCTTATGTTATTGTATTTCCTTTTATATTATTATAAAAAATTTAAAATAATATATAAAAAATATTATTATGGGTCGCCCTTACATTTATGCTTTAGCACAAAAATTATATTCACTTGTTTTTAATGTTCTTTATTTTTAAAATAAAAAATATTGAGCATTGCATCACTTTTCTGAATTATTATTAATTTTTGTTTTTGTACTGTGTTGAATTTTATTGCTAAATAAATTTTATCTCAAGGTCGTATTATCATTTTCTTTAAGATTCCAGTCCTACAGAAAAGTAATTTTCATTGTTCATAAACTTGACCTTTTTTTTCATTCAGTGCTAATAAGCATAGAATAAGAAATCCTATTAAATGTTTAAGTTTATAATTTTCCTAGATCGTTTTCTTTGATAGTATTAAAATTAACTCTTTGCAAAAAAGTAGTTGTTCACATTTAAAAGGAAATAGGAAAATCTAATTAGGTAAACATCATGAATCTAAATTTCATAGAATTAATAATTTTCGCCAATGTAAATTTGAATGTAACAATATTTCAGTTTATATAACAGCTAAAGACATCTTAGTATAATGGCAAAACTAAGTAATAATAAATTCCTCCAACTTCTGCTAGATTTTTTTTAATTACAGAGAGGAAATAACTACAGGATTTATCTCTGACTTACAGTACATCTCAAATAAGAGAGCTTAGAACGTTCGGAATATGGAAACAACAATTGCTTTAGAAATATATATTTTAAAGCTTTTTTGTTGACTGTCAAAGCTTACTAAATCATAAGTGTAAAAAACCATTTGGCTTAGATTTTGATCATATTTACTTAATTTAGTTTACTTACTATTCAATTCTCATAAATTATTCTTAGCCTTTTTATTTCTAACAATTAAAACTTTCTACAGTAAAATAGTTTCAAAATGTATTAAGGGAAATTGCCAAATTAGAAAAGTTCTCATTAGATAATGGCTGAGGTAGGGTTAGTGAAAGCCATATTCACTAAGGTCACGTTCTGACCGACAATGTAACAAGCAACCAGAACGAACTGACCTAATTAGATTCCACTGGGCATACTGTACACCGATGGGTGGCAGGACTCCCCCATTCAATTAAAAGGAAAATTATCCACCGCTCGCAGAATTGTATTTGCGACAGTCCCCCTGTGTGTCCCATCCTTTTAATCTCCTCCTTTTACTCTCAATCCTTCACCACAGCCCTCCTCCACCTGATAAGAGGACGTGTAACTCTGAGTGCTTCTCTCCATCGGAGTTTGATTTAAAGATGTGATTTCCACCTAAGAGAATTGCAGTAATTTATATGGCAATAAAAAGCTATTATTGGGAGTTATTAAGTGCAGGTGAAATCTGAGATATTTTGTATGAATATTATGAAAAAGATTGAAATTTCTAAACTTTTAATGTATGTAAAGCATTTCAAAAGTTCATCTTAAAGAATTCCAATAAGACCTCGAAGTAATAAAGATTCCTTGTGAACATCAAAATCTTTGTTTTCAAGTTTTCGTATGTCAGCGTACCTTCATTACTATTGCTGTCGTATTAGGTATTACAAATTCTCCTGACTTCAAAAACCATTAACTAATTCTTAATTCAAGTAGGCCTATACAAAAAATGTTATAAGTTTCGTTTTTTATGATTTAGGACCTTCCGACTAAATATATTGTAATACAATAGAACTATACACATAAGAAGTTTTAGTAAACTTGCTAGATATAATAATAATAATAATAATAATAATAATAATAATAATAATAATACAACCGTTATCCGTCTTAACAATTACAAGCATATCGCTTTTATAGTTTTATTTAGTTATTTTAAGAAAAATGACAAAAATAAATTTATTTGTCGTTATACAAGGTAGAAACGCATAAAATGAAAAAAGGACCAGAAATTAATGAAATGTGCAAATGTTAAAGTTAATATTTTAAATTTATATTTCCTATTAAAGTTTCTTCACTTACAAAAAAAAATATACAATATCACAGTTTTATATCGAGGAGGTTCTACTACAGCGTTCATAATTTAGAGTACACATGTATTCTTCCAAAAGCATTTATTAACTTTCAGGCTGAAATTTACTGTCTAACAGTCAACTTATCAGAAAGCTCCAATAATTCAATTTAGTAAACATTTTGATGAAATTTTATATTCGGACATTCAGTGTAATTTAAATGTTTCAGCCAACATTTTAAGATTGGTGAAAACCTTCAATTATTTCAATTCTTCTAAAAAAAAAATTCGAACAAATTGGACAGTCTTCATGGAACTCTGTAAGATAAAAGAACTTCGAAATAATTAAGGGATTTTTTTTTCTGCGACTTTTCTAATAATGTGAGAAAGGTTTTAAGTTACTTTATTTCAAGTTCTGCTAATGATTGATCTTTGTTATTTCACGGTACATACCGTAAGTTGCTTATTAAAATTTCTTTTAAATGATGCTCATTAGGAATGGAAACATCAATAAAATATCGAATTTTAAGAAAACAATAAATCTTCTGTTCCTCCTTCAAAAAAAGGTATTTTGATAATCTGTTCTAAATAAAATACCAACAAAATATCAACTTGAATATAATTGTTTCTGGAACAGGCTACTTATATTGAAATGAAGATAATAAAACCAAAATTTTTTTTAAAAAAAAGACCTTAATTTTATACAAGAAATTCTATAGTATTTATACTGTTTATATAAGATAAAATGACAATTATATTTTAAAAAAAAATAAAAATAAGAATTTTTAAAAATGTAGTCTTCAAACTTGAAATTACCTTAAAATGTCTATTGTCTAGAATTTATTCAGTAAGAGAAATCCAAGAATAACAATAAAATTATGTGATACTTAAAACAATCACTTACATTAATGCATTTTATAATTGAATAGCAACAATTATGTGAAAGACATCAAACCGAAAAGGGATGCTTTTCTTTGAGAATGTAATCATCCTGTCGTTACAGATATTTTCAAAAACTTCTGAATATATAAAATATAAACAGAAAAATGCGTTTTAGTCAAATAAACACTGTCACTGTAGAAAAAAAGATATTTTTTTTTTAGTGTATAAAAATACATTAGTTAACTAACTGCCACGTTTTTAAAGAAATCGTAATAAATAACTATATCATTTCCGTTACACTTATTACTTATTGCCTTTGTTCTACTGCAGCGGAATTATAACTGCCTCGGGAACTGTGAAAGCAGTAAGCGGAACAGGTGCAATCACCCAGTTCATCATCAGCTATGGAAATTCCTCGTATGCAAAGCTCCTTGTGCTTATTACCATTTGACTTGTTTCTCCCGGTCATAATTTCTATTCTGCACCAATAATTAAGCAATTTAGTCTCGAATCGAGAGGAGATAATGGATGCCCAAGAGAGCAATTGCTTGTAAATTTCTTTTCGACTTTTCATTTTCTTTTCGTTTTATCATTTATTCTGATATAACTTGGAGCACTAAAGCGATATTTGCTACTTCAAAGATGGATGATTTCCCAACCACAATTTCATTATAATGTCATTTACCTCTGCGATTAAACTGGAAATTAGTGATTGCTCATTTCTTCGCATTGCTACGTCCTGTCCTTTTTTTTAAACTTAATTTCCAACAAAGTGCTATTGTAAATTTTACCTTTTTTTGCACACTGACCTTATCTGAGTTTTAAAAAAAATCAGTTAAAAAAAAGCATACATTCATAGATACACACAAAACAAAACAAAAAATCAGTGGAGAATGTTTCATTTAAGATCAATGTCCAGTAAGTTTTTATTTGTTAAATTTGTTCGTAAAACGAAGCATGACATAAATATTTGTTAATATAGACTTTATAGGATTATTTATCACTGAAATATTGACAAAAAATTTGAATGTTATAATTTTAACTTAATAAAGCCTATATGCATTGAATAAGCAGTAAGTAAGTATCTTGTAAGTAAATATTATCGAGGGTGGTCTTGAAACGGTAAGTCAAACATGAAAGCCCGATGCTACGTAGCAAATTAACGAAAAAAGTCGATATGAACTTGGGTGTGGAAATGCTTTATTCAGATGTTACAGAATTATTAACACATACATAGACTTTCGAGTAGCCACAGTTAGATGAGGTACTTAGATTGGTGGAGGAGAACTAAAACCTTGGCCTGAGCACTCCACTGACCTAAATCCTCTGGTCTTTTTTTCTCTGGGGCTATCTGAAAACGCCAGTGTACGCTACACCGGTTCCTAAAGTGCATACAACGCACTTTACCGCAGTATGGATGGGTATACAACGATTCAGGTACCCCTGGCTTGCTTGAGCGCATCTGGCAATCCTCACGGTGTTAGGCTAGTGTTCCTCCTGGTGGAAGCTACTTCGAACACCTCATCTAACAGTAGCTATACCATAGCCTATGATAACCATTCTATAATATCTGAATAATGGATTTCGGCACCCATATCCATATGGACTTTTTTCGTAATTTTCCTACGCTGCATCGGGTCTTCAACTTTAGCCAACCATTTCAGGACGACCTTGTAAATACATATATATATATATATATATATATATATATATACAATACCAGACTCATAAAAATGTTCAATTGTATACCAAAAGAAAAGAAAAAAATGCTCATGATATAATTTCAATTAAAAAAAAACTATTATTAATTGAAATAAATTATTGTATTTATTGTATTTAATTGTATGAAATCATTTATAGTCGTTAGAGAAATTTGTTTTGAAATTTCAAATGGAATTAGTGGTGAGACCATTCAATCTTTCATTACAGTTCTTACGTATTATTGTTAGTAGAAACTACATATCTTCTAATTTAAGAAACCAAAAATATAAAAAAAAAAATCATTTATTAAAATTTATTGAAAAATAATGAATTAATTAATTCAGAAATTATCTGACGGTCATTTGTTAATTCATATTTATTTCTACATCAAATCATTTCAAGATATCTGAAGTAACTTAAATACAAGTAAAATCCTTTATCTTTAAAAAAAAAATCTCAAGGATTTTCATTTCTTTCTGATCACTTTATTTCGAGCAAAACCCCATAACAAGCATTAAAAAATAATTTTCATTTGATTGTTATGTAATATTTTAGTTTAACTATTTATAGATTTTTTTCACTGCCAAGGGCTAGCTTGCGGTAAAAATATAACTACTGTCGAAATTTCTTTTCATTAACATCCTAAAATACTTGAAAAAAATTACAATGCCACAAGCTTGTCATTATTAGCCAAAGTTTTTACTGAAAATTTACTTTTACACTTAGGCTTAACTTCTTGTAATGGAAATAATATCAAAAAGAAAACAAGACGCTTTTTAGAATAAAGAAGATAGCAAAACAGCTAAAAAAAGTAATTAATTAGTTAACTAATATTGTGAATGTAAAGAAAAAAATTCATTTTATAATGTTTCTGATTATATCCTTATCATTTGTCAATGTAATAAAATTCTTGGCATTAGAATGCAGGGTAGCGTTTTTAAGTTATTCAGTTTTATTTGGTTTGATGATGGGCGAGTAAAAGGCAGTAGCTGTATTAAACTTATGAATTCATTTTTTTTTTGGAAAAGAGTTGTAATCATTGTTTGTTCTTTAGAGTTTCGATAGAAATTTTATAGAGCGACATATTACTAGTATTGAAACCAGTTGTCGAGAACAGTCGTTTGATTAATTATTAAATAGATTAAATTTAATGAATTTATGTCAATTTTCAAAATTTAATATCAATTTTTCTCTAAGTAGATAAATGGATATTATCTGTTTTAAAGTGGCATTCTGCCTTTTACCGAACCTACCTTTCTACATGACATGACTAGAATTTGATTTTAAAAATATTGAATGTTTTTAATTTTATTTTTAGTAAACCTCAAGCGAAACTACTGGGATAGTGATGAATCATTTCCAACTGGTAAAACATCATTAAACACCTTTTTTTCTGTTTTTTTTTTAAAAAAAAGATCAATGCTAGACTTTATGTTTAAATTAGATACATAGGAACCTTTAGATTATTGAACAGAAACTTTTTTGCTTATAAATGATCTCAATATTTTTACTCATGAAACTTAAGTGAGGATGTCTTTTATTATGGAATTTTGCCGACATATCATTGCATTCAAGAAATAGATTGTTATATGCATTGTAATTGTATTTCAAAAAGAAAGCCTTTGATGCTCGTTCGTTGAAGTTTAAGTAAGGTTGCATTTTCTAAGTGTCCAATTATTCCTCGTGAATGCGCAATAAACGCGGAAAGTGTTGGAAAATGCCGAATAGTGAGATTTTCGGCTGGAAGTTCATTCAGATTGTTTCCTATTTCCTGCCCTCTCATCATTTCAACCAGAGAAAGAGATATGGCGAAAGAGAGAAAAGGGCTGTAAAATGTAGGAAAGGAGCCAGAAGGAAGAAAGGAAAGAGGAAGGAAGATATAGCTTCCCCATCATGCGTGATTAGAGTTTTTCTGACGACGCGCCAAATTCCACTTTTTGACGCAAAGAAAAAGAATGCTTGCACACACGTCTTCCAACGCACCGTCGTCTTGATGGATTTTCGCAGAATAAATCAAGATTTGAGGAACGTGACGGCTGCCCTTATCGTGGCGGTAAATCGGTTGATAGTTCTTGATAGCGACGTCTATCGGAAGTTACAGGCGGGACGGCGCTTGCGGACACGCCGTAAAACGGAATGAATGGCCACTGCTCGTGTCCCTTTGTCAAGAGAAGAGTATGGCCTACACCTTGACTTTTTCTTCAATTGAGGAAGGGACGCCGAAAGGAGATAGGGTTTGGGACGATCCACCTGCAGAATTATTGCTTTTCCTTTTATTATTGGTGAGTGTGAGGGGAAAGAGATAAGAAACTCTAGCACACAATATCATTTTAGTATCTACATTATCTTTTATTACACCTTCCTGATTACAAATACTATAAAATGATTGGGAACTATTAGGGAATTATTGATTTCGAAGAGAGAGAAAAAGAATGCTAAGATTTTCTGAGTAAAAGCAATTTCTTTTGAAAGAGTTTTGCATTTTGTTCAATTTGTAAATTAGCTTTACTGTAACATTGTTTCTTCTATTTAAGAAATCATTTCCATACTTTATGATATGAATAGATCTGAATATATATGATTATCAAAATTGAAGAAAATAATTTAAGATAGAAATCAAACGCTGCTATTTCTTTTTAAGTTTTTACAATTCAGCGTCGACTAAAATTTTAACAAGAATTTTGCTAATTATTTTTTTCTAAAAAGTCAAAGATAAAGATTATTAGATCTTCTGTTGCTACCAATACATGTATTTTTTTTTTAATTTTATTAAATCTATTCCAAAATACTAATTTTTTGATAACCAAAAATTAGTACAGTATTTTTTTTTTAATTTTATTAAATCTATTCCAAAATACTAATTTTTTAATAACCATAAATTAGTATTTTTTTAATAAATTTTCTTAAAACCAAAAATGAATTAAAGGCTTATGTGTTTTCTCTTATTTCAACTTTCGTCATTGCCACAACCATAACAGAAATAAATAAAGCTCTAGGAGACTTTCTTTCACGACATGCATGTTGTTTTGGTGTCTTTGGATAGTACATTAAAAAAATCAAAACGTCAGGTTTTCTACCTATAAAAAACTCAATATCTCCTGAAGATTATTTGGAAACCATTTCTTATTCATGAAGAATCGTCTACAAATCGAATATAACATGGCCTTTTCATTTTCTATTATGTCTTGTTCACAATGTTCATGACTTGTAATACATGAATTACTTAAACAAAATTAAAGCTACTTAATATTTTTAAAGAAATATTCCTGTTTTATTCTAAATGAAATTCAATAACTTTCATTAACAAATTTAAATCCTATTTTTTTATTATTTTTATTTTTTTTTATTTGATTTGCATTGAAATTTAGTTAGAAATCATGCTTCTTTAACACAATGAATAAAACTCATTGAACAGACCATTCCATCGACAATATACTAATGAAAAGTTAAGTAATTTATTACTGATCTGGAAATGAAGCATTAAGATATCTTATAGATGTATTAGCATTATGAGAAAATGTATCTCTGCAGAGGAAGTAAACAAATTCATTCTGAAAACTGAAATTCTAACATGTGCTTTTTTCATCTAAACATCTTAATTACTTACTTACAAATAGTAATTCAGAATGGAAGATCAGTTCTTACTATTGCATAAATTGGAGAACTGACTTTTTTTAAATAAAAATATATATTTTTCAAAAAAAACCATGTGTATCAAAATTTGTAAATTTACATGTTTGAAGCTACAAAATGCAGATAATGTTTTCAAGAACTCGAAATTTTTGAAACTTGGTCGTTGCAGTGACACCATTTATTCCATGAAAAAGGAAATATAATGTTGTAAGATACAACATAAAATTACAATAATTTGAAAAATAATTAAGATGCTACATTTTAAAATCTTATATGTTTATGATAAAGACATCTGAGAAATACTATGTTTCTTTTTCTGCCACTCAATGGCAACCAGTTGCTGTTTGCAAAGATCTTTAGGAGATGAGCTTGTTGGTGGTTTGGATATTCCCAGACCAACCAATCTAGAGATTTCTTTGAAGTTGAAAACCCATTATCTCTTTCATCTTTCTAAAAAAAAAGTACCTTGGGATTCCCGCTCAATTCATCCTCTGTGCAATCAAGAGAAGAAGCTTCTATTCAGTGATGGCATTGGAATCGAATTAGATTTATGAATGATCCCAAAGTCTATCTTCGGTAATCATTAGAGTAGCTTCTAATTTAGCCTCTTATAACCAGATGCTTGGAGAGACCAGATTAGCTGTTTTCTTGAAAAGAAAATATGAAGAAACTATAAGAGAGAAAGTAAATATTGTGAAAGGGAAATAAGATTAGACTGCACAAATAGAGGCCACGAAAGAAAGTTTCTCTTATATATTAATTTACTCTGAGATATCTTTGTGTAGCTTTAAGAATTAATTCGAGAAAATTCTAAGCAAAACTTCCATTTGAATTATTGTTATATGTTTTGATAGGAAAATTGTTTAGAAAATATTTATTTGTTTATTGTTTAAAATATTCTAAATATTTTTTTTTTAATTTTATATTTACTTTTAGCACAAATTGTGCACATAAATATTTTTAGTTTTAAATTCAGAAAATGAAATAAGTAAGTTTACTCATGATATCAACCGTATAAAGACTATATGAAGGCTACATAAAGACTTTATAAATGTATAAAGATGTTATTATTACACTAGAGAAACTAAATACGGTAAAGTTAATCTTGCTTTACCGACTTTATAAATGACTTTATAAATGTATAAAATGTTATTATTATACTAGAGAAACTAAATACGGTAAAGTTAATCTTGCTTTATTCAGTTAAGCCTCGCTTTTGGAAAGTTTAACCACAGAATTTCTTTAAAAGCGTAATAGCCGTTTAATATCATCTTAAAGGATTTGCAAAGAGAATATTTAATGTTGAATGTCTTTTAAAACGATATTAAACGTCCTACATTAGAAACTGTGACACCAAAGTTAACTAGGTAATATTCCTGAGTATTATCAAAGGTAGAGTTAGAATTATCTAGTCGTTTTCTTAAAGTGAGATTTTTTTTTCTTTCTAAATTGTGGTCTCGTGAAAATTTAATTAACAAAAATTAAGTATTAAAGTATTATTTTTAATATTGCAAGAAATAATTGCAAGAAATATGATAATTTAAATGCTACATTGAAATTATAATAAAATATGTATAACATATTACTCAGTAATACATAATATAACGTTGTTTTCATTCAAATCCTTTCCAAAGCATCCTTTCTAAATAATCTTCGAAATTAAATTTTTAATTATTAAATAATTAAGTTTTCAAGCTTTTATATTCATATTAGAAATGTTTGTTGTTTTTTTTTTGTTTTGTTTTTTTGTACAATATTTGTAGATCTATTAATTAACTTTCTTTTAACTGATCGCAAATAAACGTGAAATTGTTATTACCACTTATTTAGCAGGAACTGGTGTCAAGTCGGCACTTGTTCCCTATAAATTTTGTAGTTACCAATAATTGGAAAATTCTAGTTTTCCTTTTTCCAAAGGATTTATCTTTACCTGGATACTTCAAAGAAATTAAGTTTCGTATCTAAGAAGATCTAACATTCAGTGTTTCCATGTCGATGAATTACAATGTTGTAATGGTCACTACCGTACTTCATTAGCTGAATGAAGTTTGCATTCTACACATATTAGAATCCTTTTCGAATTCAAATTATTGAATACACTTTGTAATTTTAGCATATCTGAGATTTAAAAGCATTATTTATTCTTATTTAATTTTCACAAAATTTTATTATATTAAATAATATTATTAGTGCGTTTCCTTGAATACACTTTGCATTTTCGGTTATTACGAATAGATTTACAAAGTATCAGAAACAAAATTAAGTATACAAAGAATCTCTAGTACGATAACTATTTATTGTATATAAACTTTGTTTTGAATGTATCGTAATTTAAAAATAGTTCAGAGTAAGAAAATATGTTCTAAGTAAAAAAAATGTTTAGTACATTTAAGAACCATTAGTTATATGACACATTTTATTAGAAATACTTATGTTTGAATTAAAAATTATATATTAAAAACATGTTTATATAAAATTGATTCAATGTAAATATTGAAGTTGTATTGGAGATGTTTTTTCTTTACAATCTTCAAAAATATTTATTCTTTAGGAAAATGTTAGTGAAATTATGAATTACTGCAACTTGTCCATTAAATTTAAAAACAAGTTTTAATTAATAATCATTGGAATCTTTTCCCATTAATATCATGTTAAGTTGAAAGTTAAATCCTTGGAGACGAATCTTCTTCTTGTGTTCTTTTTGTTTTTCTCTTTTAATATTCGTCTCATAAAAGCGTTAATCCACCTTTGGTTTGGATTTTATCCTTAAAAATCACTTCAACGAAGATGTCTGTGGAGGTAAGTCATTGATGTTCCCTGTCGTAATTCGCCACTTGCACGTGAAACATTCTGTAGCTTTTAATTTATGGATCCATTTATCAAGTCGGCTGTTAATTAATCGCATCTTCTCTCATAAATTTTAAACCGTAGTATATCTCAATGAATCGAGCACGGAGTCTTATTAAACATGTAATGCTCATTAAATATCTATTTAAATTTTATGAATATGAATGCAGTAAGAGAAAGCATAAAGGAGAACACTTAAAAATATAGTGGGCGGATAAAAGGTCTTAAGTCATTCTGTCCAATGTTTAGTTAATTTCGCACTCGAGGCCTTTTCCTTTCTTCTTTAATATAGTTAAGTCGAATGAGTTATGTAACTCCTAATGGTAAAGAAAATAAGATAACGTAAATGGTTCAGCAAACTGTTTCATAATATATGCTTTCTTTTTTATTTTGACTGAGTTCTTTTTCGATATATCATCCGGCCCTGAAATAATAGAAAATCAACACCTGATGACTTTTATGTGACTTTCATAAAACGAAACTTTTAAAAAGATTAAAATATAATTCTCAATTTTAATAATATTTACAAAGCAATAAAGTTAATGAAAATATTACATATATCGTAAAAAGTAAAGCCCTTCAAGATTGTTAAAACGTGCTGAATTCAGCAAATAGATAGCACAGTGAATGTAAACTGATGTTCACAGTTCGTGTAGTTACGTCTACAGAATTCTTTATAACTACAATGAAATACTATTAGCTTATATTTTTCGCTGAAAGATATATATATATATATACTACTTAACTACTACAACTCGCGAATGGGCCCCAACGGGCCATGCGCCAGCTCCCCTGACAAGCAGGACAAGGCTAGGACATCAGAGACGAGAATTCACTTCCCGTCGAGGATACACCTGAGAGAGTAAGTCCCAAGGGGAAACGAACGAAACACATAAGAAGAAAGAAACAGCCGGGCCACGACCGGGATTCGAACCAGGTGCCGGCACACTGGTCACACACGGCAAACCGCCGTCTAGACCGCTCGGCCAAACCGGCACGGATATATATACATGTATATATATATAGACAGCTCATATCTTATAATCTTCGTATAATATCTCATATTCTTCTAATCTTCTTTTCTCATAGTCTACTCGCTTTTCAAACAAGAATCCCAATGTTGAAGTGTTACTGAAGCCATTTTTTTTTAATCTTATCAATTCTATTTATTTGATAGTCAAAGAAATTTATGAAGCATTTCTATATTATATTTTGATTTCTTTAAAAAAATTTTATAAGGTAATAAGAAAATTAGTATCAGTTCAGAGAACTTACTTATATTTTTTTTTTTAAATTATTGAGAAATAAACAATGTCGGACAGTTTTGTGTTTGGTTCGAATTTTATTATCTGGCATCATAAGATAAATTTCAAATAAACGAAAGTCGTAGTATTTTTTTTTACAATATATTTATAATTATCAATCAATAAATACACACTATATTTTTCTGTACATTAAGTGAATACGAAAAATGCTTGAATTTCATTGCAAACCAATTAACGGAAAAAAGAGATTTTCGGAACATATTGTTCATGTTTGTTTTATGGCTAATGTTATTTTGCAAAGGAAAAAATTTATAGAGCCATAAACTCTAAAATTGACCTTTTAAACCAAAAACTTAATCATATCTGGACTGTAAGTATAATACTTAAAACACAAGGAATCATTATTGTTTGACCTGTATAATGACAATTTTCAATATATTTAGTGATTATTAAATTACATTTTAAAATGCCAAAACGTAAATTGATGAAGATGAGAAATATCAATTACAAGCTGATATATGTTTACTGGTGTTGTTTTAATGCTGTCCAGAATCGCTGTGATCACAAAGCTTTTTTCGAGAAAAATCCAACTGTCATCGTTCAGCAAAATGCAGATCACAGAACTGAATGATCCAAAAAAATAAAACAGATCGAACTACAATTACAGATGTTTGTTTAAAAAAAAATACAAAAGAAATTTAACATTAATGGAACATTCATTAACGATAGTCTACATATGAAGGAAATTAAATTTTTAGAAATGAAAGTTTTGTTTTAGTTGAAACAGGTTTTTACCATAAAATTAGTAGAAGCATGAATTTATTTCGAGAATTTTCAAATCGAAATTTCTTGGAGAAAAATGTATAATCCTGAAATATTATGAGGTTATTGTATAAAAGTTGCCTTCCAGGAATACTAATCCTAAAATTCAACATATAAATTCAACTAATGAAAGCTGCTATTGCGTCCAATCATTCATGCTAGTAAACAATTTAATTAGGACTACTGATTATGCTACCTTCATACGGCCAGTTAATTTTTACTGCAGAGGCAAGATTTTTTTATATAAACTCAAGAAACCATATTTTTGATAAAGAGGTGACTAAAATTTGCGGAATTTTAAGTTTTATGTGATTCAAGAACAAATATTATGTTTTATCTCAACAATTATAGCTTCTTATGTAACACAAAAATAAATCTTACTAAAAGTTTTATATTCCATAACTAACTCTAAAAATTCTGATGACATGCATCTAATTAATATAATATTCAAAATTTTCAAGCTAATCTCTCAAAATATTACTATGCTATTAAAATATCTGATTAAACTATTTTCTGAACAAACCAGATTTTCTTGCTTTTCGACTAATATTTCATTTCTAAAATAATTCTAAAAACTAAAACTTTCAATTTTAAAACTTTAAATCCATTAATATTTTAGCTCAAAACAATTCAGGGAAAATTAAATTTATAATAATATATTGTTAATCCCTAATGCACAAGGTACATTAATCAAATACAGTTTAAGAGTTATAAAATTTATATCTCTACAGTACTTATAAATATCTGTAAAAACTAGTAAAAATAAATTGCTTTTGCTAACCTAATTATTTCAGTTATTATAAAGATGACTTAAATTTCACATATCTTAAAACTATTTAAGATTATATAAATTATTTTTTTCATTATTTTTGATTTCTAGCTTTGAATATTTTCTTATTTTTTTTCTGCAACACATCAAACTTCAGTTTATATATATAAATGGTTTTCTTTTCAATATTGGGATTTTTTTTTTTAAGTTGTAACTGATTTTGATGCTTTCAATTTGGAGTTTTCGATAAATGTAGAAGGAAAGATGATGGATATTCGATGACAAAGACATTTCCCATTTCCTTTTTCTTTTTTGTACTTTTCCATTTCCTCACCTCTCGCCATCTAAAATTTGAGGTCAATATATTGAATTGCTGGTACCAGCTAGGTCTCGGCCCAATTTATCACCCGCAAGTCTAAAATCGCCCGTGCTTCACATGATTGACGTGTAATTAAAGTTCTCGATGCTTCTACAAAACCATAAAACGTCGTATGCGGTCACATCGAGAAAAATCAGGCCTTAATCACATCATTGAATGTTGGAGGCTTCGTATAGGTCGTAAGGCACGACACGACAGATACATCAGCAGACGGAATAAGCCAAGACGAAGGACAGATTTTTATAAAACCTATGTTTTTCATGTTTTTTTTCCCTCTGCCATCCTTCACTGCTGTGTAATTGAACACTTGACCGATACGACAGAAACCATTTCCTGCTGCGAATTATGGTCATCGATCGGCACATGATTGGCAGAATTTTTCTCGTTTATATTAGATTTCCAAGCATTCTGCAATAAGTCGGTTTAAAGCACATATAGACCTGAAAATGTTTCTATGAGGCTTTGATATATGAATGTTTAACAATACATAATTTTTAAACATAATTACATTTTATGCTAAAATGTATGGGAAGAACAGATCTTACGAGTAGTGAAATTTAACTCAGTCTATTTGTATTGCTGTGATAAATAATTCAAAATTATTTATCCTGTTAAACTGAAATTTTGATGCTATTCAATTTAGGCTTGTTTTTGAGTTTGGTACAAATTATGCCAACAGATTAGAAAAAAGGGTGAAAACATCCATTACACGATATCTAAACATTGAAGACTAGCATTGTTGATCAATCTTTTGTAGAAAATTTTTAACAATCCCTTAATTTGTAGCATTATTTTGTGTCGAATAGAATTTAAAACATGCTTTTTTTATACTCATTGGAATAGTTTTGGAAATTAGTAAAAATAGGTAAAATTGTCTGTCAAATTATACAGATATCTATATTCTTTGTATCCCATAGACAAGGAAATGGATAATAAAATAGCTTTTTCAGATATTTAATTTTATAGAGAGGGCTCAAAATTAAGGATGCAACACTATTCTAAAAATAAGCATGTTTTAAATTTCTATTCGGCACATAGTGATGTTACAAGAAAGGGAGAATTGTTAAAACTTTTTCTAAAAAGGATTGATTCAACCACTAGTGATCCTAAAATTAATGATCAGAAAATTAAGGAGATATTGGATATTTTTGTAATGAATTGTTAACCAATGAGCTTTATTAGAAGGATGGTAAAGTAATACATCAAATTCAAGATTAAAGAATAGTGTGATACAGATTACAATAATTCTATTGCTTTGTTCGGAAATTTTACTTATCCTAATAGACATGTGAGTGCGTTAAATTTTCAATCTTGTTTAAAAACAATCCTACATCCAAATGTATTTATTTGTTATTTACAAAATTTAGGGATTTATTAACATAATAAATTGTGCCAATTGTGAAGGAGGTTTCTGTATTAGCGAATCTTCAGATATGTGCAAGAACGACTTTCTGAACATTAGGAGTATTTAAAAAGAGTGAGTAGGAAGAAATCAGAAATAGTAGATCATTACCTATCCGAAATATAGAGCCATTTTGATAAAGTTCAAATTACATACTTTGACGAGGATTAAAGGAAAAGGAAGATTATTGAAGCAATTTTTATTGCGACTTTCAAATGTGAAATAACAGCAAAGGTCTTGGTGTTGAGCAACTGTTCGTTTACCTGGCTACAAATAGTGCTCTACAATTAGCCAAAACAAAACATATTGTTAATTTTAGGACAAGAAAAGTTTAATAACATGAGTATATGTATTGTAATGATTTAACGTTTCCTATATTTGTTTTCCTAACGATACGTTGTATCATTGATGTTTTCATATGAGATATATCATTTTTATTCATTGTTTTGTAATTCTTGTCTTCTACTTTAGGATTTTCTTTTCAAAAATTTTTTGGATTGATAAAGAAGCTTACGAATATACTTCGAATTTTCCTGTAAAGAGTTTCGATAAAGTAAAGATTATTTTCAATATTAGTATGTTGTGTGTTATTAGGAAATAATCATATTAAATTTTGTCAAAGATAGATAGGTTTACACAGCTGGATCACCTTTCTCTGTTATCTATCATAAATGATAAAATAGAAACCTTTGAATTAAATCTCTTTCATTGATTTTTAAGCCTTTATTACTACTGAAAAACCAATGATATAAGTACTATATTCAATCCACTTTCTTACACTTTGTGTAAATGATTTAGTCCATAAGCATGCAAGCCAACATTATTTTTTTTTCATTATTTCATAAGTCAGTATGAGCAATATACACATATTCATGTAAGTTAACAATAACAGCAATAATAATAATAATAATAATAATAATAATAATAAGAAGAAGAAGAAGAAGAAGAAGAAGTAGAAGAAGGCTCCAGAAGGCTGCGATACTCAACACTGCACGCATAGTTAGGAAATTTATGGACACAACCACACATCCCTAATTTTTTTTTGCACACCTTTATTTACACTTGGCAATATGTGCTTTGGTCCTTGACCGTCTTATTGTCTTTGCTGGGGAAACCCATGGTTTGAATCTTTTATAATAATAATAATAATAATAATAATAATAATAATAATAATAATAATAATAATAATAA
>JAFIDM010009631.1:318153763-318410196 GCA_023159025.1 Thereuonema tuberculata | reverse complement strand
AATAATAATAATAATAATAATAATAATAATAATAATAATAATAATAAGATTGTTCATCAACAGCTAGCACACAAACACTCACTTATTAAGAACACGGTCCCATACTAAAAGTACACACCACAAAGCGTATTTGTCACCCTCACATAGTCTTTACTGAGATCGCCCTATACACATAGACAAAACCATACATCACAACAGCCCTGACACCACACAACATCACCCTGACAATGAAATAGGTCAACAAACAGACCTATCTCATTGATATTGCAGTGCCTATCAGCAAGAACATGCAAGAAACTCGCGCAGACAAGATCAGTAAATACACCGACCTAGCACACGAACTGCAGAAGCAGTGGAGGCACGAGTACCTGTTGTACCTATCGTCCTGTGTGCCTCACACATTGAACCACAGCCTCAACACACTAGGACTTCATAAAAACACTTATGCACAACTCCAGAAGGCTGTGCTACTCAACACAACATGCATAGTTAGGAAATTTATGGATACATCCCTACCATTCTTGCACACTTTTTTACACTTGGCAATATGTGCTTTGGTTCTTGACCCGCGATATTGTCTTTGCTGGGGAAACCTAAGGTTTGAAATTTTTACATAAATAATAATAATAATAATAATCTTATAAATTAATTTTCATTTTTTAGGCTAAAAAGCAAAACATTAAATATGAACTAAATATAGCAATTAAGTAATTGAGATATCAACAAGCATCGCGTTGCAAAATAATATAAAAACCTTTTATCACAATATAAAAAGATTCCTGAATAAAAAAATATATTCAGTTTTGCGTGTATTTTGATGTAGAAATAACCAAATGATTTGCTTAACACATAACCAATGTCTACAAAAGTTTCAATTAGAAACAGTCGAATTATGCACTACTTTCAGTCAAAGGTTATAGTTGTCAGAGAATTTCTATATACATATAAAGCTAAATATTACGGCACGTCTTTGAATTTTACGTAATTTTACTTACTACGCGATGGAGCCTCATTTGTTTTATTCACTTTGATTTTATTCAATAATTATAAATTGATAATTATTTAATTCAAACAATATTCCCTATATTTTTCATCAGTATCATGCAGCATATGCATTACGTAAAGCTTCGGTATTAATTTTAACTTTAACTATGACTTCTAAATAAGAGCCAATTTACTGTAGTGGTAATGTCAATCATATGGACAAGTCCACAATAATACAAGATAAGCAAACATTTAATGATGAATTATTATTTAGTTTCTTTCTTGTTCACACAAAAGACCTTACCCCGCCGAATCAAAGATACGGAAAATTGTTGGTGAACCTGTAATAACTAAAATTTTAGATTGTTAGATATTAATGAATCTAGTTTTTTTTATTTATTATTTAAACTATTATTCTTATTAATAAGTCTCTGAAATTCCGTTTTTTTTTTGTTCTTTTAAATCAGAAGTCGGAATAAAAGTATGAAATTAAAAAAAAAAAGTTTCATTTCGAAATATGAACTTCAAAGTATTTTTCTGATTCTTGAGAATTCTCATCTTTAATGCGGCATATTATTTTTCTGTTCACTTTCTTTAGTTCATGGTTTCTTGTCTGTTCATTGAAAAGAATTCACAGAACTAAGTGAAAACAAGTCAATGCTTTGTGTTATCTCATATTATCTGCAACCATTAACGGTCGACGTGTTTGGCTAGTTCTGATTGCGGGAAAGGAACCTAGACCGGCTGTGCTTTGGCGGTTGGCGTCACTTACAGTAGCTCAACGCATCTCGTAAAAGCAGATTCGCTGTACGAGAAATAGCACGTTCCCCCTTGCAAGGATCTCGCTCTGGGGAAGCATTCTCTCGAATGATCCATTGGCTAAAAGCATACAGGTCGAAGAGGTTGGAGATGGGAAAAGAAAGTGATGAAAGAAAGTTAAAAAAAGAAACGTAAAGAGGAGATGAAACGTAGAAAAAAGGAGAAAAAAAAAAACAGTAAAAACACTACAGTAATATGCATCTGTAAAATCAATGGTTGATCCAACGTGGAATGGTTTCATCAGGAATTATAAGATTTACTTTCATTTATTATTATCTTACTATAAATTTAATTTTTAGGTTTTAACACATAAATAAATGTTGATTTTGATTTTTCTTTCAGAAGGTAATATTTTTCTTTTTAGATTGACAACTATCAAATTAAATCAGATTGGCTAATAATTATTGACTAATTATTATTTCTGTTATAATATAGAAAACACAGGAAACACAAATTCTTTGCCAAACATTGCGTTATCTCGCAGAAAGCGAGGTTTGGTGAAGAATTTGTGTTTCCTGTGCTTTCTATATTATAGTTATATGGTTTATATATTTATTTATTGGAGTGTTGTTATTTCTGTTGTTTGCTTGTTTGACTGTTCACATAAATAAAACTACATTTCCATTTTAATTTCTATAAAAACGCAGTAATTTTCGAAACAATTCAATTCTTAAAAAATTTTTGTTGGATTTCAAAAATGATTCTCTTCAGGTAACTTCAGTTACATTTTACACATTTTACGCCCCACCTTAATCGACGTATTTTGGGTTTTAAATTAGTTTAAAAACTTTAAGCATTTTCTGTAATAAGTCAAAAATTTGTCTTCTACTTTGAACATATTTATCTTCTTTAGCTACATCACAAAGCTAAAAACATTCGGAAACAAACTAAATACAATTAGAAGACTAAATGAATACTTAAAAACTGAAGAAAGGAATTCCTTAGTTATTGCCCATGTAGTTTTAGAAGTTGAGGCTTTTCAAAATTAATGCAGAACTCTTGTCAAAAATGAAAAGCAATCTTGACAGAACAATCTTAGAAGCCGTGACAAGAACATGTGTTTTAATGTCGAAAAGGATCCATTGTTATCGTTGAGATGTGAGATGTGAGAAGGTAAAGTTAAGTTCCAAGCCGGGCCTGAGAGATAGATCCAGCAGACATAAATATTCATTAATTATCCTATCCCAAAAATGTATTAAACAAGACGAAAAACGGTTTCATATTGTACAGGTAACCATAGTGACCCCGTAATGGTTTTCAATTTCGCCAATTTCTGTAAGACAAGAAGTGACTTGCAATTCGTTTTTTCCCCAATCTCTACAAGTCATAAGAGTTCCAATAAGGTATTCCTTATATCTGTTGAATTTATAGTTTGGGCTTTAGAAGTGGAGACGGGACAGAAGGACCGACGTTCTTAAGACAACTCCGCCTTTACAGTTTACATACGCGGATGCTAATAAAAGAAAGAATGTTTGTCCGGTTTCTATCCATCAACTCAATGAAACAAAGAATAACTTAATTTTAGAGTCTTTTTAAATGTTGGATTCGGGGACAGATGATATCATGCCCATTCTTCCCTTTTCTACCTTCCTTATCCCTGATAATTCTAAGTAACAATATTTGTTCTTCACTATTATTACACACTTCACTCTTTCTATTTTATAATAAACTTTTGTTAGAGGTAGATGAAAACATGTCATAAAATATATATAAACTTTCAGTATTTCTTGTTATCTATATTCAGAGATAGTATTTACGAAATCAGTTTACCAAATTATTTTAACGAAGTTTCATATTAGATTGATTTTTTTTTTGTTATGGATAATTTGTTACGTATTCAGATTCTGTGAATAGATTTCGACAAAAAAATAGCAAAAATAAGTATTCTTTGCCTGGAACTTTGTTTATCATCCGAATTTAGAATTCCATTTAAAACCAAGAAGAGAAAAAAATAGACTCATCTTAAATTAATATATTTTTGGAAAACTAGATTTAACTTTTTATGTAGGTGAAGGCAATTCTACTTTTAAAGCTTTCTTACAATATCCCTCTCAAGTGATGTTTCCATGGTTTGTTGATGGTTTATTTGTTTTCGGATTTCACTTTTTCTGGGTTCTTTTTCTTTCTTTGACTGCATTTTCCATGGTAATGATGGTTCCTGTAGCGAAGATTAGGAAAGCATATCCTGTTTACAAACTGACTCAACAGATGTTTTATCGGCTTCTATCTACCTAAATTATGTTTTGCACAGTACATCCTCAGCAACTATAATTTTTTTCTGACATGGTATTTCAAAATTATTTTTTAATTGTTTTTTAAATTTGCTTTTTGTTTTGTCGTTGTTGTTAATGGACAGAGTTGCTTATCTATTCAATTGTAAGAAGGTTTAACGTGCATCAAATGTAACATGAAAAACGGAAAAAATATAGAAATGCACAAATTCGCTTGCTTTCACGCCTTTGAACCATCATCGACGACAATCTGGGACAGCTGTTTCGTCCTTATTAGGACTCATCAGCCACATTTAGCCTCGATGATCAAGTTCAGAACGCGTGAAATCCTGTAGATCCTTGTTCCGCTCTCGGAAGTGGGATCTCTAAAAAAGCAAACGACGATAGAAAAAACGCTATAACTAGTACAGTTTAATTACCTTAGCCCGCTAAGCGCTGGGCAAAAAAGACATTTAATAAAAGGATAACCCAAATGCATCGGTGAAAAATTAATATGCTTAGCGCCGATGCTTATCACAAAAAACAACATATATATAGAAACTCAAAATCAATTTTAAAAAAACATTAAAATGTCCAGTTGGCATTCATTTTCAGAATGCCCTTAAAAATATTGAGTCTGAGTTTTAAAACCAATGTTTAAAAGCAAAGACAGTCGTATATTTTCCATAGTAGCGTTTCAATCTCTTTTTTATTTTTCTTTGTGAATGTAAGAGTTATGGTCAAAAATCATAGATTCTTATCCAAGAATATCGCTAAAACACCGCTCGATTTTGATATTTCTCCTTTTTTAAATATGCCACAAACAGTTATTAGCATAAATTAATTGAACATCGAAATTTACTTTTTCCAGTCTACCCAAAAGTGTCGAGAAATATGTGGCGTATTTCACTCACTAAACGTGTTAGAAGCCACTTCTTTCTGTAGGGCTGTCCATTCTTTACTCTTTGATGTAATAAAAACTTGAAGAAATTTAAATGTTTGAACTTAAAATTAATACTATTTATACAGCCAATGAACATTAAACACTCATTTCCATCTCTTAACTTAACTGTATTTTTCCTTAAAGCAGGAAACATTAACTTTAGTAATGTAATAATTGATTTTTAAAGCAAAATCATTTATTACATCACTAAAGTTAATGTTTGAAGTCAGTTTATGTTCAATAGCTAAACGACCAAGTGAAGTTGAGGCGTTCCGACCAAGTTTTGAGTTTATTTCCTAACCTAATAAAAGCTCGTTGTGTTTCTAAAATGGTTACTGGAAGTGTACAGAATTCAAGCAGAGCAGTACAAACATTCACAAAAATAGTGATAACATAATTGAAATATTTTTTTTTTTGGTTAAGATCTCAGCCCGGGCTTCTTTGATGGCTGGACCCGGTGCTAAGTGAGCAATTGACCCCCTCCTTGTAGGGACCCTGGAGAGGGTTGCGCTCCTCTTATTCTTTCCTCAATCCTAACAAAAATTCTTTGGGAATTTTTCAATGATTTCGTTTCACAACTTTTCAGAAGATAAAATTTTTAATTAAAATATGCTCATTAAAGATTAAAATTAGATGTCATGCAAGTTTCATAAAAACTAAAATTTAGTTCTAAAATACGATAAAAATTACACAATGTTTCGGCAATAATAGATCCATTGTCATTATCAAAATTGTGTGATATCTAATTTTAATTGTTAAACAGTTGACTTTCACACATAAAATAATCGAGGACTAATATATACTCTTTTCAATTAATTGTAAAATTAAAATTTTACTTGATGTAATCTTTTTGTTTATATTGCTTTCTAAATCCAAATTGTGACTAAAGTCAAAAATTTGAACTAGAAACTATTATTGTCAGCTAGAAACTTTCAGTAATAAATTAGTGACAACTAATAATGCATTTTATCATTATTAGTTTTTATTTCCTTCGCTGAAAAAAAAATCCTCATATAGAAACGATTACTAAATATCAAAATTAAAAGAAAACAGTAAAACTCTAAGCAAAATTACTTTACATAAAATGCATAGTAAAAATATAATATAAGACGTATAGTTACATCTTTGTAAGGTTAAATATTAAAAAATAATTGGAAAATTACACATTGAATCATCGCAAATTAAAATTTCTCAAGATTGCTAATTGATGATGACGGTTATTCCATGGTTCTACAGTTTTTTTTTTTTTTTTTTTTTGTAAATAAGTATTTTGAATTTTTATTATACTGTATACTGCAAAACGTTAAAAGTCACCTGAGAATCCTGGTTAATTCTTGTCTCATATTCAGAAAATTAACTATATGTATGGTTTAAAGGAGAAAAGTCATTTTAAAAAATGTTACAATTGCAGTTCTGTTATATCGTAATGTATTTTTCAGAAGAGTAATGGAAATTGAGTATTTGATCTCTCAATACCTTTCAAATAGAAACAAGAAAAGGTAATAAAAAATGACACTAGTTCCTTTGTTTACAGATGTAAAACTTTAAGGCTTGTATTTATGATATGTTCCATACTTAACAAAAGTCTCGTGTTCTTGTTAGTTAATTTCGATTGTGTAAACAGATGAAACCTGCGTTTTCTTTTTTAGTTTCTTTTCTTTCGTGATCTCATTCTCTCTTGTACATTGCTCTGCGGTTGCTCAAACCACGGTTGTTCTTGCTTCCCCATAAAAGTGCAGCTTGCAGAAGCGGTTATAATTCACATCTCACGGTCTTTCTCGTTCTTGCATGAGCGTGTGTGAGCTCTGTAAGCAGCTACATATGCTCCAGTCTTCGTAGCATAAATTATACAGAGGTGATAATAAACTGAGAACTTCCAACAAGCCTGGAGGCAGTTACCAGTATGTTATCACTTGGCACTCCCCAAGCCAGACTGGCTCTCGATGTGTGAGCATATAATGGCCATAAATTCTATCCGATCCTGTCTTTAAATAGTAATGAAGTGTATATGATATAGATGCAACACACAGCCTAATATTGACTGAAACACCGTAGCATTAATTTTTGAAGTAGCAATTCTCCAGAACTGTTTTTTTATATCTTCTTTAATATTTCCTCCTTTTTTATCCTTCCTGTTATTCATACAAAACAAACAAATAATAATTTTAGTGTAAAAAAAGGAAGCAAATTGATTAGGGAGACTGCTTGACATAACTAATACATAAGGACCAAGTTAAGAGAATTACAGGATGAACATTTACGCCATAAAAATAAAAAAGATAAAAAAAAATCTTTATTTTTTTTATCTTTTCCGCTTCTCTAAACTTGATTTTCTCTTTTGTTCTATTTATGTCTTCGTTTCTAGAATATCTGGATGCACTGAAAGAAGTTTTGGAAGAAGTCTCTTCCGCTACTGGCTCCATTTTTTATTGTAAAGCACTCTAAATTGCCTTAATCTCGTCTTTAGTTATGCATTTATCCGAGTCTTTTCTCTGACATAGGAAGTCGAAGAGGAAGATTTAACTTAAGTAAATTTTAGAGAGAATATATCTCCATTCCGGCTGACAGTGGAAACCAGAGGAAAGGGGAAATGAAAGAAACACAAAAACCAATGAAAGTTCGCAATTCATCTTCTTTTCAGATGCTGAAATTATGATTTTTTTTTCAGTGTTTGATTTCTGATCGCATAACCAAAAATTCACGGAAAATTGTATAGATCTATTTCTGCTAATCAATCATTGTGAAATAGTTAATCAACAGAATGGTAAAATTTATAAAAAAAGCAATTATTTTTTATACTAATTTAGACTAAATATTAAAATATTTATTTATTAAAACATTGTATATTTTAAATACTTAATTGTTAACTAATTTTATTAAAATATACATTTTATACTGTATTCGCAATGTGGACTGGCATTCATATTTCACATCGTCAAAAATATTTCGTCCGAAATCTACATGTGTGAACAAATTTAGTCTATTTAGCTTTTATTGCTCGAAAGTTTAGAATGTGCATTTATTTTTTTACAGTAACAATTTTAATTTAATTGCATGATTTTTTTATTAATATTATATTATATTAATTTATATTATATTAATCTATCTTTAAAGCAAATCCATTTATTAATGCTAATGAAGGAAAACGTAACAGAATACGTTTTGTTTTATCTTTGTAGAATTAATATTCTTAAATTTTACGAAATTTAAATGAGATAAATGAAGAAGTTTATAAGTGAATTGAATAAAGAGTGTTGATTTTCATTTGTAAAAGATTCCATATCAGAATTTCATTAAATTAATTCATCGAGTTATTATCATTACAGGTCAACAGAGTTCAGAATTCGAGGGTTTCTCAGATAAGAATGCTTCTTTGAAAATATTCAGTAACATAAAAGATTACTAGAAGAATATAATTCTTAAAAAAAAATATAACTTTTATGCCAGAGTATATTCACACACTCCAAAAAACTACGAACTTCTAACATAAGATAAGTATCAATAGAAGGTTCATAATTGTCTGCTACGCACATTTCCGTGGGTGTGTATTATAATATCAACAGGCAGATTACATTATAATATTAAGAGATGACAACCCAAAAATGATGAGAAAATTAAAATAGCTTTTAATCCGTGTAAATAGAATAGAATTCTAGTTTACTGCTAACAAAAAGATTACTAATGTTTTTCAGTAATGATTACTTTCGGGGGTCACTGCCAGGTGTGACGGTGGCCTTCACTTAAGTTCTTGCCTTTCTGGGTTCTTTATCGGGGAGGGCGGATTGGGCTGATGAGTCCCATGCAGGACGAAACGGCCGTTCCTGATTCCCTCCGATAATTGAATCCGAAACGCAATTTATTTATTCTTGTGCTGCTCTTATTTCTTATTTTGTTGTTTTGAAAAAGATTACTTATGTTTAAGGAAAATAAACATTACCCAACATGGGAAGGTTATAGTGTTTTATGGATTTAAAGGAATTAAAATTCGTGGGTATTTACTATTATTTTTTCAATGAATACCTCTAAATATTTTAGTTTTAAAAATTGATTTTATCTCATGATTCTTAAATAGTTTAAAAAAATTCAATTTGTGGAGTTGAGGATGTAATTGTGATTTAAAGCATTAATAAACAATAAATTGTAAGTTCTTCATTAACAAAGAAGCGTCCAGTTCCAATGAAGTGTTTTCATTCTAAAGCTCCTTTTACTCATTCGTATTATAAATCTAAAATTAAAACGATAATAAAGATAGATGAAGTTAGAAAAGTGAAAATTGATTGAGAATAGGGGCAATAGAAGGGTAATTTCAACATTAACAATTAAAAAAATAATAGCAATAAGAAAAAATCGTAAAGAGAAGGGTATTCGTGCAGAGTTTATAGGATCAAATCCGCATTCAATGGAAAGATTTTTCTCGAGCTGGGAAACTTTTTTTAGATAAAATTACTACTGCAAATATAACTACTGAAGATAAAATTGAGATAAAAGCTATAATTTATTTATTAAGATCATGATAAAGGCGGTAAATTGTAAATTTATTTATGAAGATATTCTCTTGTCAAGCTTTATAGTTTATTTAAAATATTTGACTGCAATTCACAAGAAATTTAGGTTAAGACTTAGAAAGAAGGAGAACCTCTCAATGGTGTATGAATCCAGTAGCTTAAATAGCTTATCTTTCTAATGGGAGTGATGAATGCTTTTTTACTATTTATTTCTTATTTATTTTTAGTTGTATATTTTAATTCAAATATATCCTAGAGCTACTGGTTCTAACAAAGTTAAAAAAGCTCTAGGATATATTTAAATTCGTAAAGGACCCAATGCATTTTATATATCCGAGTAGCTCTAGGATATATTTAAATTCGTAAAGAACCCAACGTCTTTTATATATATTATACGTATTTTACAAATAATGCATGACTAATAAACTGAGGAGGGATGAATACAAATGTGAAGTCGTTTAACTGTTTATTACAATTGCGTTAGATGGAACTCTATAGGGAATCCTACAACCAGAATCACAAGTCTTTCAGGCTTTTTTACAACAATACGGATGGTTTTGTTGTCGCCTTATTATCACTTACAAGAAAGCAGAAGAAAAATTTCAATATTAAAGGAAAGAAACCGTCATTCAACAAATAGGAAACTAATGAAACTATTAATCCAAGAAATGATATTAAATTTATGTTACAAAACATGCTAGATTAAAGCATCAAACCTGGTTTGCTTTACTTTCAGTCAGCTTTAAGAGCTTTCATCAACTCTATTTAATTTAGGTTCGCCAATTTCTCTGTGTTTAAACTGGTAATTTTTACATAACGCGAAAACCTGTCAGATTAAATACGGTTTCATGGATAATTTTAGTTTTCATTATGGTTTGGTGAAAACTCCTGTCGTCGCCTTTAGCGAACACAGTGTGTTTCAATGTGATTTTTAATATCCAATTTGATCGGTTTCCTTCTGCAATTTTAACGATAGAATTTTATCTGGAATAATGTATGCAAATCGTTGTTTAATAAAGTGCAACGACTGTAATTTTCATAATTTTGTTGATTGCTGACAATAAACAG
Source organism: Thereuonema tuberculata (assembly GCA_023159025.1). Classification (NCBI taxonomy): domain Eukaryota; kingdom Metazoa; phylum Arthropoda; class Chilopoda; order Scutigeromorpha; family Scutigeridae; genus Thereuonema; species Thereuonema tuberculata. The sequence goes on along the minus strand of JAFIDM010009631.1, from coordinate 318,399,667 downwards.
TTCTGCGAAGCATCTACGTTTGAATAATAGCTATTTCATATAGGAATTGCAGATTCTTGAACGCAATGGTATAATTAGTTCCTCTATTATGGATTGCCAATAATTGCCATAACAAAATGAAATGTTGTTGCGTTCAGGCCTTTATCTGAACGAGTTGGATATATAAGCTTGTAATGCAGGATACATAAATCAAGGTATCAATCAAACAGGAATAATAGAGATCAAATATTGATTGATCTGTGAACTATTCGGTAATTTACTACGTTTAACTCGAACTCATATTCGACATTAATAAAACACTCTTTTCTAATTTAATTTTGATTGCTATTGAAAAAGTTACTTCGGAAATTTTATCGATTTCAAATAAATATGAACAAAAAATTTAAAAGAAAAAAAAGGCACACCGAAACTATTTATTATTGGATAAGAAGATTTTCATTTTCGATTTATTTTGACTGAAGATTACATTATTCGGTATCTTGGGTTTTTGTTGTATGTTTAGGGAATCATGCTAAAGCGGCTCTACCAATTTTCTTACTATTTGGTATAATTCTTATTAAAAGCCTAATTTAATTTGTAAATACGATTATTTTGATGTTGACTTTCCCCTCCATCTTTCCTGTTCCTCAATAAATAACCTTATTTTGAGAGTTTTTGCAAGCTAAAATTACGGTAAAAAAAGGTAATAAAATAATAAAAAAATAAAAGAAACAACTTACGATTAAACTACATACGTCCTAAATTCTGAAATAGTGCTCTCTTTTGAACTCTGTTTGTGCGCGCTGCATGATAGATACTTCACAAGCGGGCGAAAGTATAAAAACTTTGAATCGAGATTCATTTTTCATTTAGGTTTTCAGTAAAGTTATCCATAAAAACTAAAATTTCGATTCCTGTTAATTTTACTACGGTGATAACAGTTAGTCGGGTTTTTTTTCGGTCTAACAGGAAAATATCTTCAGAAAATTCAGGCTAACTTAAACCTATCTTCTAGTGATGTTTGAATCAAAGTAGCTTTATTAACTCGTTACTTAATAGAAAAAAAGTTTAAGATTTGCATCCACTCTAAATATAAGTTTTTATGAAATAGATAACTATATAATATATTCCTCATAAAGCCGTTCCGGCATGGCCAAGCGGTCTAGACGGTGGTCTGCCGTGTGGCCGTTGTGCCGGAACCTGGGTTTGAATCCCGGCACTGGCATGGCTGTTTCTTTCTTCTACTGTGTTTCGTCCGTTTCTCCCTGGGACTCACCCTCTCAGGGTTCTTCTCGACGAGATGTGCATTCTCGTCACCATTCCCGAAGTTCCAAGCCTCTTCCTGACATTATCAGGTTGGTCTAGCACGTGGTCCTTCGTGGCCCTAGTCGTGGAAAATAATAATAATAACATTCCTCATAAAATATAAAATTTTCCTCAAATAAGGATTCTAGCCAAAGAAAGTATTAATTATCTAAATCCTTATAAATATTTAAAAGAAATCAATACATTATTAAAAACCATTAAAACAAAGAACGAAAATAAATTCCCCAGAACAAAAATTCAAATTAATAAAAGTAAATGAAGAAAATATAGCTTACCTTAGAAATAGAATAATTTTCAATAAAATTGGACTTTTTTATAAGAAAAAAATATAACAAATACAGTATATTCTGCAAAAATATAACAAATTACACACCCTGTGATAACAATATAGAATGTTTTGAATAAATTTAGTCCAATCTACTACTTTATAGTTAAAAATGAAGTTAGAAACTAGTAAATTAATGAAATTTCTTGTCAAAATGATTTTAAAGTGAAAAGTCTTTACATATATAGCCTTTAAATCATTTAGTCACTATTTCAATAATTTGTCAAAAAAATGTATAAAAACTCTTTTTTTATAAGATGTTTTTCAAATTATCGGATTAATAGATGACCTATAACTAATTATTTAGGTAATTTAAAATTTCCTTTAGAATCTGAACCAATATCGCTCTTCATCTTTATAGAAGCATTCAAATACAGGTTTAAATTTATTGGTGATATATTAAAAGCCATATATTATCTTCTAATTAGAAACTATATAATTTTGCTGTCAACAGGTGCTATTGGTTATATTATGAATCTACATATAGAAAAATGCTTACAATAGCAATAATGTCAATCAGATATTATAAATTTCATTACAACCGAATTTTGATAAATTTTGTTTCTTAAAGTAGCATATTAACATATTAAAGTAACATATAAAGAATATTGTATACATTCATTATTACATCAAATCATATTCCATTAGCATAATTTATGTAGGAAACATAACATATATTCCATATTTAAAAAATTCAGAGGACGGAAAACATAATTGAAATTATTACTAAAATATATTAAGTCATATTTCTAATTGTTTTATTATTTAAATATTATTGCCTTAAACATTTAAATTACTAATTTCATATAATTTATGTAAAAAAATTATGGATTAAGTAAAGCTATTTTTTGTATTATTCTACTTTTTATATTATTGTCCTTTCTTTTCAGCTTTTTTTATTATTTTTAATATTAACTAGTTACTATTAAATGGCGCAATATGTTTATTATTGCTAACAAGTCAAAAAACTCAATCTGTTAATCAATTAACGTACATTCTATTTAAAACTATTTATTATTAAAAATTAATTTAAAAAGTTTTTAAAGAGAAATTCAATCTGATTGTGTATTTTTAATATCCTGTGTTTCAAACACCGGTACTATAATTTCCTTTTCTCTTTCTTTCTTGAAGAAACATTGTAAACTAAATTAACTATTAACATGCATAAAATCTGTTTATTATGCTTTCTGTTTTGATTTATTAACCCGTAACAATTTCCAGCATCTTTTTCAAAATCATTTTTCATTGTATATTTTGGAAATTTTTCATTGAAAAACAATGACTGATATGACTTTTATATTTGAGATAGATAGTTTCCATGAAATTACAAGTCTTTCTACTAAATTATTTCAGTTTATAATAGCTTAAAAGTTATTAAAAATATCTAATTAATATGTTTACGATTATTATATAAAATGTCATCATAAAATCTATATATTTTATTCTGTTCGTTTTTCTTGTCAAAAACCAACTTCTCCACGAAATTTTAATTAGCTGTTGCTTTCATGGCTTTGCCTTTCATTATTTAAGATAATGACACTTATTATTTTGTTTTGATGGTGAAGCTAAGAACTTCAAAACATTAAGCACAAATCAATACGGTTCGTCTGACAGCCATAAAGACAAGGAAAATATTGTTTTCTGATTGGAAGCATCACAGTTTAATTTTTTTTATAAAACATCAAACTGATTTTTAATTTCTTTCTAACTGAAGTAAATATGTTTATAATTTCCCCTGATCTTCGAAAGAAATAAAAGAAGCGAAAAAAATTTAGATGTATCAAAATACCAGATGGTTTTTATTTTTTGATGGTTTTGATATCGATTTACGTTTTCTTTTTCTTTTTTTCCTCATACATAATTGTATAGATAGTGCTGATAAAGAATGTGGAAGAATATGAAATAATCAAATCTATACAACATCCATCTATTAACTCTGATTAAAGAACAGAATTTAAGATGTAGAAAAACAATGTAAGGATGTGGTAAACAAACAAGATCTTTCTCACTGCAGAGACTGATTTCATAATAACTGAACAAATATTCTACATTTTTTGTTAGTTTCTGTTAGTTTCGTATATTGCTGGAAATTTTCCATTAAAAAGTTAAGCCACAATATTCACATACCTGTCGGATTTTTGTCAGAAGAGTAAGAGTTTGTCATTTGTGAGAACAGTAAGTAAGTCAAAAGATAATTGCACCCATTTAGTTTATCCATTAATCAGAAATATGTTCATTCATACTTTGATATATAAAAAGATAAATGACTTTACTGTGGGTAGAAATAAGCATTTTAATAACACAAGTAGTTATTAAAAGAAAAATGCATTCAGTAATCGTAATAATACCATACATGAATTTTCATAGAAATTTTGAAGGAGAAAGGGGCAAAATTTATTGGCACTAAGTTGCCACTGTCGGACAAACCTACTGACATTATAGCCAGTAATGTCCCACTGTAGAACAATAGCGAAAAATAAGCAAGTGTGGTCTGCAGTTATATTTTCTTCTTTCTCCATCATACCATGTCCATTGTTCATTTTTGTTAATATATAAATACAATAAAATACAGGCTTTCATTTGGATATGAATATTCTGCTGGCAAATCTCTATCATCTGTGAATATGGTAGCCATGAAAGAATATATCTTATTTCGTAACAATGATGATGATGAACATTCCTTTATGAACATTCCTTTATATAGATGAGAACTTTTCACAATATTTCCGTACCAAACCGGTGCTGTATTTTAGACATTTTCTATAATCCGTCTTAATGTGGAACAGTATCCTTGTCCATTATCCAGATAAGTTAATGAATGGTATGATAATATATTCATTTAGCCTCGAATGAATGGTATGGTAATAACCTCCAACACAACGAAATGGTGCCTTTAATCTTGATACGACTGAGTGGTCGAAAGATCGATTTTGTAAAAAATGAAATGATAGATTACATGTGTATGCTAGAAATATGTTTTAATGACAATCTATAATTAGCATAAAGTTTTCTTAAAGTGGATGAAAACAATATATTTTGGTAGAAAATACTTACAAAGAAAACTCCATCGAGATTCGTTGAATATTTATTCACCCTTCTATTTGTAATTCTAATGGTAATTCAGAATCTCAGCAAAAAGTCTAAGACATCAGTATCATAAAAATTAGCTATCCAGCAAACTTACATAATGCTATTAATGTATTTTGTCTCTTAAACATTTAATAACAACAGGGAAATTTCGATCCACATCGATCCTTAACTTTGGAAATTGCTACAAATTGCAATCTTCTAAATTTTATGCCAACATTATGGATGTAATCTGATTTGAAATGAGATCTAGTTAGAACTACTGTAAATAAATAACTAGCTCTACTTACGCATATCAATATTTATCTTTAAAGTTATTTTCTACATAGGAAACAATAGAAATTGAGATCTAATGATTGTTTTTTATCTTTGATTTAATAGATTTGATGAGCCTTGCTTCTGGTACAGATAGAAATACTGATTGATGACGAATTCTTTTCTGTAGTTATACAATGGAACTCGTAAACCTGGATTAACTTATTGATTATCTATACGAGATCGGTTTGCCATGAAATCTGCTAAGAGGGGGTGGCTTTATTGGTTTACACTTGACCGATTACAAATGTAAAAGATTGATCCGAAATTCCAATATGCTTATATAATTACGCAAACCTTCACAGCATTTGAAAAACATCATAAATTATTCTTTATTGAAAGAGGATAGAACAAAGCTAAAAGACTTCGCTATCAATAAAAGCTAAGTACAAAATCCTTTTAATCTAATGGCTTTTACTTCATTTCAACTAAACCATTTCGAAGTGAGTTGAAGAAAGAAGTTTTTGTAGTTCCGTATTTACTTCTCAGTTTTCGATAAATTTGTTTGTTTTAGCTAGAACTCAAGAGAATAAGTTTCCATGAAACTAGAAGCAACTGGTACTTCTGATATGCAAAATTCAAAATTCAAATCTTTCAGATCGAAGCTAGAAATTACTCACATTAAAATGTTTAAAGACTACGGTATATTATATTAAAATTTTCATGTCAATGATAAAAACAATGAGTAAAAATATATTTTCATTTGTTTTGAAAAGCTTTAAAATAATGAAGATCATTTCTGAAATCCAAACACCGGAATCTTCCGGTTTTCGAAGATATTAAAAAGGACTGGAAACTTTATATTTTAAATCTCTTTGATGTTCTATTTGATTAATGAGACATTATTTTAACTGAATAAAATTGTTGCAAATAAGAGAATTTTTTTATCAACTTATGGCATCTTTAAGTCTCTCCAGTGATTGAATGATTATTAAGAACACTGGTAATAATTCCTAAATTTGCTGTTGATATGTTTGCAGTGGCATATGTAAAATGCACATATCTGGAAAAGTACTGTGATAAAAACAAAAATTGAAGAACTTGTTTTTTTTTTCAGCTATGTTAAGGAACGTCAAGTTTTCAGATGGCTAATCCAAAAGTATACAAAATTTATCTTATTTCCATTTATCTTAGTTAGTATTAATTTTATATACATATATACATATATGGTTCTTAACGAATTTTATATTTTATATTTCTCCAGTCGATCAATTTAGAAGATGGCGATCTAATTTTACATGTCCAATCTCTGTTTGAAGATGACCTCTTGGCAATACAGAGATCAGATATTTGGCTCGCTATTACATTGTGGTGTGATTGGATTAGGCAGAAAAAAATTTACGAAAGAAAAATAGGAAAGCCATTAGTAAATTTTGGATTCTTTCTTGTTGTTTCAAATCAGTTTTTAAAAAGTCAGTATCCGAAAACTGTGAGAGACTACTGATTTCATAACAGACATTACATAATAAAACAACTATTCATTTTAAAATATTTACTTTCAGTCATTTTATACTGACATGAAGGAGAATAAATAGAAACTAAAAGAGATCAAAGCTTTTAGTTTCTGCACAAATAAAACAAACACGAATATATTCAATCGGCATTTGCATTACATTTTTTGGAATCTCAATTAGACATTAAGATTCTGGTTAAGGATACTTTCAATTTGATCATGGAAATTATTCTAACTCTTGCAAAATGTTTATATTGAGAGCCAAGACTTTCAGATGGTTAATTACAAAATAAACTATGCTTTGAAGTCATTGTAGTTGAAATAAACTATAGTTTTATTTCAGTAGCATAGTTTTTAGTAGAAGGAAATAAGAAACGTAAATTTGAGGAAAGAAGCTGCTTTATGATTCAACACAGAGAAACAGTTGCAAAACTTTTTGTCAGAGTTATTCAGTAAAGCAATAGTAAAACAGATATATTTGTTTACATCACTGAGAAAGTTTCTATTATTCTTTGCAGTCTGATGAAATATTTGATACAAATTTTAACATTTGGCTTTATCATTACAATCCGACTCTGTGCTTGACAAACTACTTTTTTTATAAAAAAAAATCCTAAAGTTAAAACTTATTTTTCCTTTTTGTTACTATCATTATAATAGAGACTATTTACTTAACAGATGACGATTTAGAACAAATTATAGTAACCTCAACAGCTCAAATTGGAGACCACTAAATGCCAAAAGCCCACAACATCTTTTCAAATCATAAGGAATTAAGGGACCTTGAAGAAAACAAACGATGCAAGTAAAACTGCAATGGAAAACCCTTACTTTAATCTATACACAATCAATTCAGGATTATCAAGGATTAACATATATTTTTGTATTAGTCCTTATTGAGATTTCCATGGCTTTCCGATGATTCAAATAATTAATATTTCTAGCTTACTTGTGTATTCATGTAAGAAAGGTCATTGAAGTTCTTTTTGTTTTAGTTATTTGTTATATGTTTGTTTCCTTTAAACTCCCACAACAACCTTCAACATTTTGGATTTCTAACAACTTCTTGGAAGCTCTATCTATAATAGAGAAGAAATACATGCATTGCAATTCTTTTGTTAACAAATTGTTTGAATTACATTCTTTTATATACTTATCAGTTTAACATTACAAAAAACTGCTTTTTTTCAATAATGATTAATATGAATTGTACTGTCATCTCCGTTTAAAATTTTCTGTAAAACTAATTTCAGTTACTTTGCAAGCAGCTCGGATATTTCAAACATTAATAAAACTGTACAATTCCCCGACAACTGCTTTTAAAGGGGCATCAAAAAAGTCTTCAAAAACATTAAACGAAAGCATCAGTTAGCAAGGAAGTAAGATTGTTAGATTGTTAATATGGCATGAAAGTTTCATGCCATCGCCGAGTGGATTTCTTCTGGCACATTGATGCTTCAGTCACCTTCTTTTAGAAAGCAATAATTCAAAATTATATCTTCAGAAACATACCTAATCTGATAGGGCTGATCACTGCAAAAATTTCAATCATAATCGGACCCACTAGTTGAAATTTTGTTTAATATTCAAGAAGAGAAAGAAAGACTCATGATTGAATCCTGTATTATTAACAATTTCCCTTGCATCAACAAAAATAAATTTTTAAAAGTGAGTGAAGTAACTTTTGGTAATTTTAAAAATTTTCTCAAAAATAAAGAAAAATTCTTATAACTATCAATGATTCATATATTATTATTTGAGAAAATTTATTGTTAAAGAAAAATTATTAATTGTTGTATCAGTTATATTACATGTTGAACTTGTAGTTATCACGGACGGTAAGCCCAAGTATTGTTTCTAAGAATAGAATTGTTAGGGTTAAAATTCTAAATGTATAATAACGAATTTTTGAGGAAAAAGAAAAACATTTTCCTGTCCTCTAACACCTAATGATACAAAATCAAAAATGTGATATTCCTTGTTTTTCTTTTTAGATAACGTTTAGCGAATTTCAGTGATTTTAGAAATGCTCCAGTTATTTGAAGATTCCAAGCATGATTGATAATAAAAAATGAAATTAATGTATTTGGAAAAGTAACTTCAGTTTAATTGATACTTGCATTTATGGCTTTATTTCACAAATTTCTAAACTGTGTTTTCTTGAAGAACCAGAGGCATATTTAGTTTCGTAAATATTGTAATCTATAAACGCTGTAAACTGGATGAGATAAAAAAACGGATTTTAAATTGTTAAAAGGATCTTTTGCAAAAATGATGATTAGGCCTATAAGAAATTGATTCAAAACTTAATATTGGAGCGCTGTGATTCGCTGAACGAAGGATTTCTGAGTTTATTCCAAAACTTCCTTTAATTAAATTTTTAAATGAGGAAACACTTTTTTTTTCAGTATTTTATTTGAATCAAAAAATTTATTAGTTGCTTGAAGACCTAAAAAAATGACTTGATGAAGTGTCTGTGATTATAACAGTTAATGGCTACTTAAGATCAACATTTTTATCTTAGAAATTTAAATTTAATTTAAAAAGAATAGAAATTTTGTTAAAACTGAAAATTTGCTAAAACAAATAAAATGCTAGTGCTAATATTAAATGAAATATTCCATCAGTTAAATTTAAATAGCTTAAATACGGTACTTAAGTACTTTGCAGTATTTTTAAATATCACTCATTTTCGTGGTGATTTTTACTGCCCGCTTAAGAAACACTAGAAAATTATATCCGATTCGATCTATTTCTTTTTTCTTCTATTTGAATCTCTCTCTTTATTTTGAATGTCCTTGGTTTCCAATTCTGAAAATTAGAGAAAAACAAATAATACAAAAATTTTAATTTAGCGAGAGATTTTTTTTTTCTTTCTTTCTCTTTTTTCTGAGCTGGAGATTTGAGAAATTAGGATGGGTTTAATTTCAGGATGAAGATTACACAGATAAAAAAAAAAAAATGAATTGCCCACGAGCGCTTAGCAGTCACAGGAAAAGTTGGGGATAAAGAAGGGGGGTTTAGGGTCATTCTCCATAACTCGATTCATTTGGGGGATAAAACACACTTCAAACAATCTGAATGGGAATTTAGCGCAGAATAGCATAGATAAGCACAGATGATTCATCGCCATCCCTCCAGGAGGCGGCACAAGACTATTTCGCCTGCATAATCTTGTTCATTGACCTCTGACCTGTGTCAACATTGCCCGTATAACATTGCTAGCTGTTCTATTTGTCACCGGAACGGGACAGCTGGATCCTCACAGTTGAATTGCTCAAGAGGACACATGTGACGCGTGCCTGATTTAAGGACACTTTCAAATGAATTAATCATTTTTATTCTTCACGAACAATAAAACTACAATAAAAAAAATAGAAATACGATAACGAAAATGAAATCAATAAATGATAAAGTATTCAGATAATAAAAAAAAAAAAAATCACACAAACTTTGGTTAAGTAAGAAATATATTTAAAATATAACACAACGTTTCGGCAATTATAGTCTCAATTGCCATTTTCAAATTTCTTACTTAACCAAAGTCTGTGTGATTTTTTATTATGTAAATGATAAAAGTATTTTAGAAGTGTAAGTATTTTTTGAATATTTAAAAGCAGCTTAGAAGGTTTAAAGTGCATTTTCATCTCTCTTTGCTAGTGAAACAGTAGCTAAGGTAGGCTATACAATACAATAAATATAATATTTTTTGTTATTTATATTGTAAGAAAAATTGAATTAAAGTCCCGTTACTGATTTATGATTTCTATCAAACATGTTCTGAAAAAGTATAGTTATATTTTTTTCTATTTCCTTTATTTTCTTCTTTTTATTCTTTTCCTATTATTATTATTATTAATAAGTCCGTTAAAAAAATTTTAAAAAATAAATAAATAAACAAGTAAAAAAAATAGTCATCTTCAACTTTTTTTTTAAATAATGCAATGAAGTGTTCCAATGAATACAACTCCATTGCCATATATTGTTATATTGTATTAATTATGAGTAAATTATATATTATTGATTGTTTAGCATAATATATCTCATTATTTTGTATTTTTTTTTGTTTTTGAAATATTCAATTGAGTCACAGTTGGGGCTTTAACTAATAATACAACCCCCCCCCCTCCGGAATATCTTGTTAAACCAGTGTGAAAACAACTTAGAATCTCACAACTTGACGTTTTGTAGACTTTGACAGATGAATTAAGGTTTGTAGTATTTAAAAAATGTATAGTGCTGTAAAGACAAGCGATCGAGTGTGTGGATTAATGAAATAATGCAATTAAAATTTCAATGCCCGCAATAAAAAAACCAGCAACAAAGAAATCATCATTTTGGAGGATGTATAGGGTAATCGATCATCACTTTGCTTTAGAAAGAAATTAATCTTTCTTGACAGCTGCTTGAGCAATTCTTTTCTGTAGGTTTCAAGTAAAATAATGTGCATTGCTACATTCTGGTCTTATTTTTTTGTTAATGTCAGAATGACTTCCGAATATATTATGTCGTTTCTTTTCGCTGATTTTATTTTAATTTTTTGATTTCCTTGAAAAAAGACATTTCTTCGTAAGCTTTAACATGTACTATTATAGAGATTAATGTTAAGACGAGATAGGTTCCTAACTGAAGAGCACTAAAATCAACAGTGTCCTGCTAACCAGGTCTCATTAGTAATATTAACTATCGTTATATTCCTTTACTTAAAAGTACGCATTTAAATACTTGAGTCAAACCGAAATTTATTGCATCAGTTTACAGTGATGTTTTATTTTTTACTTTTATTGTTTTTATTTCTTGGAGATTCCAATAACTTTTCTTTTGCCAGCATTTGATTCAAATGCTTATTTTCAATTATTGCTGTGTTTGTCTCATAATTTAAGCAAAACGAATTCTAAAATAATTAGGAATTTTATTTTTTATTTAATTTTAGTTCCGATTGTATGAATATAAAAATAGTCTGATCAAAAGTCCTTTCATTGATTTTTATGTATAAATTAACTCAAAGCTTAAAATATATTGTTACTGTTTTGTTCTTTTATTTGCCAGAGAAATTTGTCAGAAACTTTGAAATCTTCAGAAAAAAGTAATTAATTAAAAATTTTAAATGAATTAAATAAAATCTGTTTTTTTTTTTGTTTTTTTCGTAGGATATTACTGTCAGAAAACTTAAGTAGGATAATTTTAAATAAGCAACATAGTTTCCCGAATTTCTTCGATATATGCTGAAATATGATGCAATTTTCCATTGTTCATATTTCAGGATTTAGCATTATTTCGTCATTTTTATTGAGTAATGCTTTAAATGATTTCGGACACCACAAACATATTTAAAAATTTAGAGCATATTAAATATATTTATGTGGTTTTTGGCTACATCATTAGCTTACATTTGACTTCATTATTATCCTATTATTTTTATATTAACGAATATTAAATGATTCGTAAATAAAAAAGTAAATTGAAAAATATATTATTAATAAAAATGCTTAATGTAAAACGATATTACATTGAAAATATTGTAATGAAGTTCCATCAAAGTGAAAAGCTTTAAAAAATGAATAGTGAAGATCGAGTCCTTGCAAACCTTTTTGTGTTCTCTTTAGAACCCCTTATATTACAAGGGCATTTACATTGGAATACTCATTTTTTAGGAACTTTGTACATGATAATTAATGAGTATATGATATAGTAAAGTCATTGCAATTAATGCTTAAAATTAGATTTGGAAGTCATATCCGAAAATTCATATTTTTCTTTAATTTATGTTTTGTATATTTTAAAGAATTATTTAAGTAAGTAAAGGGTTTAGCCATATATTCTTTTTAAGATTCCATTACAATAAAATAATCAAATCATTATTGGAAGTAAATGAATGAAAATGAGATTTGCTATGAAGACCGTTCGCTGATCTCTACCTGCACTACTCTATAATGAAACTGGAGCTAATCTCTTTGCTGCCGTCTCCTACCAATCTGCTGCGCTGTCATGAACGCACACAGAGGAGTTCAATTGTCATTTACAGTGGACAATGAGTTCTTTGCTTCCCCCTTTTTTTTTTTTTTTTTTTGGTGACGGAGGCTAAATTACCCGTAGGGTTCAAATGACCCTCCGCCCCCAGGCCCTACCGGACACCCATAAAATCCGTAAGCTGTCACTGAGAAAAAGGCAATTGCGTCGGAGGATACTTCAGTGCCCTCTAGGGACGACTCTTTTCAATAGCACCCACGCAAATAGGTCTCGTCGTATGGCATTGGTATTTCAGGGCTAGCTGGAGTTTCAGTATTGATTCCATAGTTTTAATCAAACTATTATTTTTCTAGTTTCCTATAAAACTAACTGTAAATAAAAAAACATGTGAAATTTAAAAGAAACTTTATAAGAAATTTTAAACAAAACCAGTGGAAACATCCTTTGATGTCGTCCTGTATGCTGTTGTAGTTACGACGTCGTAGAGCTTTTGAACTTTTTAAAAAGCTATTTAATTGCGCATTTGAAAAAATTCTCTATAACCATTCTTCATACATATAGTGGAACAATATTTAGAACTCAAAAAGAATAGACAAAGCACAAATGTAAATGTCAAGTACAGAACATAAATTTATTTCCGATATTAAATATATTAACCTCTGCTAAAATAAAAGCACTAAATTCTGTGATACTAAGCATTTTGTTTTATTTTAATAGTTATAATTTTTAAACTCATATTTCAGCAATATTGAAAATCTTTATGTTTAGATTTACCCAAAAGGTATTAGTTTTGAAAAAATTACTATTTGATGTTCTGAATTTCTTTTAATTCTGCAATTCTCACTATAATTCCAAAAATTGGAAAAAATATTACTAGAATATTCAATAATTCCTTAAACGCTTCAATAGAACCTTCACTTCTTGATAGAACAATAATAAAAGAGATGATAGTTTTTACTGGCACTTCCAATGGCTTACATTGTCCTTAAAATGACATTGAGTATATACTCTAATTTTTATAGAAATTCCTGTGTACAACTAACGCTATACAATGAGTACTGCATAACAGATAAGCCATTCAAAGCTTCTAGATTGCAGTTAATTTAGTAAGCTATTTGATCTATCTATGTATAGTTGGAATTATGGGATTTCATGAATCTCGGAATTAATTGAGTTTAAAAATACGTAAAAATTCAACATCAACAGCATTTTTACAACTCCAAAAATTATACAGAAAAATTCTTCGCTATGACTTGATCTGGTTAGCTAAATTGGTCTATCGAACTGGAAATGTAAAGGATCTTCGTCTATCAGGACAATTTTATAACTAAGCTTGGTATTTTAAAAAATAGAAATATGTTCATCGAAACTTCTGCTGAAAATGGCTTTACTGAAATGAAACCAAACATGGCTTTCACTTTCAAAACGATGCATCCTCACCATTTAATTGAATTGACCGGATTTGAATCAGGGATTCAAATAACAACAAGAATAACAACAAGGAACAATTAGCTGATTAAAAAAATAGCCAAAATATGATAGTCTTAGCTTTGATAGAAAATTTAAGATACAATACATCGGATCATCAGATGATTGGAAACAATCTTTTAAATCATCTTCTAAAGTAAATAAAAATGAAGGAGATATTAATAACTGAGTTCAATGTGTAAAACTCTACATGCATTTTTAAACAAAAACAGTAGAAGGATCCTATCATGTCGTCCTGTGTGTTATTGTAGTTACGATGTCATCGAGCTTTCAATTAGGGCGAATCTTTTCTTGAAGATCAGATGAATACACCTTATTACAGTACGTTCTTTTAATATCCCTTGAACTTGAAGATACAACATAAATAAGAAGAAAATAAGAAGAAACTATTTCAAGCAGTGAAGGCGTAAGAAAGATAATTAAATAATGCTGCTTCAAGCCATCACGCGATCGGTTTGAGAGAGAGAGAATTCAATAAAAAGAATTGTCTTTCCAATGTGCAGAAGTGAATGATACAATAAGTCCAATGTCAGTGCAAGTGGTTGACCTTCTTCCTTGCCAGTATAAGACCGGATAATGTAGTAGTGTAAATGAAAAGAAAAGATTTGTTTATGGATATTCTCAGTGCTGGATTTGTCTTCGAAGGGACCCCAAACAATATAAATTTATTGGGGCCCCTTGCAATTAAAAAATGTAGTGAGAAGAAAGACAGAAATTGAAGGGAGAATTAAATACATTTATCATTATTATACAGTTTATAATAAACTGTAAATGTAAATGTTTATTGCACAGTTTATCATGTACATTACAACTTTTGCGCGAGGCCCCAAGCAGTTGCTTGTTTTGCTTCCTGGCAAATTCGCCCCTGAATATGCCTACTTTTAAAATAAAATTTTTTGCGGAATGTATCGTAATGAGAGATCAAGTATTTTCTAGTGATGGGTTAATATGAATAGACTTATCCTACCATAAGTGAACGAGTATTGCGTTTTAAATAGAATTGTGCCAAATGAGCGCTTTTATATAATAATAAATAAAGCATGAAGTACTAAAGATATCTTTTTAACGTGTGATGAGAAAACATTCTAAAATAATAATTCACTCCAAGTAAGAACTGCATATTTGGCACATTTTAGGGTTGTATGTGTAACTTATGTACATATTTAGACTTTTTCAATTTTTTTCCCTATTCATCCTAAATTATCCTACTTCAATTGTGGAAGTGGGATAAAAATATTAAAAAAGACGTACTCGAGAGAAGTTTGTTGCCGATTAACAGGACTTCATTCAGTATCTTTTCTCGCCAAAGGCCGTCACAAATTACTGAAGTGACACGAATTATTACTTGCAGTTTGGACATATTCCTATGATCATTAATATTTTTTTTTAATTATAAGAACAAAATAGTTACTCAGTTATTACCAGCAGCCATATTAACCATCAGAACTGCGTCGCGTTTATAACATCTTTAAGAATAGATTTTTGAGATAATACTTAATTATATAGGAATGTAATCATGTTATATCCTTTACTGTATGCTTCACCTATTGATAAACTGTTCTGAACAATCATATAAAGTTTTCTAGTAAGAACCAATTCATGTTGTAAGAATTCATGATTCATGATTCATTCAACGATATATAATAAGTTTCGCTAAGCACTAACTGAATGAAAAATCAGAATGAAAACTAATACAGAAACAGAAGTCGATTGGATAAATGCATGTTAAGCTTTATCTTCTGTTTCTAGTCTTCTGCTGGTTTATGTATGTTTAATTGAATTCTCAATTAAACGTTTACATTTCCTATCGTAGTAGTAATTGATTAAGTATTTACGTTAAAATAGCTAATGCTTAAACTGAAGTAGATTTCTTTTGAAGTTTATTGACTTGGAAGTTGTGAAACTTCACAGAGCTCTGTTTGTATAAAAAGTTGAAATTCATGATGAATGAGTCATTAATCTTCGGTTAAGTAACAATTAAGTAAGAAAAATAATTTGTGTAATTTGATTTTAATTTACTTCTATATCATTACAGTTTATTGTGCGTTAATTTGTGGTACTGAAAACGTTAATGATAAATTCAGAATTTAACTACATTCAATTAGCTAGAAAGATACCTGTAAATAGTTCATTGTAAATGATTTATAAGTCAAACTTGTTTTTCGCACTTGAAAATTACAATGAATTTAAAGTAAATTTAAATTTTAAACATTAAAAATTATTTAAGTGACATTAAATCTTTTGTTTTAATGGTTTTTAAAAGTAAAAATCTTTTCTTTAATACTTTTTATAGAAAATACAACAGAGGATAGGTAACAATAAACGCTGTTATATACCACAGTCTCTGTTCACGAGGGTAGATTCCTTCCCTTATTGGAAGTTCTGTGAATCAACGATCAATACATTCCTATGGGAAATAATGTCGTTTTTCATAACCTTGCCAAACTGTAGCCACATTGCTAGGGGATATTTCTACTTATTAGGAGAAGCCTTTCTTTCTCATTATTCGAAATATCTAAAATATGATTGGTTGAAATTTAAGCCTTCAGAAAACATGATTCTGTAGCATTTAATTAGAATAGGACTTGGTAAAAGTTGCCATCATTAAAATCTTGCATGTAGAACTGTTCTCAAATTGTATCATCGATGGAATTCAAGGATGGATTTTTTTTATTTATTTATTTGTTATATTATTTATTTTTTCTTCTGAATCCTATATCAGACAACGATAAGCTATTATCTTATTCGAGAGTGAAAAGTTTTTATGGTTATTTCCTTTGATGGCACAAGAACCAATAGCTATCAGAATATCTAAATCCAACGTCTTCCAGATCGTTCACAGGGAAATCTTTTTCTGGTATTCGCCCTTTGATAATGAAAGCAAATATTTTTTTCCTTCCTTAAACTAACCCTCCCATCCTCAGCAGAAATTAAGCGATGCATGCAATGGCTGCTACAGCCATAAAAGCCATTCTTCTCTGGTTCGAGACATTTTGGCTGCTTTTGTTCAACCATCGCCGCTTAGGGGCTTACGGTGAGAGAAACACAAAAGATAATGAACTTTATTTTTGTGATTGTTAATGAGCCTCTTAGGCTAACGGAATTAATCTTTCGTTGACATTTATGATGAAGTCCATCAATTATTGTGCCGTTAAATGCTAATCTCACTTCTCATTTTCTCCGGTAGAGGCACTTCCTTTCCGCCACTGGCCTACCGTTTTAATGATTTTTAATTGTGCTCACTTTTAATAACCAGTTAACTCTCACAGACAGCAGCGAGGACCGTAAGAAGAGATCCTTTGTAGTTTCCTGTTATCAAATAAAACGCAGATCTATTCAGAGATGGGCTCAAGCCATAAAAAAGGCTTGTTTCCTTTCATGCATACCAAGATTTTTTTCTCCAAGCAGAAGCGATTGTAATATCATCACCTCCGAATAAAAATCGATCAGAGAGCCAACCTTTATTTGAATATATTTGAAATCAGATGATTTGTGAATTGACCAAGCAAAAGGAAAACTTTTACGGAATTTATATTTCTTTGATTAAATATGGGATTGGATGATATCTTAAATGCTTAGTTCAATCTTGACACGCTTCCATTTTAATTATATTACCCAATCTGATGGGAGAAAATATATCCAATTTTAATAATTTGACTACATTCAGCCTATTTCCAAATCATTCTGATGCACGGCAGTTTTAATATTTTTTTGTTTTGTTTTATTTCAATCAATACTTGATCTTTCATATGAAGAAGTCACATTTACTTACGTAATCCAAAATTTGTACTTAATCTAAAATTGCGAGAAAGCTTGCATTTTTTTGGGAAGCATTCTTCGTAATTAAGTATTTGTCATTGGTTCTTCATTCACAGCTAGAGGCAATAACGATTCAATATATATCTACATATCAGGAGCTTAATTTCAAAACCCGCCATCTCCAAAATTAAAAATTCGGAAAATAGAAGTTTGATAACACATTCACATTAGACATGGCGGGCTTTGAAACAGCACTCGTATCGAAATCGTATCGCAATATATTGTTAAGGCGGTTTTTGAAGTTGAACTATATGCAAATAGCGGGGTTTGATTTGAACTTAGGAAAAACTCCATTGGCTCGGAATTTGCAATTATTGGAGATGGCGGATTCTGAAACTAAGCTCCTTATATATAGTAGGATTAGGTAATAACAATGGCTGGAAGGTTCTTTCAAAATACCCTTTGCGAAGTGTTGCAAGTTAGTCAATCCGCAACCAAGAAGTTCAGAGAATGATTTTAAATGCATTCAATGTTTGGGTTATTAATACTGTATCAGATTTACACAAGTTAGATATTCCAAAGTAAAGGACTGGATACTCCTGGAGACTTACCTATTCCCAATTGAGAAGCACTGTTCTTGAAAAGCAGAATCATTTGGTTTCATGAAATGCTAATAATAAAAAAAAAGGATTTGAAAATTTTCCATCAAATCAAACCTTCACCAACCAAACAATTTTGTGACAGCTATTAACGGTAAAGGCTGAAAATTGAAATGAAAGTTAGGATTTGAAGTAATTTCATTAATTCCGTAGTAATTTCATTCGTTCAAAAATCTTCAGTCAGGATTTTCTCGTGCATATAATTAAAAAAGATGTTTTGATCGTTCCCCCAGTTCTTGCTTATTGATATTAAAAAAAAAGATACCGCAGAATTTTTAGATTAATTTTAGACAACTAATCTTTATAATTCCGAGAAGTCTTCGGATACTGTTGATTGTGTCTTTTGGATATATTAGACATTTTTAATTTTCTTTATAATCTTTTGGATTGTAACTGAAACCATCCAAATATTAACAACTCAAGTCCTGAAATAAGAAGGTTTATTGATTATTTTTTTATCATTATCCCTTTATGTATTTGAATGTAAATAGTAAAGATAGAAATCACCAAAACATTTCATATTTTTCTGCTACAAAATACTCTTTATTATGTAGAAATTTTGCAAAGATAACAAAGATATTTGATAAGCGTTTGGTGTGTATTTTCACAATGAATTTTAATTTTTTTATTATTCATTATTAAATGTCATAATAAAAAAAAAAAACAATTTTCTTGCTGCATCTTTCTTATTTGAAATTTTCCCTCGTTCTTTTTTGCTTGGAAAAAAGATGCCTTGATATTTTATTATATTCTTCATTCGATATATAATATTCTATTTGTTTTACAATGTATAGTTATTCATTATTTACAAACTCCAGTTCATTATTTACAAAATGGTGTTTTGTGGAAAGATAATAGGCAAGAGAGACATGTTTGTGTATTAATGCTGTGTGTGACAATCGCTGAGTCTCCGGCCTTTAAATGGTCTGTGAAAGCATCTTACAAACATGGGAAAAGGATTTCCTCTGCACAATGTCAGCTTCCGTTTCCCTTGTGTTGTCTTCAGACGAAGGGAATTGAGGAAAATGAAGCTATCACAATGGCCATTTCTCGTTCCCCCAAACTAATTAATTGGGATCATGGACATACGCCTCCTTTCCAAGACTGATCAATACAATGTGACAGTACACAGCACAAGGGGTGACTCATCCTATAATCGGAATGATCTTCTAATCATTAAAAAAATTAGTAATAAAATGCATTTATTTTTCCTCTTCCTGAAACAGCCCTCCTCCCCATTTATGATAATTGACGTTTCTCATTATTGTGATTAACTTAAATTTCACCGATGAGATGATAATCATCTGATTCGAACCAATAAACCTGGTGGGACTGTTGCAGTAATTGCAAAAGATAGGCAGAGGGTAGAAGATTTGCATGACGCAATTCTGGAATGCCAATAACCCACGAGATTTGGCTGTATATGGGGGTAATAATGATCCATCTAACAACATGACATTCCGCCAACTTATTCCGCAGTAATTACTTTTCGGGGGAATGGATAATGATACAAGAAGAGGAGTGTCAGGAAAAAAAGGAAAGAAATGCAGAAACTGTGTTCGGTAGAAAATCAAAGGCAAAGCAAGAATGAAAATTTTTTATGGATTGGCACTTTTTTTTTTAAATAACACATACAGTTGAGGTTTTAAAACGAAGTCTCTTTTACATAAGAGCAAATGAAATCTTCAGCTAATTATTGAAGAATCTTAAAAAAAATGAAATTAAATCATCGTCATAAAATTGAGTGTAACCCTAAATCTTAGTTTAAAATCAATAAATATAGCAAAATAAACATTTCAATTCCATTTTAAACTAAAGGGTAAATTCTTAACAATAAATTCGACAAATT
The DNA here is from genome assembly GCA_023159025.1 of Thereuonema tuberculata. NCBI lineage: Eukaryota > Metazoa > Arthropoda > Chilopoda > Scutigeromorpha > Scutigeridae > Thereuonema > Thereuonema tuberculata. The sequence goes on along the minus strand of JAFIDM010009631.1, from coordinate 318,379,457 downwards.
GTACTAAACATTATTTTCAGTGCGTATCATTCCATTAGCCTGTTATTGGAAACATCACTGGCAGCTACTTAACATTGCCTCATAAATGTTCAGAAATGGAAAGAATGCTTCTGTAATACACACATGAAGATATTTAATCCAAAAATACATAAAGTTAGAAAAATTCAAATAACGAAGAGGTATCTTGACTACGAATAAACTCAGTATTAACAAAGCTTTTCAGTAACAAGAAGTAATAATATTACATAATGTCGATATAAAGATTTTTTAAATATTGAATTGCATTTTTCGCCATTGCTGTATCAATTCTTGGTTGATAAAACGATATTTATTTCTATTTTATTTTAAGCTAATTTAATATAACTTTTTAGCTAATTTTAATGTTCTAATGTATGCTAATTTTAAGTTCTGTTATTCTTTAACTTCTATTTCTCCACATGCAATTTTTCTTCTTCATAATGCTACAAAGATTATACAAAAAACAATTTTGATTAAATAATGCAAACAAATGAATTTTACAAATTTAAATTTTGTAAATAAATCACAAGAAAATGAAATATATGGATCTACTGAAATTTTGAAAGAAACAAAACAATCGAGTTTGAATGTGAGTTAAACTACTTTGATGATATTTTATTGTGAAACAAAATTTGACTATTGATTTTCATATATAATATCTTCATTAATATTAGAGGTTTTGATTTATTTAAACAGCAAGATAAAAAAAAAGCATTGAAAACAGCATATTCTAGTCTGTCAACTGACAATGGAAGGGCCCGATCGCGCACATCGCGATTTCATTCAAACTTGGCGATACATAGAATGTGACCTACCATTGCAAAATATATCGCTGATAGGTTTTGTGTGGTCACTAGTCAAGCATAATAGCTAACCAAAGGTTTGAAATTAAACATACATACAGAATAGGTCAGGTACAACTCGGCGTGATCCGACTCGCCGCTGTCTGACTAGCCGCCGTCCGACTCGCCGCGAAATATTGTAATTCTACAAACTCGAATTAAAAACTTTGTTTACCTTCATGGGGATAAATTTGTTATTATTTGTTATTATTTTTAATATGACAAATACAACTGATAAGCATAGTAGTACACTTTATTTGATTATTTAAACAAAAAAAATAGATTAACATTTTTTCAAAAATAATAAAAAACTATATACGAGATCGTACACGGTACCATTGTTTAAAAAAAAAAATAGGCGGCAAAACTTAAGAACACGGTAATACTGAATTATCAAGACCCAGATAAGGTAATTTTTATAATTATTCAATATAAACATCCTGGAGGGGGTCAGGCATGGTACCGCATCTTACGTCTACCCTTCTATCCTTGTGTGCATGATACTGGTTACTATCAACTCTGTTTTTTTATTTTTTTTATTCACTGGTCAAATTGCAAACCTTCGCGGTGAGTCGGCCCGTGGCGAGTTGGATCGCGGCGAGCCGGGTCGGCGACGGCTCGGCCGCGGCGAGTTGTCCTATTCCTTACAAATACGAACCAGAATAACTATAAGAATCTCAGTGGCCCAGTGGTCTAAGGCCTGCTAATGTAACCTATTGGCTCCGGTTCGGTTCCCGCTGCTGACACAGGTTGCAATTTTTGTTTTTACTATTGTAATTTTATTAGTTGTAATCATTTTTAAATATATAAAGTATTTAAAATATAACGGTTTTTTAATTTATTTTGTTGCTGTAGAGTAAATCTACGCATGAGATACTTATTTATAAAGCATTTAATTATTCATTTTGGGCATGATATCTATAGTTTTTAGAAATGTCATTTCATGGAGTCATCGAATATCGTTCGTGCAATTTCTCAAAGTGTCCCAAAAGTACTCTCGAGATAATTCAAAATTAATAAATTATTTAGAAAAACGAAAAGTTTGAGAAGTTTGTTTTGAAGCTGCAATAGGCAAACATTGTAATCAATCAGTTGCTCAAACGAGGCTATCATTGAATGTAGTCATTGTTGTGAATTTAAAGCCGTGCGAACATCATGCAACATTCCTTCAATTTAGTCGCGCGATTTTGACGTCACGAGTTGATATAAACCTTTGTCAAGCGCGAACACGTTGCAACTCCGATATGCAACTCGAAAACGCAACTGACCCATGATAACGCAGATTTTAAATACGTCACGTGTGACGTCAAGCAAAATTCGGTTATGTCGTTTCAAACATAATATAAGAGTGAATGATTTGCAACATATGATAAATATTTTTTTAAAATTATTAGCCGCTATGGAATTTAATTTCATGTTGTTATTTCGAATCAAAAGTAACGAATGACCAAGAGCCAATAAGAAACCATGCTCCCCTGGAAACAATGACGTCATAACTTTTGCATTCTGCGTCAGCAGCCTTCGCGTTTGCCAAACCCGATGTGGAAAATCCAAAAAAATCGAGGTTTTGAAACCTCTCTGATAAATTCTTCCGCATACAATTACTGCATTTCAGTATAAACTTTATTTCTGCATGAAAGAAACTCGCAATACTCTGATATTAATTGAATATGAGCCTGTCTTCAAAACGAATCGAGCGATAAAATTTTCGACGCCATTTTTTTCATGGGCGTGGTTTTACAACCGACGTGTTCCAATGCTGCCCTGTGATTGGGGAATTCGATGCAACTTTCTGAGTTGCAGGTGTCAATGCAACTCGACTCGGACTTCAAAAGTTGCAAAGAAATTGCAACTCGTGACGTCAAAATCACTCGTGACGTCAAAATCGCGCAACTAAGTTGCAGGAATGTTGCATGATGTTCGCACGGCTTTACTGTTTTAATCATATCTTTGATGACGCTTCATTTACATTGAATTACAACATGATTGACGAGACATTGAAAACGTATCAAAATTACTTTAAAAACAAGAAAAGCATATTAAAAACACTTTAACTACTACAATAAGCTCAAAACTAATCAAGAAACAATTAATGAAATATTGAAAAAAATTGCAACCTGTGCCTACAACTGGAATCAGACCGGTGTCAATCGATTACGTTTGCCCACCTTAGACCACTGGACCACTGTGGTTCTTATACTTATTGTATTTCTTGTGACATTCTTTGTATCTATCAGGTATCAATGAAATCGTTATGTGCGCGATCGGACCCTTCCCTTCTGAGTCTTTTTCATTACGTACTTTGTGTCAATGTTCATGTCTCTGCTTATTTTAAATATTGTGATTTTTGTGTAGAATTCCTTTAGGCTTTGTATTGCTATTTTTTTGCATTGCTGACGAGTACTTGATTTTTCGTAAATAAACATTGTAATCAGACGTCTTTTCGTATTGATATCTTTGTAAGTCAGCGGTTGAAATCCACCATATGGTTTCTAAAGATACATGCAGGATTGGAACGGAATTCTTCCTTTATTTTCTATTGAATTCAACATCAGAGCAAAATATTTTTCTTTTTCCCCTCCCCGTAATCTGTTATCGGTGTCATTCCACATCATTTCCTGCTTGATATGAAAGGTGTCTAATTTTTCTACCGGTTCATGAATTTAGAGATCTTCCATAATGGAAACATAATATTTTAATCTATGGCAAAGAAAAAAAAGAAAAATGCAGGTCATAGTTTCGATTTTTATTGATTTCATTTCTACATTCGAGTTACAACAAACTAAAGAAATTTTATTCGGAAATGTCATTTAAAAATTTCATTTCTACTTTTAGGTTAGATGTAATTTATTTCTGCTTTTAATAATTTTATGATTTCTATTTTAACACAAGTAGTTAAATTATGTCAATATTGCATCTTTAAAAAACCCTTAATAATATTCTATACCTGTGACTAGAGAAAATAATTTTGATATAGTCTGGAAAAAAACACTGAATAATTAAAACCGTTTTGTAAAGATTTTTTTAAAATTTAATTTGTTTTCATTTACTGTTTTCTTTTTACTCCGTGGAGCAAAGTACAGTAACCATTTTCCAAAACCTATGCATCAAGATCGCAACTTGTTGCACACAGTAAGTACTTTTTAGTTTGTTTTTTTTTAAATCAAATAGCAGATCATAATTCAGACCATTAACTGAATCATGCTTTGATAATAAACATGAAGTTCCTTATACTCTATAAAACAAGAGTAGTCAGATGCCTGCGGCTCTTGAAGCGATGATCTACGGCTCCCGACTACCTACCGCGACTTTGTCGACCCTTTTTTATTTTAAACGGCTAGCGTTACCTGACAGGCTTGGTTTTTTTTTTGTTTTATTTTTTTTGTTTTTTTTTTCTGTTTTTTTTTATTATTATATTAATTTTTAGATATGATAGCAGTGAGAAGGAAGGTCACGGTTCTTGATAAATTAAACTTCATTGAAATAAAGAAAAAAATATCTTCTCAAAATTAAAATGCTATTTATATCTCTGATGTAAATAACTATCTTTCTTAAGCAGACAAATTTGCCACTGATTTACAAATACTTACAAAAAATACTTATTTGACAAATTAGCTACTTGCTAATATTAGAAAAAAAATTACAAAATTACTAATCTCATTTACTAATATTTTCTTATAATTCTCAATATAAAATTAAGGATTGTATCTTAATAACTACATATTTCAAATAATTACATGGGAAATAGAATTGAAAATGAGTTTGAAAGAGGATGTAGGTTTTTTGCTAATCTGGAAAATCTGGACAATTATAATTATTATTACGATTGCTTAAGTATTGTAAGCGTGTTTAGAAATCATCTTACTCCAGCATTGACAATGAAGGCATCTTGAAGGGTAAAAATACTAAGGATCAAAAATTCATTGAATTACTTGAGGAATTCATTAAATTTATTTAATTACTTAAACATGAAACCAATGTTTATTTAGACCCTTCAACTCTCTAACATGACAATATACGAATAAAAATCAAAGCCTATGAAGCCATCAAAGATATGGGGTTGGCGGAATGTTCCCGAATTAAATCAAAATCGTTTGGTTGTTTTAGCGTTAGTATAAATCGAAAGAAAACAAGCATAATTTATAGACTGAAAGACTGACTGAATATTCTTACAGGCAAAAATACTATTAATAGCTTAAGTGAGCTTAGTATTTTTTTTTAAAAAATAGAAGACTTCCGAATATCGAATGTAAATAGAGATTAATTATTTCAATATTATGAAATCAATGCTCTGCTTACAATGTATTTTAACTTAAAACTCTAAAATTAATTTATTTTTACAACCGTCACAAATGTTCTACCTCTGAAGTAAAGTTATAAGAAAATTGAATGGTTCTAATTATTTTTACTCAAAAATAGAAAGCTTGAGTTTGAATATTAACATTAAAGCAAGTATTTAAGCTTTCATTTTTTCCCATAATTAGTATAATTTTTCTACATTTACAATCTTTAACTTGTTATCCATTTATTTCCTTTTCTGTCTACAGAAGTGTGTGCCTTCTTCACTCCAACTTTTCTGTAAATTCGATGCACCACAGTATTTGCCGCAGAAATCTGAGTGAAATTATATTGCACAATCTCTGGGGATACATGTCGTTGAAATAGGATTCGGATTATTTTTTTGAAGTATTTTTTTTTCCCTCTCCAACTCGTTGAAATTCTGGTAAAGTCTTCACTTGCAAACATTACATCTTTCGAGGGCGGGGCCCTATTGAATTTTGGACCCCTTCAATGACGAGCAGGATTTTCTTGCCAGTGCTGGGTAAGCTACTGAACACACTAGTTTCGAAGGAAGGCAATTTTCGTCTGAGATTCACGTTCGAAATACAAATCATTCCTGTATTTAAAGCCCGCTGTGACTGGGCAGTAGAAAAGGAAAGATTTTTTTCCCCTTCTTCGCCTTCTACACAAGGCAAAAGGGGAAGGTTTTTTTTCCTTCATCTAAGATTCTCATTTCATATTAAAAGCTCATTCCTACATCGTAAAGTTGCAATTTTATTATAGGCTGGATTTCGAGAAAGCTCTTCAATTTTTTTTTTTGCAAGCGATAGGAGTGGGAGGAAGGCGATTAAGTGCGCTCGCAGGGACATGGACAACAGCATTTTTCTCGTTCTCCATCCCTTACTCCTCTTTGAATTCATCTCGATACATGAATTGTGACTCATTGCATTGTAGGCCTTCTGTCATAAGGAAGCAATTTTTTAATATTTTTTTATGGGAGGAGAAAAATTCCGCTTGGAGCAACTCGATAATATGCAGATGGGAATGGGAACGAAGCTCACGTAATGCTCCTTCTCTCTGGGAATTTATTCACATTAACAAGCGGTTATACAAGATCTTAAACTCTATTAATAGGCAATAGGATGATTGGGAGCTGATTCGGTGCACGGGTTATATTAAATTTTGCATTTCCCGAAGATTAGAAGTGGTTGCTTAAAATTTCCATAGTAATGAGATAGAAACCGCATGAAGAAAATGATTATTCAGCAAGAAATAGCTGTGTATTAATGCCATAATTTTTAATTAATTGATCGTAAACTGCTTACTAATTTAAGATTTTAAATTAACTTTGAATTGTTTGGATTAAATCGCAGCTTCCAATAAATTTTAATTCTTTTGATTTTTGGATCTTGAACACAAATAGTATAAGCTTGATCTATAACTTGAAGGCATATCTTCAAAACGATAAGCAGCGTCTCTATCAAATTTTGGTAAACTGTATCTTTTGGTCATCTTCACATTTGATCTAAACTGATAAAAAATGATTTATGCTGTCTAAACAAACTTTAGCTAAGTATTTAAAAAATTCAGTACACGATTCGGTACTACTTTCCATTATTTCAAACTTGTACAAACCTCAAAACAAAAATACTGTACAGAACAGTTATAAATTCCAAATATGTAGGAATTAGAATGAGACTCTAAATTTAGAATGAGATTTTCATTTCTGAGATGTAAATAAATTTCAGTTTTAGCAATAAATATCAAAATAATAACAAACAAAAAAGTTGTGATATCTTAGATGTAGTAGATTTTTTTTTTGTTACAAGAAAAAGTTAAGCTGGTTATATTTTAGTTTTAAAATTGAGATTACATTGAGTTAGAATAATTAACTTAATTAATTGTGTCATTTTCATACAAAAAATTAAGTAATGAATAAAACAGAAATATATATTATTCATTATAAAATAAATTTTTCAAAACTTAACATTTCCTTTAAAACTAAAGTATTTGCTGGTGGTATTAAGCTTTAATAATATGAAAGTATTTTAAAGAAATGACTTTTGCATTAAGATTATAAATCAATTATTTTTTTTTGAGAATTGCTAAGCTTTTAGGAAAACTGGAATTTTCTTTATTATGCACCTTATATTATCTAAATATGAGTTTTATATATCACTATTCAGTTATGTAATAATAGCAGTCTCATAATAATGTTGCTAGTTTATTGTACAACAGTCGTCTTGATATTTGAGTCTGCGTTGTATCTTAGCTTGTTAAGTATGGACGCATTTCCTTCTTTGTTCTATGGTTTTTTTCTTCTTCCATCATATCAGCAAAGCAGAAACCGCACTTGGGTTTCAAAAAAAGGTAGCTGTATTTCTTGGGAGCTTTTGAAATACACAATCTCTTCAACGTGAGCCTAGGATAACATAAACAACAACAAACCTTCATAATTTATTAGGATTATATAAAAAAGTCAAAGCTCCTGTTAAAGCTAAAAATACTAGAGGCTATATTGAAATGAAAGGAAGAATATCTTATAGAAACACTGTCTTTCAATATTTCTTTGAGAAATTGATATTCATCTTCATATTCTTTTTATTTGGAACTTTTGAGAATGCTTCTAGAGTTCATCTGTATTTTTCTATTTTTTTCGTTCATCTGCTTTTATTTTATTTTTAAATTGTTACTTTGTTTATTCATATATTTTCTTATATTAGCAAATTTTTCGTTTAGATATTATAAAAACAATGGGAGTTTTTTTTCAATACCGCATTTTCGAATTATGATTATATTTGAACTAAGTAATTGCAATCGTATAACGTAATCTGGGGGCACGGCAGTGCCCCCGCCAAGACGAGCCGAAGGCAGGAAGGGCACTACGTACCTTTACTGGAAGTGTTTCGTCGTATTTTCGAACCCTCATAGCTTCGGCCTGGATAATACTAGAGAGCTCAAATTTTCAGGATAAGATGCAGTAAGCAGACTAATGAAATACGCTAAGTTTCATTTATTTAGCTTTTATACTTTGGATTTTATTAATACCTAAAATACGTCGATTTCGTCACTGACTCACTCACTCATGATCATCAAAACCTCTAGGGTACTTCCTGAAGTCCTAGAAAGCTGAAATTTGGTATGCAGGCTAGGATTAGCACACAAACAACAAAAAAATTAAGAAATCCGTAACTTTCACCTTCCAACCCCTCAAAAGGGGTGGGTCTGGTTATGTATTATCGAACCCTCATAGCTTCGGCCTGGATAATACTAGAGAGTTCAAATTTTCAGGATAAGATGCAGTTACCATACTAATGAAATACGCTAAGTTTCATTTATCTAGCTTTTATACTTTGGATTTTATTAAGATTTGAAATGCGTCGTACCCTCAATGCTTCGGCCTAAATAATACTGTGTAATAATGTGATTTCTTACAAAAGTGCAAACAGCTTGTATATACAAGTTGACCAATAGAAAAACAGAAAAGTAGGGTATTGAAAAAAAATCCATTTTTTAAATAATCTTAAAACTAAATTTAGTTGTAATAGATAATCCCACCCAAAACATTTCATGTAAAATAAGTTGCCAAGACTCACATGCTCATAACGCTTTCACTGTTAAAAAGTTATCAGATCTCATCTTACAAAAAGAAATGAAATCCCACCCAAAACATTTCATGTAAAATAAGGGGTTGCCAAGACTCGCATGCTCATAACGCTTTCACTGTTAAAAAGTTATCAGATCTCATCCTACAAAAAGAAATGAAATCCCACCCAAAACACTTCGTGTAAAATAAGTTGCCAAGACTCACATGCTCATAATGCTTTCACTGTTAAAAAGATATGAGATCTCATGTAGAGCCAAGCCCCTAACTCTACGAGGCCTAACTCTACAAGCCCTAACTCTAAAAACCTTATATCTTGGTCAAAAAGTATGGCTTGGCCGTTTCATGGAACTATTTCATCTCACCCAAAACATTTCATGTAAAATACGTTGCCAAGATGCTCATAACGCTTTCACTGTTAAAAAGTTATCAGATTTCATATAGTGCCAAGCCCCTCACTATACATGCCTAACTCTAAAAACCCTAATATCTTGGTCAAAAAGTGTGCCTTGGCATACTCCATATCCTTTACATAACTCCATGGGATTGTCTGTGTGACAGCCACGAAACGGCCAAGGCATACTTTTTGATAAAGATATAAGGTTTTTAGAGTTAGGGCTTGTAGAGTTAGGCCTCGTAGAGTAGGGGCTTGGCTCTACATGAGATCTCATATCTTTTTAACAGTGAAAGCATTATGAGCATGTGAGTCTTGGCAACTTATTTTACACGAAGTGTTTTGGGTGGGATCATTTTAAGTCTTAAGTGTATTAACTAAATTTATTATAATACACCTGACAGAAATACAATTGAACATTGGGAAAAATTGTTGTTGCAGCTTTTTTTTTCTGGTTTATTTCTAGTAAGGACAGTATAACTGATATTTAAAATTTTCTATCCAAAGACTGTATTTAATGTAGTGATGATTTACTCTGGTCATGTGATTATAGTTTTAGAAATACTATATAGATCTTTGTCACATTGTTCATATATATTAAACGCAGATATATTAACTTATATCATCATTTACTTTGGACTTCTAAAGTTTTCTCAATATACATAAAAAGTTACTATGCGGAACAAAGTCATTTACTTTAGTAGACCTGACATGTATCTTTATTCCCAATGGTAGAAGTAGAAAAGTTATTTGTTTGTTTTTTTAAACTTTTCAGCTAAAAAAAGGTTCCTTCAGTTTTGTGAGCGAAGCGTTTCAAAATATACTGATTATCTTTCGTTTGTTATTTGATTTTCAATAACCAATTAATTTTTATTTTTAAAACTTAAGAAGTTTATTATTGATTTCCATAACCTTCTTATACAACTTGTTGCTTAGTTCCAGTTCTGAATAATGCATTAAAATCACTTTCTGAAGCTTACAATTTTTAATTTAATCTAGAATAACAACCTACTTATGAGAGTTTATAAAATACTTTTATTATCTCTACTAATCTAAAATTATTCAGGAATATTAATCAGTATTCTTTAATAAAGTTTAAGTTGAAGTTAGAGTTCTTTCATTTTTTTAAAATTCTGAACAAAAATTAATCAAAAAATAAAAAATTTTAAAAGGAAGATAGAGCTTAATAAAAATGTTTTCTTAGATGGCGTTCGTTTAAACCAGGGGTCGGCAATCCGCGGCCCGCGGGCCGCATGCGGCTCACGAAGCATTTTGGTGCGGCCCGTGGGGCGTCTTAAGATTTTCCTTTTTTTTTTTTTTTTGGTTGTTAAAATAAGATTTTGGCCCTTTTTGGTCCAAGTGCGGCCCGCAGTAATCCCCACATAAAATATTTGGCCCCCTTACAACAAAAGGTTTAAACCATAATAAAAGTTTTCTTACATTATGCTTTAATGTTATGAAGTATATCATTCAGAAGATGATCTCTACACCAGTTCTTTAGTTTCAATTTCACCCCAGAGTTGTGCTTGGGCTGCGTACATTGTAGATTCTCTTTCCTACAAAATAGTGCGGTCTAAGGGCATTGGTGAATGCGATCAATCCTTTTGGGGCCTATTGGTGGGCTGTTGAAAACTTATGCAAAAGCTTGGAAAAACGAAGCCTGCTTTTGTGGCTTTACCTTCAAGGTTAGCGGTGGAGCAACTGTAGGATTTTAATCGCAATCTGACACTGGGATAGAATCCACTTTGATTAAGAATCAGAAACCCACGAATTCAGTAAGGAATATGTCTATGCTATTGAAGGTCGGCGAAAGTTGGAATTATTAGGACAATTCAAAAACTAAGAAAGACATGTACCACCTTACCGCTTCAAAATTCTGCCTGTAAATGATGATTAAGTTAAATATTGTAATTTTTAAAAATCATGGTAATCTTTTTAACTATAGCTGAAGATAATTCAGTACTTAAACTAGATACTAAACGTAACACATGATTTCGCAGTTAAATAAATAAATTCAAAATCAACTGTAAACTGTTACTTTATTATTTTAATATTTGCATTAATTTATTAACAATGCTGCATAACATATTAAATTTATATCCGTATGAAATTTAATTGTAATTGGCTAAATATCAATTTAGTGTTTAATAATATAAGCTTAACTAAATTACCGTAAACAATTTTTGTGTTTCATTTGCCTTTTATTTAAATCAAAATAATAATTATTAAATAATTAAGCTAAAATTTAAATTTTGACGTCATTTGCAGTTCTATTTAATGCTTAATTTAACTTGTTATTATTATTAATATTATTATGCCAGTAATGATTACTTTCTGTAATGCGATCTTATCTACATTAGAATATATTGTTTGTATTAGTTCTCCTACTGTTTATATAGCAAATCGATTGTCAATAAATAATTCATAAATAAATTTGATATGTTTAACTAACTTTGTTTAAACATCAATTAATAGTATTTACTATTAATTAAACAGGAAATTTAATTGAATAGCATGGAAATTTCTAGAAAACAAGAAACTTAAACTTTATTTACATCCATTAAATAAAAGCTTGGCAAAAACGAAGGCTGCATTGTGGTTTTACCTTCTAGATTAATAGTCGAGAATAGTACCTAATTGCTTGGTGTAGTAACTGTTCGACTACTTAATGCATTAAATGATCGACTGCACTTTTTGAGATTACCTTTAGAATTTAACGTCATTCAATATACATATAGGCTTCATTTTATTTTTGAAATTGCTGATTATTCATTTCTGCAATTATAGTGTCAAACATTTCAATTAGTTCTCAATATAACTCTGTATTCCAAGCCTTAAGTAAAACTTTTTTGAATCTTCTAACAATAATTAATTTGGGAAGTTGTAAATTATAAAAATCATGTGTTCAACACAGCGGAAATTTTGCAAAAAAAAAAATTGAATGGCATCAAATAAAAAAAATAAGAAGTAAAACAGAAACATAGGATTGGTGATAATAAGATGTGATTTACGACGATAACATATGTTAAAATTGAAAACTTTGAAGATTGTTAACTCAAAAATCACTAATACATTAAAGATTGAAATAAAACTCTTGTATTTTCGTCATGAATCAACGAGGTTTTTGTTGATTTTTTTCAAAACATGTTTTCTGTTTGTAGATTGCTTCAAACAAGATTGTATTACTTAAGAACAGCGTTGAATTTTAAGTAAAATTTCTTTTATTTCCATATTTATATTTTATCTGTAATCACGTTTTTACGAGATCTTTTAGATTATCAACTTGTCATATTAACTTGTCTTATGCTTTGTCTTTTTATTGTACGGAATTTTAAATTTTTTCTTTCAGTTTCTAGTTAATGAAAAACTTCCTCAAGTTTAGATGGATACAAACATGGAAGAAACATATTTTAATTAGTAACGAACATAATTAGTAACATATTCCTGTTAAATAATTAAATGACCATCTGTTTTCAGAGGAACTTTTACGACTCAAAGGTTCACTTAACAGCCGATTTAAAGTAAACTTATTCAACAACAACAGTAGAAAATAATAGTAAAAGGATAGTAAAAAAAATCTTAGTGCTTTAACCTATTATTTAAGTGGCAGTCCAATTTGAATTAATAATATTAATCTTTCGTGCTTCACAGTTTTATAGATACTCTAATTGTGTTCCATAGCTATCTTGCTTTCAACTTCCCAAAAAACAGTTCATTCTTTCAAAAATAATTGCGGAAACAAAGTTTTAAGGTTAGCATTCATTGAACTTTTAGTTTCTGATTGGTAAACACTGCTTACAATTTCTGCTAAAATCATGAAAAACACTATCAAATGCAAAATTATTAGGTTATTGTCTACAAAGATCTAATTTTTTAAGTTTTTGACATCTCTGAGTATAAATTTTACCTTTAAATTCCATCAACTTGCTATCAAATTCGATTATCAAAAAAGAATTTGTAAGGAAGCATTCTCTTAAAAATCTTTTTCAATTTTTTTTCTCTTATTGTCTATTTCTAGATAATTTTCAATTTTTTTTCGTCGTTTTCAGGTCGAATACTTTTTTCTCAAAAAATTGGCAGATCTGTTGGCTCCCTTCGTGATGATAAATTCAAATCCACTACCTTTTGCCAATTGTTCAGTAGACAGAGCGCGTATATTATTTTGGGTTTATGGGAATTTGGTTTTGTGTCGGGACTTTGTTAATATTTTGGCTGATTTTCAGAAAGCTCGTGAGATCCAAAATGGAGAAATGTAAGAGCTGTTAAAATAATCTATAAATCAAACATTTTCTATTATATTAACATTCTATTTCTTTAATTAAATTAAAAGAAAATTTTACGAAAGAAAGTTTGATAAAAAAAGAAAGAAATTCCATGAGATCTTTAGGGACATGATATTTTGGAACTACTTCGTCTAATCTCAGCCATCTTCAAATGTCTGGGAGAAACCTAAATTGAAAGTTACGACTAGCTTCAGACAGAAATAAGGAAGGCAGTCGCCTCAGAACGCATTGCTGACGGTCGCCTGATATTGTGGGTAATTTAAAAAAAAGAAAATTGATTCGTGCTATAAAATGTCTGAAACTTTACTAATCTTTTCAAAAGAATTCAAAAGTAATCATTATTATTGGGGCAGGATTGCTCTTAACTTCCTGGAATTGAACCGAGTCAACAAATTAGCTTTACCAATTTATTTTCTAGATATAGTGTTATCTGTAGAACCTGCAACCTCCTCGTAACTACGTTCTTCTGCTATAAATTCTAGCTTACCTATAATAGAAAAGGAGTTTTTATTAATTTCAATAGGATTTTTGTATTGAGCACAGACTCATTAAGTAAAGCAAAAGTAGGCAAAATAAGAAAAGTAAACAGCTGTTGCAGATTTTTATATTTACAAAAATCTGGCGCCCTCGTTATCATAGACATTCGTTTTATAGGTTACTTTCTTGTAATTAGATTACAATTTATAAAAAACTTATTATATATTGAATGGAAAAATACATCTATTGACGATCCATCTATTTTAATGAATTCTTGGAGTGTTTGGAATTATCAATATTACAATCTCACAAATACAACATGAAACTTTGAAACTCTTCCGAACGTTTGTATTCTCGTATTTCTTGTATCATATTATTTACAAGAGAACAGAAAATAATTTTTGGAAAAAGCTCTATTCAAGGAAATATTGTACAAAATAATGGGTCAGGTGGTTAAAAGATTTTTAGCGGACAAATTGCACAAGCAATTCGAGAATAGCTGGTTAACAATGCTTATGATTCAGAATTCGAAAAATTGAGTATCCTCGTATAAAGAAAGAATACTTCGTAGTATAATGCTTTGGACGTGAAGAAAGCATGACAATGATGATGATAATATATTTTACTATTCTCTGAGATGTAAGTTGAAGCAAAGTGAGGTTTCTCCCAGGTTTACAGATAGAACACAAACTACATCCAATGGACGATCGTGGTTGACCACTACTTGCTTTATGAATATCATTAATTTAATACAAGGATGGTTGTTTACTAGCTAATATAAAATATAGTGATGATACTTTTATATATTTATCGGGCTGTGACAATCACCTGACAAAATATCTTGTTAGATGTAGAAACCTTTAGAAATCTAGAAATCAGAACGAAACATATTATGACCCATTTTTGTAGATATGTTGAAATTGCCTTTACAAATGTTAAGATAGTCAATACATTTTTCAGGAGATACGTCATTTTCTCATACTTGCTTTCGGGTTTTTCAAAATCAATGATATGACTTATTACAGATTAAACACTGGCGTTCATTTAGTAACATTTTGGTAATTGGATTGTCTCCGTTTCCATAGCCATTCAATCGCGTTGTGTCACCGCAGCAGCTATTTACACTCGCACTTTCATAAAGAATTTTCAGATCCATCCGAAAGATTCTCTAAACTGTCCAGATTTCTTTTAATTTTATAATATCCTGTAGCTGTGTAAATATTGCCCAGTCTCTTCTACTGCATTTAAAATGGGCTGCATTCTTATCAATCAGTAGACAAACAGCTACATACTTTTAGTAAAATAACATTTAGGAATATCAGTTTCATTGTTCATCATTCTTTTTCAGCAGTATATATTTTATTACTTATTTAATACAATATACTTAAAATTTGATTTTAAGTATTGTATTAAATAATTATTATGCCTTCTGATTTATTAATAATTAATGAAGTATAAATTGTTGCTCAAAGAAAGATTGCCAAAAATCCGCCTTCACCATCATTTAATGCCGATGGTGATTAAAGTTAGCAAATCTTTTAAAAAACACTTAACGTGTGTTTAATAAACAGTTTTCT
This sequence comes from Thereuonema tuberculata, assembly GCA_023159025.1. Lineage (NCBI taxonomy): Eukaryota > Metazoa > Arthropoda > Chilopoda > Scutigeromorpha > Scutigeridae > Thereuonema > Thereuonema tuberculata. Next base: position 318,363,981 of record JAFIDM010009631.1, on the reverse strand, counting down.
CATTCTATAAGTTAGACAACAAAATAAAAAATGAAATATTACAAATATAGCGCACAACGTTTCATACACCTATAGATCGGATATCTTTCTCAAGTGGTCTTCTAAGTGCCTTACAATGGTTTTAAATATTGAAATAATCTTTACTGATTATTTAAGAAAATGTTATTTAATTCAGATTGTTATAAAAATGTTAATTTTGTAATAATAGATTAGTTTATGTAAATTTACTTTCTCCCATAATATCATTGATCAGTTGGATGTATGCAAGGAAAAACAGGGTTAATAAGCAAAGATCCTGTAAATTTCTATCATTTTTAGTATTAATAAATCAATATTTTTCATGATTTTTTTTTTTATTTTTGCTTTTAATTTGGTTTCTATTTGTATTTTTGTGTGATATTTATTTAGTTATATATGCATGTTATTTATCGATCATTTAGGAAGAATATAATAAATTACTTCAATTAAATGAAAATACATCAAAAAGCGAATTTTCATTGATCTTACTTCTAAGTGAATGCTTATTCATTAAGCATTCCAGAAGCATAAAAGCATAAAATTACTTATCCAAAGGTGAGATCATGAATTCTAAGGCATAATTTCTGAATATTCCTTCAAAAATTTCTCATATTTTGTTCGAGTATGTAATAAAAAAAAAATAAAAATAAATATATTTAGAAATGTGTACATTAGAATCACAAAATGTTACAACCTGAGGATTATGATCAGATATTATTTGTTAGTACAAAAAGTAATTTAACAAAAGGTTCTTTAAAAAGATAGAAATTATTAGAGAATGCAAAACCTCTATTTTTATTTTTATTTTTTATATTAATTATTACTTTTATATGCACTTTCTCGTTGTTGAAATGTGTTCTTGAATTTCTTTTGGATGCAAAATACAATGGAACGCTTGTAAGCTACACAAGGGATTTACTTGCTGAGACTTAGTTTTGAAGAAATATCTGGTATTTTCTTTATTTCTCGCATGTCCCTCGGAGAGTTTTGTAATAGTTTTTTCTTTATGTTAGCATTCCTATGCTAACGACACAGCAGCTATGGATAGGGAAAATTCAGTAGAAATCTAATAATAACTAGAATTTGAATACCACTCTTGCTGTTTGCTGCTGAAAGCTGAGATATTCGAAATTTAAAAAAAACTTTTATAAATATCTTTTATTGATGTGTATTTGAAATGATGATTTTCTTACTAACTGAATAGTTTCAAATAGAGTTAAGTAAGTAATAGCAATCTTTCCAGGTATTTTCTACTAAAATTGTTAATTTGGCAGGGGAGGGGAGCATTTCAACCTTGAAATGCTTACATTTAGTAAAGTCCTACAGCTTGTAAAATGCAAAAAAATCTCCTTTACTAAATAAAATTTAAGAATTTTTGAAAAAATAAATTCCAAAAATTAGAAAGTAAGACTTAATTAGAAAGTAAGACTGCATCTTAATAGATGCAGTTTATTTCTTCTTCATTTGCACTTTCTTTAACAAACTTTAATAAAATTAGCAAATGTTTAATTTTTTTGTTTGACTGGTAAACTTTTCCATTGTAAGATATTCTGAGAAGACTGATGAGAAGAAAGATACTTCTTCTATTTGGAGAAAATCTTCTTGGATTACGTGGAAAGCGGAAATTCTTAACGATAGTGCTTCAGCTTATATTGGATTATTTAAAGTTCGTTTAATGCATAACAGCTTCTTCATTTATGGGGTAGAAAGCGCCTTAGATGAGAAGCCTTCTTTTCCTTAATTTTATTCAAAGTAAGTATGGTATTTTGTATACAGTATGGTATACGTGGATGTGCACAAGTGGGCTACTTAGTTAGAATCGCAAGCAGCTCTTTCAAAATATGGGATGTTAATAAAGTGCTATAAAAGAATAGAGATAATGCTGTACATGTAATTACTGCAATTTAAATTGTTTCCCTCGGACTGGGAGAGCTCGGTTTTCTCCTTAATGCCGCGGTACGACTAATGTCTGCTTCGGAAGATGTCTGAAGCGACGGACCAGAAAATGGAAGAATAGAGAGAACGTCTGGCGTCAACCCATCTACACCTATGCAACACCCGGTTCTCTTTAACCGATACATTCCCATTCCATTTCGGTGTTTCCCAGGTGACTACGTTAAGACAATTACAATTTTTCCGACTACATCGGTAATTAGAATCGTAATTCAGTCGTGACTTCTGTAGTGTAGCTAGTGACGCCTTCAGTGATTGAAGTAAATAAAGAGAAAAAAGTATAGTGAGATTTATTTTTAACGCTGAGATACTATTTCAGTTAATTTGGTAAAATAGTTTTTTTAAACAGTTATAAATTTTTTATATTAAAGTAATATATAATCAATTTCGTAAAAATTCTTAATAAGAACCGTAAAGTAATTTGAAGTAGAAAGCACTGCTGAGAATTGCTTAGCAATTAATTTGTAAAAAATATTATGTAAGTAGGTTTTGAGTTATATTGAAAACCTTAAGCACTTAATATACATTTAACTTTTTATAATTTGATATAATTTAATTTTTACATAAGAAGAAAGTGTTACGAGATCTAGAATCTCAATGATATCAGAAATGAATAAAATGTATCGAAAATCTTTCGTAAAATGCAACCACTTTACCAATCAATCCAAATGAATTGATTACAATATCCCCCTTTAACTGATCATAAATTATTCAGGCCACAATTTTGAAATTATTGAAGTTATTGAACTTTACATTAAGGAGAGCAGTTCAACCTAGCAGTAACTGTTAAAATATCAAGATGTTCTCGTATTTGTTGTTATTGTGCCTTTAAGTTTTATACTACTTAAGTTTGCTTAAGCTTCGATATGGTTATTACTTATGCAACTGATTGAACATAAGTATTGGATTATTGTAATTCATTTTATTTATCTTTAGTTTTTCTTTGATGTAGAAGAAATTCTAAAGGGAGCAATATTAATCTAAGCAAAAAAGCACTGTCTTTATTATTTGGTGATTTTCCTAGTATCATTAATCTCAGGACACCACTTAATCTTACCTTGTTCAGTTTGTGATGAAAAGATGAGATTACGATGGACTTAGTAATTACACACTGAATAACTGATATCTTTAGAAAGGGTTAATCTTCAGGACACCAAAGGCTAAGGAATCCACGCAAGCAATTATTCGGCCTAAAAGAAAAACAATTCCTCATTCTTTTCCAAGAGAGAGCAGATAGGTCTAAATCATAAGGAAAGTGAAGATAACGGGTGAGAAGGAAATGGAGGAGCGAAAATTATTTTGGCTTTTGTTTGTGTGAAGTACGAGAGCTGAGAGCTTAAAACAAAAAGAGAAGGAAAAAAAGAGTTTTCTCTTGAGAGGGTGGAGATGACTCTTTGAGGATTTTCGCTGAACCGAACGAGCTAAACAGCTTCGTGACCCGCTGTCAAGTCAGCACATAACAGTCTCTCCTTCTCCTAAGCCCTACCACCGCCACCTCTTCGATCAATGCCTCCTGTTCAGAAGAGACGATATTGAGGGTGGACTGGTCACTGTAACATGTGGGTTCTCTCTTATGAGCTTCCCCTGTTTGTTGATAAACGAAAGAAAACAGAATAATCACCCGGAATATCTTTCCTATCCTATTCCACACAGTATTTGTAATAGAAAATTAAAAAAAAATAGAAAGTCTTGGATAGACGTTGATCTTCTCTTTCTGTCAACATTCATAAAAAAAGACTGTGCTCTGTTCGATTGAGTAGGAGAACGTCTGTAGTTGGCACCAAAAGACACGATATTATCTCGACGCCGACAGGTAAACACAATTATCATAAAAGCAAAGCGTTAGGCTACATTACTTCGGGCGGCTAATGAATAACAGAAGGTAGATATTGGAAAGAAGTTTCATAATGAAACAAAGCAGAGATGGAAGAGAGAACTAACTCAAAATCCGTACAAAATGGAAAATTCGAACAAAAAAAAAATAAACTTTGCAAAATAAAACTAACTTCTTTATAATTTTAATTTCAAGTTCAAGTTTTGTAAAAATAAGAAATACGTTTAACGACAAAATTGTTTATTCTTCAAGGATATACAAAATCAAATTGTCTTTATTCTCTAGACAAGTACAAAATTTATAGTTAATTAGTGATGTAGCTAATGACTATTGCTTTTATTTGTGATATTTCTAGATTTTTTTTTTATTACGCAGAAAAGTATATAGTAGGCAAGATTGGAAAATAATAATTGGAAGATATGTAAAATAATTGAAAATGATAATTTTTTTTCAAGAAATTTGTTATTTAAATGTAGAAATCTAGTTATTGTGAATCTCAGCTATATTCCTGCATTTATTGTCTACTTTTATTTGTTCTAACATTTTTCTTAAATTGAATGATATTGCTCTCCTTACAGATTTGATCAAAAATAGCAGCAGAAAAACATGAAGTTTAATGCTTCGAGAATAGTTATTGTTTTGCTTTCATTGCCTTTTTTGCAAAGTAAAGACCTACCGTAGGAGTTTTAATAGGTTTGTGCCTGAACGTTTATCACAATTTTATTGTAACCTGACATGTTTTCTCAACAATATTCTGAATTCTAAGTAAAAACTCTTCCATTCCTCTTAAAGTGAAAAACAAAAAGGTCTCTAAAAAAAGTAAGAATCTTTAATGAAAAATTAAATAATTAATAAATAACTAATTCCTATCTTTAGTATTTACACATTCTGCAATGCATATTGTTTCTCGTGAAAAGGGATTCAATTCATAACATATAGAATTTATTTTACGGCACGAATATAAGTCTAAGGCTGAAAGATTGCTGAATGTTATTCAGCTTTTGGAAATATAAACTGAATTTAACTGTACAAAATGAAACGGGATAAAATGAAAAAAGATTAGAATCTTTCCTAATAATTTATAAAATAAAGCAATTTTGATCAGATCTGATTCATTCAGAATGAATTATAAAGTAGAACCATCCCTTATCATGTTACATTCAACAATGTTGTTCACTCAAGTTCTAATCTATTATGAAAGATCTATGTGTATATTCGAGGATCAACAACGCTAAATCATCTAGGCACAGTGTGATTGACCGATTGCGCCCTCTTTTACTACATTCCTATTTAGCTTTATTTGTAATAAATAAGAACATATTAGATATTAATATTCATTTTTCTGAACTGTGAAAGTGTATATCGAAATACCGAATATATGAATACATGATCTACATAAAGACAAATCAGACTATGAAAATACTAGTTGCTTTATCTAATGATGAATTGGCTTTTCTTTTGGGCGCAGATGACCAAAGCATACGCTTATCCAAGAAGAATGAAAAGCGCTCAAATTCCTACTCAGTCAAAATTAGATCTGTTATGTAGGACGCCATCTCCTACAACAGCTGTAACAGAAACTTTACTAGCACAGTGATACGTTCACGAGATGCTGCTAACCGCCGTGTTATTCGTCACTTCAAGTTTCAGGAACCGTTTTTCATCAATATAATTTCTGCCCACATAGGTAATATGCATATTTTCCAAAAGCGGGTCTCGTACTACTTGAAACCCTTCGTTGGGCTCCTATGAAGCACGTTTGAGACAGTCTGGAATATTAGATGCAGCCAGCAGCAAATCACAGAAAATACGGAAAGCTCTATGCAGCAATTGCAGAACACTTGGAAAAATATGTCGCAATTGAACTTTTAAGAGTTTTGGTTTATGCCATGCCAGCCCTATATCACCAAACATTGTCACCAGAGATGGCGTTACTAAGCACTGATCTGCCACATTTGGGATATAACATTTTGAAATAAGTCTTTTGCTATGATACTGTAATCAGTTATAATAAATAATGCAAATGCAAATAAGCATTTTTGATGGAACGTTTGCTTTGAAGTGCTTCAGTTTTTGTGCCGTTAAATATACAAAAGAGAATAATTAAATTTTTTTCGATAAATTCATCAAATCTACAATTTATATTCACATTGTAATGACTGCATTTAAGAATCTTTAAATTTTAATGAGAATATTTAGAAAAAATATTTTAGAATTTCCAGATTTCTGTTGGAATAATTTTAAGTTTCTTATCAATATAATGAGCATTTTCTATTCATAATATGAATTAAATGTAATGTGCAAGTGTGAAAGTAGCTAAAGTAGATATAATTACAAGTAGTCTATATTTTGAGGTTTTTAAGATAGGAAGAGGAATGAGGATTGCTGTTATCGCTAGTCTTAGTATGATTTCCGTTTGCTATTCGAAGCACTGTCGTTGAATCGAATCTCGTTCCGCCACTTAATGGCAGCGTGAGGAGGAAAGGGTGATAGCATAGGAGTTCTGAAACCGGAGATTCGTTATCTCCTTGGTACCCAATAACATGGTTTATTGAACAGTGCAGGCTCACAAATAAGGAGACGAGGAGCCTATAAAGTAAGGTATGTGACAAATTGGCGTGGAGAAAATCTTCCGGTAATAAGCCATTTTAAGTGGCCAGTAATAGGTTGTCCTCTTATCCGCATCGTTTCATGCATATATTATATTGCGACCTTTGCTCACTGCCCGGCAGTATTTAGAATCTGAACATCTCAAGAATTTAATGTAAGATTTGAAGATTATAGTGATGTTTTTGTAGCAAATCCTCAAAAAGCATTAGAAAATCGAAGTATTTTCATCTCTTACAAATAGCATTATGATAGAAAGAAACACTATTACTATTAATAACACTATTAATAGATAAAGATAAATAAAGATTCCATTATTCCAAACTTTCTTGGAAACGTATAATAAACATTAATAATCTGTTTGTATAGCATAAGATCTTGATATTACCATAAGTGCACAATATTCTTTTGTAATGTAGTATATTTGCTAATTCTTCTCAACTTCCTCTTCTTCTTTTCCTTTTGTTTCATTTACTAGGCATCATTTACTTATTTATTTTTCTATTTTGAATTCGGTTATGCATTTAAGTTTAAAAAATTCAATGAAACTAATTGTATTTTAAAAATTAACTGATTTTTTTTACCTTGTATTGAGGTTGGTACTCCGTACGGCGTAATCAACTTAATAAAGTCGAGTAGAAGTAAAACACTTAATTGTAAGGATTTGTTCTGTTCAATTAAGACAGTACCTTCTTAGTAGCAGTCAGTTTAGTAATCCTTGGATTGAGATGAACGCTAAAAGCTTCATGAAACCTCAAATACATTCCACTAATGCCCCACATTAGTTAAATTAAGCTCATTAATGCAATCTAACTCAATGAAACCATCAAAACGATCTGTTAAGCTTTCAGTAATCAATTTCTTTTTAGAATTGTTAGATATTTTTGAAAGATTAGTTTATTTTGTATCATCATCATAGTGAATTATAATTTTTTATCGTACATTTTAAAATTAAAAAGCTTGGTAAGCTTAATATTTTTTGACTAAGAATGAACTAAAGTGAATTCTTAAAATAATTTTACATCATATTCTTCTTTTTACTAATTTTGCAGAAATAACTATTTAAGCAATTCTTTTCTTTTATTAAACCGTAAACATTAAGTAAATATTTGTGTACGTGTCACATCCAGTGCGACCGTCGAGTCCGAAGTGTCCGTGACCAATGACATCATGGCGAATCCCTAGAAGAAGCCATTGAATTATCAGGAAACAGATATGTGCTTGTATTAACTAAATTAAGAAAATAACATATATACAGCAAAGCGATATCTATCCATCTATCTATCAAACATTTGAAAAGTGATCAGATTTACTAAATATTGTCCTTCTTCATTCAATAGATTGTCTAACCGCAGGAAGTTGTAGAATAAATATTCTTCTTCATTTCTTCATAATATTTAATATAAGATACATTAGACTCCATTTCAAAAATATTCCTTCTTTATTAGCAATATTTCGCAAGATTAGAATCATCTTGCTTCTTCAAGCCTTCTTTTTGAATTACATCAACAACAATAAGCTTGTCTACATTTATGACAACAAATAAACATGTCTACATTTTCTTACATGAGTAATGATACCACAGTAATCTTCTCTATATTTATGACAATAAATAAGCATGTCTACATTTGTAATGATGCAATATTTAAATTTGAATTATTGAAAAACCGATTCGATTTTTCCATTATTACCTAATAAAAATAAAACATTTTCAAAAAACCTGTTCAATTTTGCAATGATACATTATTTATGTAATAAATATGCTAATAATAACAAATTGTTTAAGGAAGTATTAAATTTAATTATTGAAATTTTTCTTCCTCTCCCCTGATCATATCCTGAAAAAATGATAGGGTATTGGAGATAAGTATAAGATATTTCAAAGCAGCGACATCAGCTTCAACTTACTCATAATAGTAAAATTAGAAGTGGCAAGTTGGAAATTTCAACCAAAAAAGATTTCAGTTAAGTGGTAAGACAATGGTTTTTCTTTTGAAAGCTGCCGCTTCAAAGAAGCTTTTTTTAAAAGACGCCGTCCCTCACCTGGTTAATGGATCTAATGCTTTGACTTTCTACTTTCACTCGGTTTATAATTGAAGCAAAAATACTCCATAACTTAACTAAAAAAAAAAGAACTTTATCGATTAAATATTACAAATATACAAGAAATTAGAAAGGAATATGCTTTAAAATTTGCGTTTCCCGTTTTTGTTTTGATAGCTCAATGAACTCATGTCTGTGTTATTTGTTCTTTGCCTGTGTTTCATCCAGTGAACATCTCTTAATGCATTCGATAAAGTGTAGAAATAGATCTTGAAAAGTTATTAATATGTTCTCTAATCCTTTTCTTCAAAAATAAAATTGAAGAAATTCGCAGTGAGATGAAAGCGCTATGCCCTTGTATTTGTTTATGGTGATAACAGTGCAGTAACATTCACTGTAGTGTTTACTATCAATAACGTCTTAATAAATGAGCCATTCCACTTCTTATGGTATTCTTAATAACATTGCTGTGAAATCATCAAAAAATTTTAACATAAGATCATTTTAGAATAAAATATTATATACTATACATTAGCGTTTAATTGAAGAAAATAATGAAAGCGTAATACTATCAAGAAAATCTGAGTAAAACAATTTTTTTTTTTTTCTTGCTGTGTATAACATTATTAACTTCAGATCTTACGATTTTTTTTTGGTTTTCTTTCTCTTAAAGAAGTCAAAACAACACATGATTAAATATTTAATCAAGGCTTCTTCTATCTCAAGAAAATACATTAATTTTTTATCATGAAAAAGGACTTCTTTTAACAATTAGATTTCGAAAGATTGTCCAATAGGTAAGTTGTTTTTAAATATTTCCTACCGACTAACTTACAGTTTTGTTAGTATCACCGATATGATAATTGTAGAGTTATTAATAAATTAATTTAAACTCAAATGGTAGAAATTCGTTCCGTATAAATAAAAAAACAACAACATACATCTGGCTTTTATTTAGTATATCAGTCTAAAGGAACAGCTTGGTAGAATATAGGGAGGTCGTTTTGGATAGCTTAAACTTAAAATTAATATAGCCATCTTTTTAATAATTTTTGAACTATCTGATTCGATAACGAATGAAGATCAATTTAAAACTGTCTTCCAAGCCTTTTTGTTTAAACTTTTCTTTATTATTCATACTAAGCGATGCTAAAAAATATGTTCAGACCTTTGCGTCTGAGTCTAGGATAAAATTCACATAGTATTTATGAAATGAATCATTATCACTCTTTTTATTGCACATTTAGTAATTCATTTTATTATACTAACTTGTAAGAGTAATAACAATTTTAGAGAAACTTATTTATTTAGTGCTTCTGAACTATTTTTGTTCATTATCCTACAAACTTTCTAAATATTTTAAAATTTTAAATGAATTTCAAAATTCAGTCCATGATGCTGATAAAAATTCTCATGGAAACTAAGACTATCTTGAATATTTATGTTTGGAATATTCTTTAATAAATATACCAGAGAAAAAATTAATTACATTGTTGGTTTAAGAATATAACTGAAATCAAAATTATATGTTTGTCTGTTTACTTTTTAGTTAATATTGCTACCGTGTTTTTGTGTCGAGCCCAAACGCACGGTGGCGGGGTAACGGAATGCGACTGAACACGAGGTTCTAAAATAACAAAGACTTTTATTAACTCGGTTAGGATAAATTACAGGTAAATTGCGAAATGAGAGTGACGATTCCCTCAGAGATTCTTCTTCCTCCAAACGGGATGTCGTCTGCGTGGTCTTCCTCCAGTTGGCGGGACGTCCGGATAAGTCCACGGTGACTGGGTTTCCTTTGGACGGTCACGGAAGACGATCCCCGTAGTCTTGGGCCTTACACCGAACCTCTTCGGCACTCTGCGGCGATGGGATGACTCCTCACGGCAAGGGTTGACTTTTCCCGTTGCCTTCGGGTGATGACCGAGCCTCTTCGGAATTCTGCGGCGAAGGAGTTACTTTACACGGCAAGGGATGACTTTCCCCGTGGCCGTCCAACGATACCGGAACCTCTTCGGTACTAACTGGCTTCACAGCTGAAGTCTTCTCTGTCCCGGTTGGGAATCCTGGCGGGTCCATTTCCAAATTTACTACTGGATACTGTCGCCCGGTCGGGCGCTAAACGATGCTCCCGCCTCCCGGTTGGGATCCTTCAGAGAACTGCACGTCACGCAGTCGCTTCAGCTTCTATCTTTGGTTGGGACGTTTCTTCTCCTGGGCACTTGCCCACGTCTGGATTTCGTAAGTTCCCTCCCGAAAGAATGCCTTGTTTCTGGACTCCTGTCCAAAGCCGAATAGGATCGCAACTCTTCGTATGAAGCCCCTGTTGCTGGGCCACTGCTTGAAGTCCACGTCGTTCCTCTCTGTTCTCCTTCCAACGGAGATCCTCTGAATGGGCGGTTGCCCCACGACATTCTCGTATGCTCCGCTCCTAACGGAGTCCCTCTGTATGGGCGGTTGTCCTTTGACGTTCCGCTCTGTTCTTCTCTCAACTGAGATCCTTTATCTGGGCGGTTGCCCGAAGTCGCACAGCTACACGTTCCCCTAAGTGGAGTCCTTCCTTCTGGGCGGATGCCCACAGACGTTCTCGTACTCTCTGCTCCAACTGGAGACCTGGATGGGCTGCTGCCCCACGACGAGATCCTATGTTCTCCTCCTAATGGAGACCTGGATGGGCTGCTGCCCCACGACGTTCTGCTACGTTCTCCTCCTATTGGAGACCTGGATGGGCTGCTGCCCCACGACGTTCTGCTACACTCTGCTCCAACTGGAGACCTGGATGGACTGCTGCCCCACGACGAGATGCTATTCAGGCGCTCTGCGCCTGGTTTTATAGGCGTTGATTGCCTCAAACGAGGCTCAGGACAGGTCGACTCGGCAGAGGTAAGCTGGGTTGGTCGAGTCGACTCCGGTGAACGGGGAGCGGACAAAATGCCTGGTAACAATATTACCGAAAAAAGTTCATTCTCTGGCGTTGAAATTTTTAAAATTTGCTTAAGCTTACACAATTTGAGTTTCTTCTTAAATTTATGTAGATTTTTAACATGTGTAAATTAAGCCACTTAGAACAAAAATTGAGGCCACCACACATCACAATCTAAAATGTTTATGTACAATAAACTATAAAAAAAATAAAAAACACAAGTACTTGTGTAGAAAAAAATAAAATAAAAAAAAGCTTCTTAAATTTACGCATAAAGATTTGCAGAAATGGAATCAACTTTTACTTCAGCATTATTACAATTATTTAGTAATTATTTTTATCCTTCATCCTACAAACTTTCTAACTATTTTTCTAAATATTTCAAAATTTTAAATAACTTCCTGAATTCAGTCCATGATGCTGATTAAATTCTCATGAAAACTGAGAATTATCTTATGAACGATTCCTGTTAATAATATCAATTCGTTAAAGCTCAATTAACTAAGTATTCGTTATAATGAAGATATCTTCATAACAAAAACAAACAATAATATATAAGCCGGTGTGTACGTAAGTTTGAACTTTGCAATAATTACAATTATTTTAAACTTTTTATCAATATTTTTATCAACGTTTTATACTGATAAAAAGTTGTTGATAATCCTTGTAGATTTTATACCATGATTAAAAAATTATTTAATTAGAAAATTGGAAGTTTGTTCTGTATTTACAAATTATAAACGATATAAAAACAAAATAAAAAAAAAGCAAAATTTTCAAAATTTCTTTAGCCTGTATGTTTTCTAAGAACAGAAGAATGTTTTAAATGTACATTGATTAATTGGTTTTAACAATGATGCTCAATTTTGAATAGATTTGTTTATAAAATCAAATGATCACCCTCCTTTTGAAATTTTTATTTCTATTTAGGGGTTAATTATAGAGCGGATTAGTTTTCATAATTAGATGCAATCCAGTAAAACTGATTTCATGTTTCAAAATTTGCACCCTAATTATAAAGAGACTAGTATTTTTTTTTTTAATAATGTTTGATTTGATACCCGCATTAGTTAATTGGATCATGAGAGCATTATGACTACGTCCTGCCACACCTACAGAAATTAAGACCTAAATGTAAATATGGAACAGCTGAAGTCAGTGACGCCATCAGTTAGCATTTTGTGCATAGTCGTATATCCTTTAAAGTAGTCATTTTATTTACTTATTTAGCTATTTATTTATTTAACTTTTTGGAGATTGCTTTTGTATTCAAAAGTAAGAAATTCCCAGAGAGAAAATGTAACCAAAAGTTACCAAAATTGATCTTTTATTCCATCATTTTTATTTTAGAAATAGTTCTATTTTTGGAAAAATAAAAACCGAAACAAAATAAAAGGCTAATACTTTACAGATTCATTCTATTGATTATTATTTATTCTGTAAATTTCGCGGATGATAATAATGTATATTTAAAAATTTCGAATTACTTTTTGCTACATTGATAGAATTCAGCATCAGTCGTAATACATACATGAATTGAATTAATAATTTGAATTCAACTAATTGAATATAATAATTGCTGCAATTTTTTGCGTTTGTAAACTATATCATATCAAACAATTAAATCAAATTCATAAGTTCTTAATAATATGGATTCTACAGCTTGTAAAGGCTAAAATAAGTTGACATGGTCCAGCTTTAACTTTTAAGTACCTTCACAAGTTTCTTATTTATGCATTAAATATCATTATTAATTATGATAATTTATATCGAATTTATTAATGAAGTTTCTTTTTAGTTTATATATTTTTCTACTTATCGATATTTTCGGATCATTAGAAAAATCTTAATTTTTGGTTTTTTAAATGTCTTTATCGAGCATAAATAACAATAGTCACATGCTCCTATCTTACGGTGGTTTGCTTAACGATATTTCTACTTTACAGTTGTCCAATAGCGATGCACATTCAGTAGCCATCAAACTTTAAAAGGATAAATTTGTATTTATTTACAGTCGTCATTCCTTATCCGCGGGATCACCATTAGCAGTTTTAGTAACCCATGGTTTGAAAATAATATATAAGAAAAATAGAAATTCGTAATTTGAATTCATAAATGTCACGAGCGCCCTCGTGTTTGAACGGCGTCATGAATTATCTCTCGCAACGACAATATATACCCTGTATATTGCCAAAATCAATAACATTTATGTTGTAACTACATATGGAGTACTTCAAATTAATACTATATATAGTTGTGGGGCCACCACTCAACCAATTTCGAGATATTTGACATTGTTTATATGGAATTTCGAGTATTATCCTATTAACTTCCTGTTGTTCGTTTTCAAAGAAAATGATCATTTGGTATAATGAATAAGAACTCAGACAGACAGAAGATCTAAGGAGCCAAAGTTCGATTCTGCTGAGAGAAAAGCTTTTTTTTTTTTTTTGTTTTTTTTTTTTGTCAGCAAGCTTTTCCTTCAGCAGAACCAAACTCTGGCTCCTTGGATTTCTAGTATGATTGCCTAGGCATTAAGCCATACGAATACTTCCCTTAAAATCCAAAACAGAAAGTTAATAAGAGAATACTCGAAAATCGATAAAACGAAGTAAAATACTTCGAAATTGATTGAATGTTGGCATCACAACCTATATATACTTTTGAAGTACTCCATTTGTACTTTCATCTCACAAAATGCCACTGATTTTGGCAATATACAGAGTGTGCCCTCTCCTTGTCGGTAAGCCATTTTCTCGTCTCATTCAGTTATCATGATTTTACACTCCCGGTAACGCTGTTGTGAATTATGAAAAAAATTCTATTTTTGTGTTAATTATTTTTGTTGATGTCTTAATGTGTATAATTTTTCAATTAAATTGCATTGTAGGTATTTAAATATATATTAAAACATATTATATAGGGTTCGGTATTTCTGCGATTTGAAGCATCCGTGTAAAGACTAAATGGCACTGATACTGGACGACTACTGTAAACTAGTCTTTTCAAGTACTGACATATAATATATTAGTTAGTTAAGTAAATATTTGTTTATTTACTTATTCAGTGACAGCAGCTATTTATTTACTTTTTTAATGCATTTGTCATATCATACTTATATTCGACATATTTTCTTTACGATGGTGTTCATCGGAACATCAACCCATCGTAAAGCGAGATGTACGTTACAAATACACTTACTAGCAATTACATTTTATCTCTACAGCACTTAAAACGAATAAGAAATTCAGTAAAATATTAACTAAAAGATTGTTGATAGACGCAAATACTATATCAAAATCTCAGAAAAATGTCCGGAATTTTGCTAATGCAAATAAAATATATGTTGATCGAAATCGGAAACATTTTCAACTATCCTCGTACATTTTGATTATTATTCTGTAGCAGATTTAAATATAAATGGCAGTATTAGTTGGTTTCATAACGTTGAAGTTGAATTATCTTTTTTTAAAATTATCTTCTATTAGTCTTTGGTATGGAATAGTCTTCTTTTTCTTGTACTTCAAACGTTTAGGTTTGCACGACCCTTCCACTTGAATCGCAGGATGTTTCTTGAGCTTCTTTTCATTAGAATTAACAGTTTCTGTAGACCTTCTCAAATGTAGGCCATTATTGAAAAAAATTATCAACTCAGCACAAAAAGATTTTAAAGCCAGGTAAATTAAATATCAGATAATAAAATTTGATGTTTCTCTTCACGTACGAAAAGAAATAGAATTAAAATATTGACTCTATTAAAATTTGGAAGAATTTAATAAATCGATGAATTTTAACTGTGTAGCAGCTTATCCTTGCTTTTCTATTCTCAATGTTTAATACTATCAAAGATTAGCTTAAGCTATTGTAATTTTTTTACACTGTCTGGTAGCGATTCATTGTGCCGGAAACTCAATGTCTAAACACGGGCGAAGAACTAATAATTAAATAGGGCTGGATGATCTTGAAGAATCAGCCGAGGTTGAAATCTCATTTGTTCAGTCTACCGAACCAAATTCCCACATTTGAAATTCGGTTTTGCAGCAATATGAGATGGAAATCTGGTCAATTGAAGAAAGCAGTTCTGTTAGACTAGCAAGTGTTTTTCTTAGATATACCACTCTTTTTTTTTTTCTTTCTTTTAGATTATTTTTTTTCCTACAATCGCGTTATTATTTTTTGAAAAACGAGAAATACATTTTTCATCTGTAGTAAATTTAAGGCACTAATGAACTTAAGGCTACTTTAAATAATTATAATTTAAAAACGACTTAGCATAGGAAACTGAAACTTAAATGGAAGCCCATATTAGAGCATTTAGTTCTTATTAAGCTAATAAATAGAAGCTTTATCAAGCGAAATTATGTAATTCAAATATAAATTATGATTATTTTTCAATGATTAATATAGTTGATTAGTGTCTGTTATAAAGGAAACACATGCTGAGCATCTGCTGTATAGGAAAAACCCGTAGGTGTCGCTTGTGCTGAAACATTCATTTCCTGCTGACTGTACTAATGTTAATGATTTGCTTGATTCAGCTATTCTTAAGCTATTCAAATAAATTTAAGCTTTTATTTAGGAAGTTAAAGGTGATCTTTTCAAGTGTTATTGTTGATATCTTTTGTTCTATTAAAATTTTTTTACCTGAATATGATTTTTTTTGAGTAAGCCATTTGGTGAATCAGATCTCGGATCAGGTAGCTGGAGTCGGAGCGCCTAAGCTTATTAGTTTCTTTCTTTTTTTGTCGCATTTCTCAAAGCAAGTTACTCTAGATGCTCCAACTTATTTCCGATATGCTATTCCTCGTACAATATAACCTCTGGAAAGTACAGTGAATTAATGTTTCATTAAAACAGCATTCAACTCGGTCAGGAAACAATAAACTGTTGTTATGGAAATTATAAGGAAGCTACGTTATTCGATTTAAGCTTTTACAATGTAAAACCTATAGATTATTAGGTAGTTGTAAATCGAAGTAAACAAAAAAAAAAAAAAAAAAAAACTCATTTTAACATGAAACACAAAAGAAATTTTCTTAAGTATTGCATATTCACACTTTCAGATAGGATCAGTTTTTTTTAAGGTATCGTTCCATTTCAACGTAGATATTTGAAAGAACCGTAGATATTTGGCAAAGTTGCAACTTTTTGAGAAATCAGTTTTAAGAGATGAGATGGATTTTAATACAATCACGCAAAGAGTAAATGAGATTTCTAATCAAAAGTATAGTGGTAGAATATAAAGAAGATATCTTGGTAAAGATAGAAGGAATAAGTTGAAAATTTTCAGCACACAAGACCATTAATGCTGATTTTGTCAGAGAAACCTTTAAAATATTTTGTTACGGATAAACTTAACAACTTAAAATATTAATATTTGAGCAAATATCTGTATTAATATAATTAGTTACACTCATAGAGAAAATAATATAGCAAAATCAAATCGTTCAGAATAAGATTTACCGTCGAAATGAATTACCAAACAACAAGCTTTAATTAATTATTTTCTTTTCTAAATCTTTAAACCTAATTTTATGCATTTATTTCGATCTAAAGATAATTAATTTTAATCTTAACAGTGCTGAAGTAGACTAGTATCTATTTTTTGATTACAAAAATCTTGATCATAAACTTTTTTATACTTACGACTGATTTGAAACTAATTTTCTTTAACAGTTTCAGACAATGTAAAAAACCAATATGAAAAATAGTGTTTCACATTATTTGATACATTTCGGCTAAAACGTTATATCGATTTAAACATGTAGTTGAATCTTATGTATTTGCAATGACAAAAATTTCTTATCTCAGAAATAAAATTAATTAAATTAATATGAGAAATAAAAAGGCTTTTTTGATTAAAAGCTTTTATTAAAAGAAATTCAGAAATGTCTTTTTCCATCGCATGCATGAAAGCTTTTATTGTCGTTTATAGTTAGTTTATTTCCTCTTAAATACTATGGATTTTTTTCTCTTAATTGCACGTTCTATTTTATTTATAAGTTCCCAGGAAATTAAAGGCTGTAGTCTGCGAATTGGTTGATCCACTTGGATGCCAATCGACCATCCTTCATTACGTTGGCGTTTGTAAAGGGGAGGTGGGAACCAATTCTGCAGCTCGGACTTCACTGTCGATCGGGTTTTCGAACAGCGCTGTTACCTAGTAAATGATCAGGTTAAGACAAATGTCGATCGCTTAGTTTCGCTAATATAGTTTATTAATGAAATCATTAGGACTAGAGATGTCCGAATTTTTTGGGAAAAGCTTCCGCTTCAGAGGCACATTCATTTGACTGGAGCAGATAAATGCTACAGGAAACTGATTTATATGGAAGTAAACTGGATGCCAGAAATGCATGATTAACAAGGATCTGAAATCATCATTTATTCATTTATCCATTCGCAATCATCGAATACATTATCAGAGCGACTATTGGATTTTTCATTATCGATAGGTAAATTTATACAATTATTGATTTTTAGGTGAGGTCGTTATTAAACTGAATATTAGTTATCGTACAAACTTCAATGATTTATTTGAAATTGATTATATTTATAAAAGAAGATAATGAATCATTCCCAGAATGACGTTTGATTAAACTGTCATTTTGAGATCTATATTTAGAATAAAGAAACACAATTGATACTCTTATCGCTTAAAAAAATCTAAACATAGTTTTAATAATTCCATATTAATAAATTCTGTAACAAAAGAAAACAACAAATGTTAATGAATTGTGATTAACCATTTTTTTTATTTAGATTACGTTACAATATGAGGAAATTTTGTCAAATTTACGAAATACACATTTCATATTACATTTGGATCATTTCTGATAATAGTTATATCCAGATAAGGGATTCTTGCTCATCAGAGAACAGATTTTTAATGCAAGATTTGTCCAGTTTACTTTAAAATACAGTATTTTTATTTTGAAAATGTAGTATTTCTCTTTTAGATCAGAAAAAGTAGGACTTTTTAGTTCATGACAAGCAGCAAATTTCCGGTCAGAATCAACAAGTGGGGGTCAACAATAAAACTTTCTAATTGGTCGCAAAATCTACGAAATTTATCGAGTAATATTATATCAAACTAATTTTCAGGTTATTGGAAGTTTCATAGGTTACTAAGTGTTAATTTGGAAATCAATACATAGACAGAACAAAGATATATTCTGGAAAAAAATCAAATAACGAAATCGAAAATTTCAATTTGTGTTTGACAAAAGAAATATCCGATTTCTTGTTTTACTCATTTCTTTTTCTTTCTCTTTTTATGTTATTTCTTTTTAATGCGACTTTTCACAAGGGTTGATAAGAATAAAACACAGTGGTGGCTTTTTCAAACTAGTGGTAGTTAAATCTAGAATTTACATTTAGGGTAATAATAAATGGTAATAAGAATAGTATTAGTACTTAGTTATTTGTATATAAATATATAATTCAGTTCTCCAAAACTTTTTGAACATTTAAAGAAATACCAGAGATTGACTATTTACGTTACTTCTATTGAACGTTGATACTTAAAAAGGATTTTACTTATCGCATTCTTGTTAATCTATATTACTAAAATCTTTTATTTCTCTGTCTGTCTGTCTGTCTGTCCGGCGCAATTTTCTGTGAGAATGGAAAATAGAAATAATTTTTACAATGAAACATCCGTGACAGGAATCGAATCTACAACCTTCTGATCCGAAGTCAGACGTCTTATCCATTAGGCCATAGGGACTACTACTCTTTTCATATTGTTTTTTTACTTATATCTCCTTTCCTTTCCCTCATCAATAAGGAATGTATTCAACCTTTTTTTTTAATCTCAGGATTGTTTATTTATTTCCCATCCGTCAGTTTATTTGTAATTCGAAACTGACAATTAGAACTATAATTGCCGAAACGTTGCAATATTTTAAATATTCTTACTTAACCAAATTCTATGTGATATTGAAAAATAAGTGCGTGTACACGGCAGATGTTGGAGTAAAGAAAACAGAGTCAAGAAAGAAAGAAGCACTCTTTTTTTGAGGCGGAATACCGAAAAAATCACTATTTGCAGCTCAAAAACCATCAATATTTGTAACTCAAACGTCACTGAAAAGTGACAATTACAATAAAAATGAGAGTCAAAAATGAAAGAAGCAGTACTTCTAATAGCTAGAATACTGAAAAAACACTATTGTAACTCAGAAACCACTGAAAAGTGTCAATTCATATTACTAAAATCTTTTATTTCTCTGTCTGTCTGTATGTCCGTAGCAATTTTCTGTGAGAATGGAAAATAGAAATAATGTTTACAATGAAACATCCGCGACAGGAATCGAACCTGCAACCTTCTGATCCGAAGTCACACGTGTTATCCATTAGGCCATGGGGACTACGACTCTCTTCATAATATTGCTTTTTGACTTATCTCTCCTTCCCCTTCCCCCATCAATAAGGAAAATTCAATCTTTTTTTTGAATCTCAAGATTGTTTATTTATTTCCCATCCGTCAGTTTATTTGTAATTCGAAACTGACGAACTGTAATTGCCGAAATGTTGCAATATTTTAAGTATTCTTCCTTAACCAAATTCTATGTGATATTGAAAAATAAGCGCGTGTACACGGCAGATGTTGGAGTAAAGAAAACAGAGTCAAGAAAGAAAGCACCCTTTTTATGAGATGGTTTACTGAAAAACACTATTTGTAACTCAAATACCTGGAATCACGTGAAAGTTAAGAACTTACCAAAGAACGAGATTGTCGATAACATCAATCGAGTGATAAGTCAAAGAATACAAGGTGAGACTAGAGAGTATTTAAGTGAGAATAAAATTGATACTTCTGATAATCCACAACACGAACATCTCTATCTGCCTGAATATCTGAACTCATTGAATCTCAGCGGTATTCCTCAACATCGTTTGTCATTGAAGATTGGATCTCCAATAATGTTGTTGCAAAAAATCAATCCCAAGTTTGGACACTGCAACGGAACTCAACTTAAATGCCGTTCATTCGATAATGATCTCATAGATGCCGAAATTATAACAGGAACTCACAAAGGAGATTTTGTTTTCATCCGTAGGATGTCTATGAAACCAAACGATAATCTACTTCTATTCACTTTCACAAGAAAGCAATTTCCGATCAGGCCTTCTTACACGATGTTTATCAATAAAGCTCAAGGCCAGACTCTAAATAAAATTGCCATCTATTTGGAGAACGTTGTCTTCACTCATGCACAACTTTATGCCTTTGAGTCACAAGTCATCAGAATTTGGTTATCTTCACTCGAAAGAATAGTCACAATCAATTCGTCGCCAAGAATTTCGTATACAAGCTATGATCTTCATTCATCATCTATATTAACAAACATCCATCTCAACATATCTCTTCTTCAAATATCTATATCAATCAATTTGCACACGGGTAATGGTTGTAATTAAGAAAAGAGATTCAAGAAAGAAAGAAGCACTATTTCTATAAGATAGAATACTGAAAAATCACTATTTGTAACTTAAAAACCAATGGTCTTTGTAACTCAAAAACCACTGAAAAGTATATCTATATTACTAAAAGCTTTTATTTCTCTGTCTGTCTGGTGCAATTGTTGTAATTTGTGAAAATAGAAATAATTTCTACAAATTCACAATGGTAATCGAACATGCAACCATCTGCTCCGAAGTTAGACTTCTTAGCCATTAGACCACCAGGACTACATTCTAATCTCCATAAAAAATAAAAATATGTCATAAAAATATGATTCACACGCTGGTTCTAAAAGCAATCGTGGATTGACAGAATATAAACAGAATATTGACTGAATATAAATTAAATTAAAAAAAAACTTTAAAAAATTTTTAGTTTTAGTTTACTTGATGTAGTTTGTGTGTGTGTGTGTTTTTAATCAATAAAAAGTTGTTTTCCGTTACATATGCGGAGGCTTCCGGAGCAAAGCGACGGGTAGCCGACTAGTTACTCATCAAAAAAGAATATTTGTTCTGTTGAATGTATATTTTCTTAGTTCAAGATTCTGTTTCATAACTAAAAAATTCAAATTATGTTCATTTATCAGCATTAGCGCTATCAGTTCTTCTACAGTAATTCCGATCTATGTTTATTTCTTACTAAACGTGTAGAACTGAATCTTTGATCAATAATTAACTAAATTTTTGGTTTTTAATTGCTGATTTAATTTAGTAATTTTTGTGTGCTTTTTTTTAATAGTTTGCGAATATCTTCTAATAATTTCAGAGAATAAAGCTGAATGAAATTCTATATTTAATTTGTGATGGCGATCGAAATTCATTAGGAATGATTGTATCAACACTGTTTTCTTATTTCCCATAAGCAACTATCTTAATACTCTAAGCTTAAAAAGAAAAAAAAAGAAATTAGCTTTTAATGATTTTGCTCTGATCAAAGGTATTTTCGAACATTTAATTTCATAATGCAACCAAAACTAAAAAATGTGCAATGAAAATGAAATACTAATAATTCAACTAAGTAATTACTTTTGTTTCTGTCTTTGCAATTAAGCTAATTTTAATAAATTATTAAGTAGTTGCAAATAGGGGACTTTATAAAGGTTTGCTTTAATTTTTATGTTTTATTAAGCATGATATATTGTATATTTCACGTTAAAATATAGTTAAGTTAATTCTAAGTTTATGTAAGTTACGTAGTGTACTTGTAATATACTGTACGGAATCAAGTGTCTACTTACGGGCCAACTCTCTTCCCTCTTCCTCCTCCGCACATGCCGCCATTAGCCGCTACTGTATCGTCTGTCAGTCAGAACTCATAAGTAAAACCACATTTTATTTTATATGACAGGATTCCTTATATACTATAATTTCTTTGTGTGTATGTATGTCTTACAGCAATTAAAAAACGTGTTTTTTTCCATTATTGTTAGCAATAATAAGGGAGTTTTTTAGAGGGCCGGAACGGATTCATTTTTTTTCTGTTATTTCTTATGGGAAAAAATGATTTGAGATACGAGCACCTGAAGTTACGAGCTCGGTCCTGGAATGGATTATGCTCATATCTCAAAGTATTACTGTAATTACATTTCATCTTCTCAAATAGATGATTATTCATCAGTTCATCTTTTTTTTTTTTTTATTCAATTACAACAACTGAGAAAATTTGTTCACAAGTTTAATATTAAATTTTAATTCCTCGAGTGATCTTCACCCAATTCAATACTGTAGTTTTTTTTGTTTTTTTTATTGTGTAATAAAATCTTTTATGATGTAAAAAATATATATACTTTTATAATAATCAATTAGAAAACTTTAATTAAACTATCTGAAATTAAATAACTTTTTGTAATTAATCAAATATAATCAGCAGATCGAATAATTTGTATTTTGCTTTTGTTTTAGGTTTTTCAATTTTTTTCTCATTAGTTTCAATGATTAATTCCTTTAGTTCAGTAATTAGATTTATTTACCTATATTTAAAATGTCATTATCATACTCTATGCAGCTTGAAATGCTTTTAATTAGTATTTCATTTGTATGTTGCCAAATAGCTGATGAGGAGAACGATCCAAATAGTAATCTTCCTCTTCTATTGTTAAAGGTATTGATTCTATATCGATTGATAACATTTCCTGAAATTTCTCATCCAATTGCAATTGATGGAAGCGCATTTTCAAATTACTGCTCCAACTGCTTTCCCTGCCTTCAGAACGAATGCATTCTAGTGTAGTATTAAATTAACAGATTTCCACATTCTTCGCAAATGCCATCTCCAAGTATTTTTTTTAATGCTCATAGAAATATTTTTATTTTCTTTCATGATGAACAGTTCTTCGAAAAACTCTAAATGTTAAAAAATAATCTTTTTTGTTGAAATGGGATTCTTGTTTTCCATCAAAACACAATGTATATTCCATTTCTTTAGAAGACAGTCAGTACAATTTTTTACATTCTGCAAATGTAAAACGTGAAGTTATTCTAATTTCTAAGGCGAACAGTAATTTCTTATTGGTGTTAGCAATGGTCTGAGTTGAAAAACTTCAAGATGGAAATGTGCAAAATTAGTATTTCCTTTGGATTTACTCTTTTGGTTCGTTTACTTTTCAATATATGAACACGGATCAAGAAAATTGATCAATGAAAAACATTGAAAGCTTATTAAAGGAAATACTTAATTTAATTTCCTCACAGTACAATTTTCTAAACGAATAACAAAAACGTTAAATAAGAATCAAACACAAAATTCTATTACCAAAACAAAAAACATCTGTACACTAATAACAACACACTTTTATAGTGTAAATAACAAAATAAAGATAGTTGCTAATGTAACAAATACTAGAAACAAGATAAAAAATATACTATGGTAGGAAAATCCAAAAAATAATGAAGACATTAGAAAAAATAACAGGAATTTAACGAAACTATTCAGCCAATTGGATCCTGAAATCTGTAACATAAAAAATATTAGAAAATTAAAAAATTTTCTAACAGACAAAATAATTAACGAAAAATTAATTTGGAGGATATAAAAAAAGTTTAAGGAACTAAATTTTATATCTTGTTCACGTTGCTCTTTTTATTTTTAATGTAATATTTTCAATATTGTAATTATGTACTCCTTATTATGTAATAACCATACCTAACTACTCTCAGAACCTACATCACAGGTACATGAGTCTATCAAGTAGGACTGTAATGTAAAAATTTGCAAAATAAAAGACAAACAAAAAACAAAAAAAAATATTAGTTTTCCTTAAGAACCTCAAATTTCTTCCATCATCAATGTTATGTTGGTAAAATAGATTTATATAACAATCTGAGAAGTAATCAAGATTCAGTGGTCTGCAATATAACATGCTTTCTTCTATTTCAGTCAGGCTTGACAAAAAATTTAAAGAGCTATTCGCTTATTTCATGAGATAAAGGCGTCGCCGCCTTTATTTTCTATACAATATTATCTAATACATGAAAGTTATAGAATGCAAGTAAAAAAATATACTTGATATAACAGGAAAATGAGGAAATTAATATTTCTATTTTTAATATTTCTAAATTCAAATTTAATTTCCAATAATTTTTAAATTAAGTTGAAAAAATTTAGTCCTTATTTTCTGTTTGTAATTCAGGTATGTTATCGCAGAAACTCTATATTTTTTTTAAAAAAAATCGAAATTTATTTTCATTTAATCTTATATCAAGGAATGAAGCAAGTGTCATGATAGATTTCGTGACTGATGTCAAATTAAAAATACGTTTTACTAATATCCGTGACCTCCAATGAGTTTAATTCCATTTTAATTCTTTGAAATTCTATTTCTTAGAAGTTTATTTGTTTTATCAATGGCGTATAGTTTGTTTGGTTTATTTCATTTATTGACTCATGATTTATTTAAGGCAATAAATTGTTCTGAAGTGCTGGAGGGACTATTCAAAGAATAGGGGATTGACAGTATATTCGTATCACAGGTGGATTGAGACTAAGTCATGAGACTCATTTTTGCTGTTGTTTTAAATTTGCTAATTTGACTTTTTATATGATATGCTTTTTTAAGCAGGTTTACTGTAAGGATATAATTTTGAAATACGTCTGATATCTAATTTTAATATATTTTTGTTTTTACTATGTATTATATAAACTGCTTTAACTACATGATATTCGTTTCGATTAGTGAGCTACTTGATTAAAGGTAATTGAAAATTTAAGGGAATGAGGGTTTAGGGGCTGTAAATATATAAATAGATTACCTATATTATTTAATAACAGTAGTGATTTTTATAGCGAAGCTGCTAAGGTGATTTATCAGTAAGTAGCAAGCAGTCAAGTCTCTTTAAAATTTGTAAAAGTAAACTAAGCATAAAACTAAGCATAAAAACGCACACATTTAAAGATTCACTGAGCTATTTTTGGAAATTTCATACCGGGAACCAAGACACTGTTTTTGGCTTCTTATCCGTCGTCAGTTGAATTCGGCCAGTAGTCACAGCTCAGCGGAATCAAAAGAAACATAAACATTGGACAAGAAAATACACAAAACAATAACCCTTGAGTTAAAAAACATCGAAAAACAAATTAATAATAAAGAGGATAAAGCCCGCTAGCAGAACCCTTAGCTTATAAAGCATTAATCTGTAAAGCAAATATATACATAATGGCAAAATTTAACGTGTATGTGACATATATAACATGAAAAATAAGCATAAAAACGCACCCATTTAAAGATTTACTTAGCTATTTTTGGAAATTTCGTATCGGGAATTTTTATTCTTAATTTGTTTTTGATGCTTTTTTAACTTAAAGGTCGTTGTTTTGTTTTTCTTGTCCTTTGTTTATGTTTCTTTTGATTCCGCTGAGCTTTGAGTACTAGGTGGAGCCAACTGGCGACAAACAATCTGTCTTGAGTTCGCAGTTTGAAATTTCCAAAAATATCTCAGTGAATCTTTAAATGTGTGCGTTTTTATACTTATTTTTCATGTTATGAACCTGGAATGTCCCACACACACACACGTTAAATTTTGCCATTATGTAAATGTTCTGAAATGAAGTGATTAACTCAACTTCATTAGCTTTAATTGTTATTTTGAAAAATTAAAAATGTGCTTATCCTATTCAGTTTCAGTATAAACTTCTTGAATAAAATCAGAAAATAAAATTCATAATTTTCGGAACATCTTTGTAAGAAGAAATTTGTAGTAATTTGTGAAGATCTTGTATTAACTTTATATATAATATTATTAACTTATTAAAATAATAATAAATAATATTATAAAGTTATTATAATAACTTTAACAGTAGACTTTAACTAAGATACAAAAAAGAAACAAAATAATAAAAATAAAACAAATAAATATGAATTAGAAGTGTGTAAATTTTTATATATTTTTTTTTATAAGCAAAATAAACGCAAATGAAAATTTACAGTTAAATGAAATTTATCGTGCATAAGATTTATCGTGCAAGATTATCTACATAACCACTATTCAACATTAAATTTTAATAACGAGAATGTAAGGTCAAGTATTACTCAAACATCAATGTCCTTCAGTTCTACTAAAGTGGATACCCTTCAATGATTATTAATGATTCTAATCTAAGTGGTGAAGATTCATTGGCTAATATAGAAGCCTAAATGATTATTTTGAAATACTGAGGCATTGGAATGGTGAGTTCCTGGATTCTAAAGCCGCGTTTAACGGACTGTGCTTTCAAAATCCTCTTTTACAATGAACTAACTTGTTGACCTGGCATTAGACTATTGATCCCTTTTCCCTGATACTAATTAGCAGGGAAAGCAATCGGTTTAAGATTGAATTTCAGGTTGATTTGATACGCTCTTCACTTATGAAAGGTATAATCCCTCGGGATAAGAATTGTCTTTGAAGTTTTATATCTTCAAAGAGATCAGATGGAGCAACATAATCATGCACTTTAACAGGCTTCTAATGTTAAAAAAAGTGCATTTTTTTTAGCTACTTAATGAAACTTCTTGAAGAAGATTATTGGTTTGTATGTATCAAGAGGATAAAATTTGGTCATTCATTTGGCTTCATTTAAAGACACCACTTTATTTTTTTATTTTTTTTTTATTTCCATCATAATGATTTGAATGACCTGATTTAAACTGAAAACTAATAATGTCTTAAGGCGTAAAAATCCTTAAGACTGTAATTTATGAGCTTAGCTTAGCTCAAATTTTTAAAAAGAATTTTACGAGAATACTTTGAGAAAAGCAGAAAGATTTTTCTGAAAAAATAAAAAAAATTGTAAAATTTAAACTTTTGCTTAAAAGAAATATGTAAATATTTTTCTCATTCGTATGTAAATAATTAAGAACTGTTATTAAACTGTAATTTTTAAGAAAAGAATCTTAAAATTGTATATACAGGATTATTCACAATTCCCTGTGCAAACCTTAAAGGTAGGTGAGGAATACCTACTCCGAACAAAAGCCACCCCAAATGTGCTAGAAAGTACACTAAGGTTCAGAAATAAAAGAAACAAATAAGGTAGACAACATGTTTATTAGCCTTATGTTTACAATATGACAGTAAGATGAACACTTACAGGTTCACAGTAAGTGCTGAAAGTTCAAAGTTTAAAGAGTAATCTCTGGTGCAATCGCGTAAGCGTTTGATGATTAGGCACACGTCTGTTGGGGAACCATTCAGGATACCATCGTACAGCGGCTCGTTCGTTTCCGTTCGCTGCCCCATAGGCTAGGTGCATATCTGCCCTCTCAGTATTAGTGAAGCGATATATCCTACTCGTATAAAGTCAACGTCTCAAATGACGATGGATCACTCTGTCTAACTAATGGGCTGCCGAACAGCGTCCTCTAGCACATTACGTTTGCGGACTTATGTTGCATAATGAATACGGTTTGTTTTTGTATTTCTGACCTACCTTTAAAGTTTGTACAGGGAATTTCTCAATCACTTTCTATAAGCATCCATTTTAGCTTTTCGAACGTTATTATAGTTTATATTCAAGCTGTAATCTTGAAATCTAAGATATCTGAAATATCTGAAAACTTCGAAATCCTAATGAATAAAAGCACATTATTTTTGATAATCTATAGTTAGTAATTTTATAATAAATTTTCAACAAAATCACAAATTGGGTTCATTATCAATATGAAAACCAATATAAAGAAAACTAATATGTTTCAGATGTAATTCATCAATGTTCACAGTAAGAATATAAATAATAATCTTTATTACTAAAAATTTTTATTTCTCTGTCCGGCGCAATTCCCTGTGAGAATGGAAAATATAAGTAATTTTTAAAATGAAACGACGGGAATCGAACCTGCAACCTTCTAATGCGAAGTCAGACGTCTTATACATTAGGCCACCGGGACTAGAACTCACTTTATTCTGTTTTTTTGACTTATGTGTCCTTCCCATTCGCCCAGGGCCATTCGCCCGGGGCAGCTGGGGCAATGCCCCGGGGCCCCTGAGCAAAGGAGCCCCCGAACGAAGAGTTTTTTTTTTTTTTTTACGAA
The DNA here is from genome assembly GCA_023159025.1 of Thereuonema tuberculata. Classification (NCBI taxonomy): domain Eukaryota; kingdom Metazoa; phylum Arthropoda; class Chilopoda; order Scutigeromorpha; family Scutigeridae; genus Thereuonema; species Thereuonema tuberculata. The sequence continues at coordinate 318,335,630 of JAFIDM010009631.1, read as the reverse complement.
AGCATAATCACTTGTTGCCCCGGGTAGAGCCGGCGTTAGAGGTTTTTCATTTTTTTTTTTATTAGTTGTAAAATAGGATTGTCGTTTTTTTTTTTTTTTGGTTGTTAAAATAAGATTGTCAAGGGCCCCGCAAAATTCATCTTGCCCGAGGCCCCGCACCCTCCTAGCGCCGGCTCTGCCCCGGGGCCCCCAATCCTCTAGCTACGGCACTGCATTCGCCCCATTAAATAATGAATGTATTCAACCTGTTTTTTAATCTCAAGATTGTTTATTTATTTCCGATCCGTCTATTTATTTGTAATCCGAAAATGACCATTAAAACTGCAATTGCCGAAACGTTGCAATATTTTAAATATAATATTCTTACTTAACCAAATCTATGTGATATAGAAAAACAAGCGCGTGTACACGGGAGATGGCCTTGTTTAAATAAACAAGGAAAAATAGAAATAAAATAAGCATAATTATAATATCTTAGTTATCAATATCATCAATGATGACATATCACCAGTGGCGTAGCAACGCCTTGGGGGGCCTGGGGCGGAAGTTCCATTATTAAGCAACAACCAAGAAAAAAGGAAATAAGCTGGCTGGTGGGGCCCCTCCCAGGCGGGGGCCCGGGGCGGACCCCCCCCCCCCCCTTGCTACGCCACTGCATATGACAAATGTAAATAAGAATTAAACATTATAATACATCAATGTTTAACAATCTTGTTATTACAGGGATCTCATGTTTTCTATTTAAAAGTTGTGCTTTATATTTTTTAATTAACAAGGCTTCTTTAACTTGTTATCTATTGATATCCTTTGATAAAATTTTAAGTTCCTTCACTTGACAAACATGATCTGATTTTTTTACAAAATGATCTTGTTTTGCCGAATTCATCAACTTATACTGTTAACTCTTTTAATTAAAACTTGTGGAGACGTACCAATATACTACTTCACCGAACTTTTTTTTTTTTATCGGACTTAAGTTCGAAGCGACGTAAATGGAAACGACGTAATTCGGGATATGTCAGTATAAAGTAACTTTCATACGCTTCAATGGTCGACAAATATGATAATCAATTATTTGTTTATTTCTAATTTCTTTTGGATATTTAGCTTGGAAGAGTCATTTTTAAAATTAAGAAATCAAAGTATTTCAATAGGTTCTTTTCTTCAACGAATTAAGGATATAAGATGGGTTAATATATGCCATTAAAGATAAAAATTACTGTTTACAGTGTGTAGAGTATAAATGGACTGCAGAGATCAGAAAATATGCAGATTTCTGCAGGAATTTGAGAATAATATTACAGCTGACACGTCAGTCGGACGGATACCACGAAACTTAGTTAAACTTCAATTTATAATGCGTGACCGACAGTTCAGACAAATTAGAGAGTGTATTATTCCCTTAAGTCACACTTAGTTTTTAACTCGAGACATTCGTTCGCTTAATAAGCAAGAAAATGAACGATTAATTCAATCAATTAAGTCTCAAATTAGGAAGGAACCTTGCTTATTAGGTTGACGTGGCAGAACAGAGCAACCTGAATCACGAAAACAGGTTCAACCCTCTCCCCGATAAGGAACTTAGTCCTTCCGTTTCGAGATAAAAATAAAATTTGTTGATGCTTAATTTGTGTAGTCTTAATATGATGAGTCTAATTGATGCTACAATAATTTTTTATAAATAGGAATTTACATAAAATGAAAATTAAACTTTGTAATTAAAAATTATTTTTAATTAAATTAAATTAATTAATCATAATTAAGTACAGTAAAACCTCGTTAAGTCGTCACTCAAGGGACCGAACATTTTTGACGACTTAAGCGGAGTGAGTACTTAAGCGGAGTGGGCATTTTTGAAAAAAAAAACCCACTGAAATACAATATTTTTGTGAATTGCTGTAGGATTCGGTGAGAAAAACAAGATTTACAGAACTCAATACATGCAAATGAATGAGTGGAAAATAAAAAAAAAAAACCACATTTTATACTTACCACATTTTATTTTCTTTTACTGGCATTAAAATAATCCAACAATGTTGATTGATGAAGGTGCTGTTTACTGGTAACAATTCGAAACACTTTGTAATGAAGTGGAACTCCAACTTTTGTGTACATAGTTAATCGTATCTAAAACCGAAACTTCTAGCTTTTCGTTCCTATCCAAGACTTTTATCATGTCCTTTACAAGCATTTTTTTGTACTTTCGTTTAAAGTCAAGAATTATCCCTTGATCTAAAGGCTGAAGAAGTGCAGTTACATTTGGAGGAAGAAAAACAATTTCGATAGCTTTTAAATTTTCGGGGCTCACTCGCTATGAAATAAAATCACACTCAGTAGCGGTCAAGAAAAACGTCTACTCTTGACAAGAGTCGCAGCGAGAAGTGTGTAATTTCCCAAGTGAATTTCCCACGTGAAAATTCCCCATAAAGGCTAGGCTTTCTTAGAGTGAAGGGGCGGGGCTGAAAAGATAGCAGGTAAAATTGAGAATAAAGATTCTTTTGGCCATTTTTGAGGGTGACGAGTTATCCGGAGTAGAATTAAATTTGGTGACGAGTAAAAGAGGGTTATTTTACATTATTGTCTATGAGACCTTGTCGGGACCAAAGGAAAACAACGACTTATGCGGGTGACGACTTAAGGAGGTTTTACTGTATATTGCTATTGAAATAATATTCATATCAATACTATTATATACTAGAATTATATTAGTGCTGTACTACTATTATATACTATTTCAGTACTATTACTACTATATTACTATTGTATAGTAATATTCATTTCTTACTACTAAATTAGACTTAATAATAAAGAAGGTTTAACGTGCATTAATGTAATATGAAAAGGGAGCTTTTCATATTAAATTAGACAATTTTCGATTTGCTAAATATCAAATTTCCCTATTAAAAGTTTTACTTACTTTAAATGTAAATTTGAATCAAAATTAAGAATTTTGTTATTTGTTATTTACTTACTTATTTTTACTTTGTTTGTTTTGTTTCTTTCATCTTTTGAATTCGAAAACGGCCCTGTAAAATTGATGGATGAAAAATTTGTTTATTTCATAATTCATGAATTACTCAAATATTTCATACCTGTCAAATACTGTAGTTCAAATTTAAAAGATGAATGTTTTAAGAAGGAGACAAAAATTAAATTTAAAGAAATAAGGAAATAATCAGAAATTTGAAATTTGAAGAAGAATTCGGATGATATCGGGCATTCTTCTCTGGAAATTCTTTACCACCCCTTTATTTCAGAATAACTAATGGAAATCGAAAATAATAAAAGATTGCATAAATAATAGTATCAAAAAAAGGAGAATATCAGTTGTTATTTTAGATTCTTTAAAACAAGGTCTAGAAAGAAGTTAAAAAAAATCTTCATATTCTTCATATTGTGTTAAGAAAAATTAAGTTATAGCATGTAGTAGAACATATATAACATCTATTTGTTTTAAGAAAAATCCGAATTTTTCTAACATGTACCAAAGAAAACAGCAAATGCCTAGAGTTTGTTAAAAGACGTGGAGGTTGCGGACTGCCATTTTATCATTATTACGATTCATCAGCCAGGCTTACCGCCTCGACGACAAGCTCAGAAGACATGAAGAGTTATTTTTCCCACATCCTTCATGGATTTGAGCTCTAACAAGAACAAATAAGAACAGAAAAATACCTGTTAATCAAAAGGTTTTGAAAATTCATCCCTCAACTTTTGGGCACAAGTGCCTACTTAATTATAAACAAAGCACCACAAAAATATGAATAATATTAGTATTGTTTTACCAGCATTTCTTTCTGTTCAGAAATATTTGATTACTTGAAAATCTTATATATAGAAAATTTAAACAGACAATACTTAATGGGATTCTTGGATTTAGAAATGCTGGGTTTAAAAATATACAATTATATAAAAGGATGCCAAAAAAGCAGTTTCAAATACTGAAATAGCAAAGTTAGTTATAATGTTGGTTATAAATTGCGGAAAATAAATCATATCATAAAAGTTTTACTTTAAAAGCAACGTTTTAGTAAGGCTTTTCAGATGTTATATAACAGACGATACGAAAGTCCTTTGTAGTTCACATTTGAACCCAATTATATTCCGTTTTTCCTTTGGTTTCCCGGATTTTGTTGTTGGGGATTTCAGGGTCTTGACTGCATCGGCAATACTTCTTTATTATTCCGGATCACACTACGCAATCTGTGTTTCCATTAGTCGCGAGTGACCCCGATTACGCTCACCTTTTGGAGAAATAAGGTTCCCCGGTGCCCTACCCACTGATCTGCTATCACCTTCCCACCCAAGCAAAGCGTCGCCATGGCAACGGTAGCCAGCAAATCACGCTCCAGCGCCAAAAGAAAAGCGCGGGTTGCCCGACGAAGAGCACAGCAGCGGTGGTGATCAGCCCTAAGTCCGTGTGTGGTTGCTAAGGAAGAGAAGATAGGTGAAGCTGATTGTATACAATAGGCAATTTAGAAGGAGGGAGAGAAGGGTAAGAAAAAGTCATAAACGGAAGGGAAAAAATGGACAAGAACGACAGAGAATAGAGGATAGAAAAAAAAATAAGATAAAAGCTACGTATATCGGAAAGAGGAAAAAGGAGAAAAAAACAAGTAAGAATGAATTGAATCTATCTGCATTGCCATAAAAGGAACTACAAAAAGAAGAACTCAAAAAAGGAAAAAAAAAAGAACAGTTCCATATGGAAGCTTTCACCTGATGAGCTGTTCAATGATTTTTTTCAATTTTTTCTTTCAGATGCTAACTTCTCCATTTGTTGTTCGTCTTCCACCAGTATGTGACGAATCAAGAAGTGGGTGGTTTTTGTCTGATTGCCTACGAAACACCTGAATTCGTCGATGTTGTTTCTTGCTTCCCATGATGAGGCAATTTACTCCTCCTTCTTCCTTTCTTCTTTGCCCACCCCTCTCTATTTCTTTCGTCGCTCTTCTTTTTTTTTTCTCTCTCTCTTTCCCCAATTCCATCGCTGGAGACTTCTGATTGTTTACTATACCCTTAGGTTGAATTCACCTTCAGGGATATTGAATCGTTGCTTCCTCTTCCAAGCTAATGTTCACCGTCAGAATGTACTTGGGCTTCGCCAAAGTAAGGATAAGCAAACCATTTTCTGTTGAGAGGAACAACTCCCAACCAAAACAAGGATTACTTTGTTGAATACTTTACTTAATATTTTAGGTTCTTGCATTTAACAATCCCCTTTTATCATTCAACGGAATTTAATATTACTGTACTAACAATTTGCAGATTATTCTTTTACATGTTGATTACACATCTTTTATTTTACATGTTGATTTACATAAGGGATCTTATCTAATTTAATTATAAATATTAATGCGCGTAAAATACAAATAATATTATAGCTCAATTAAATGTTCTCAAAAATTAATGAAGCACTTATCATTTTAGTACTTATAGCTTATAGATTGTTTTAAGAAATTTGATTGAACATTGAAGAAGTAATAAGAAAAGGTACATGGAAATATGGAAGTATCCCACAATTCTTCAACATGATTAGGAATTCATTAAGATAATAATCTATTAATTAGCTTAATGAATCCCTAATCATGTTGAAGAATTGTGGGATACTTCCATATTTCAATGTATCTTTTCTAATTCAAACCATGCAATCAATTCTCATACTCTATATGAAGCTACAACACATCTTGATAAGAGCGAGCTTTGAAAGTGATTTCGCTTATCTAAAGAGCTTGCAAAGGACTTAAATCTATTTCTTAAAATAAAATTCGATCCATTAGACAACTGATGTAGAAGACAAACAAATACTGACAAAGTATGGAAAGTAAACAAAGCTTAAAGCATATTATGTTTTTTATTATGAAATCGAAGAAATTTCCTCGTAAGATCGACAATTGAATGGACACTTCCAAGTCTTTTGACTGAAACTGTTTTTAATTTTACACATAATTATTTTAAAATACACATTTATTTATAAGATATATTTCCTTTTATAAGAATGTAATCTTCAGATTAACAACTGGATTTTAGAAATTTTCTCTTCTTGATTTTTAACGTAACGGAATATTTTCATCTCAAGGAGTTTTCCTAAATTTAACACACTCCTTTATTCAAATTCCTGATTTTTTATTACTCCTGTTTTTCTCCTTCTATATCTGTCATCTATTCTATTCAGCTGGTATTATATTATATTATATTATATTATATTATATTATATTATATTATATTATATTTAAATGTACTTTTAGTATAATAAATGAAAACGAATGAGTTTCCCAAGGTAGAATAACATTTAAACATTGCTGTAAACAGCCCCCACATTCCCACAATAATTTAAAAATAAAATTAAGTCATTTAAATTATTTTAAGAAAAGACTCTTGTCTAACTTCCATTCCTTACTCATAACCATTTATTAACAACAAAATCATTGTCTTGAATTAAATAAGCTTTCATTTCAAAGCACAGAAATAACTCCGAAATTTGTCTGTAATGACAGAATGGAGATCTTAATCAACTTCACTGCGAAGCACTCGATTTAGAAAAAATAACCAGTTAAAATCAAACTCTTATCTAACATCAATAACATCCAATAGGTCAACGACATCTGGCGGTAACAGCTTCAAATAGAATTCTATCATTCAGAATAAATTCACTTTTGAAGACCATTTTAAAATTGTCATCGAAGATTATTTATTTTCATATTTGCTTTTTTTATGTACATGCCTTATTTCCTTATTCTTTATTTCTAAGATTGAATAAATATTAATCTTCAAATGCAATTTAGGTAAGAATTTTATCAAATCTTTCTTCTAGATAATTTTTTGACTTAGCTTTTGAATTCATAAATTTTGAATGTTTTCTCTAGTGAAACAATTACTTTATTCAGCTGAAAAAATAATTTACCTTCAGTTATATATAATTTTACTTATCTTTGAATTAAGTATATCCTTAAAGAATGAAACGATTATAAAAAAAAATCTTGCGTAATTATTTTACTAATTATGGAATTTTCTTCCCCTTTCTTTATTTAACAGGCCTCTCTTTTCTAAATTAACCATCATAATCTCTCTTGTAAAAACTATGAACAAAAAGGAAAAAAATAAACATTAAGTGACTGTTGTAGGTGAGTTATATTCAGGCAGGAAAGATATTGTCAGCCGACATCTATCTAACAATCCATACGCTATGGCCTGTATTTCAATATGTTCCGGTCGAATGATGAACTGATATAAGACTTTCATATAATATCGATCAGTTTCGAGGATATGAAATACCTCTGTATACATTTTAAATATTTTTTGTTATTATAACCAAACCACTGAAAACTTTTGACCCTGAAGAAAGTAAATCATAATATTAAAATATCAGATACTAAAATTTAATCGTATTTAATTTAGTTATTTAATTTAATTATGTGGTTAAATATTGAATTTAGTGTTCATTAGTGTGTTGTTGGTTGACTAAGGAAGAGGACAATCATTAAAAGCTCAAAATAGGTATGGAATCGAATCAACATCTTAGCAGATCTATTCTTTATGCCTAAACTTTTGAAATGAAATGTTTTTCAGAATTCTCCAATATAATGGTTGGTCCACAAAATGATATCTATAAATACCGAAAATCTATGTAATGCGACTAAATACTTGAATAAGAAGCTTGATATAGATTAATGCATTATATTTAAAATTACTCAAATTTTATTAGTTTAACATTATTACTTGCAAGACAAGTTTACAAATACCAAAATCTCATTATGTTCAGATAAAAGCACAAACTCTTTAATATAATAACTATGTATATATGACATGGACAAAATAAAGTGAAATATTTTTGAAATATTTCTATTAATCATTTCGAATCATTTTAATTTCTTCAAAATTCTATATATATTTTTAAGAAATTAAAACGATTAGAAATGATTAAAACAAGTATTTCAAAATATTTAAGTGTCACTTTAACTTATCCATTTTTGTCGTAAAGAGACAGCAAAAAAATGGATTGATTCCGTTTATCACCCAGATGTCTGGGAGAAGCTTTTAATATACCCTAAGCTTATCTTTCTTATTCTTCCATTATGTATCGCCTTTTGTATCCCAAGAATACATCGCAGTATTGATTTATGATGCCGTTTTGTAATAGGTTGGATACCATTACATACTAAGAATATTAATCTTCGACTTAACTGGTATTGATTTGTACATAAAGCTATAAAATCAAAATTTGATGAACTGCTTATTTTATATCAAGTTGTAATGAGGTCCTAAAAAGACTGTTTTTCAAATCAAATTTCTTTTATATTTTCCTTTTCATTCTTAGCAAACGGGACAATGACGCTGTTTATTTCTCAAGAGGAAATGGTAAATTGAGGTGTGAGAAAGGCTATTATCATTTTTATTATGCCATTCACTAGTTGGAGTCCATAAACCGTTATTTAGTCTGAAAATATGAATACATTTCCGAGAATGGACACAGTCCAGAATAGGCAGAACATTACTTGCTTAAGAGGTTCACGCCTTAAGGTGCGGGCACTTATCATAAAATGAATCTTACCGCTTCCATCTGTCCCCACCCCCGAATGCTGTCGTAGCATTAAATTATCGCGATATGGCTGCAGAAATGGCCAGGTCGAGTCTGATGACTGCCTCTGTCCCTAGGGTGAGCTCAGTTGTTGGGCAGCAATCTATAGAGGAGCTCAGCTGTACATTACTTTCATTCGCAGAAAGCTATGTTTAGCGAGTTTTTACCAATTCAATACGATGCTACTGTGAATAGCCTCGATATAACATTGTAGCCAGAACGAATTTTACTAATGCATCAGAGCCGATGGAATTATGGTCTTGAACGGTCAAAACAGTCCACTTCACAGTGATGAGAAATTTATTATCTTTGGAAATTAAGTTAATGAAAATTTTATTAAGTTGTATAGGAACATTCAGAGAAAATATAAGATAAGAAAATGGTAAAGACATTTTAATAATATGAAATTTTAATATTCCCAAATCTAACCAACTGAATTTATAAATATTATATCTAATAAGTGTCATTAAATCCATTAGAACAAATAAAGATGTCAATTACATATATTGTTGTATAAATTCCTCACATAAATTCATATATTCGATTTCTTTATTATTCTGAATAAAAGGCTGTAATAAACTTTATTCTAAGGAAATAATTTCGAATTAATTCCCCCAGTAACATTATATAAATAAAGTTTTTAATTTTTCATTCCAAAGTCATGATTGATGAAAGTTTAGCATTTTCTAAAATTTTAAGATTAAAGAAACATTGATAAATAAATTCATTGTCTCATTAGAATTAGATAATGACCAAATATGAAATTGTTAATTTATCACAATTGTGATTGAAGTCAAATTGGAAGACATGTTCTAATTTTCATAGCTGAAGAAAAATTGAAGAAACAAGACTATTCGCTTCTTAAAAGTTTTCATTGTTCGACCGAAGATATCAGATTATAGGAAAGCATAGAAGGCTGATTTTTTTTTTTTTTTGTACATTTTTTAAACAAGAGGCAAAGTAGATGAGCTTTCTCAGATTGAGTTATTTCTCTGACTTAGACTAAAAAGTTGAATGGGAAGCGCGTCTTTATTGATTTTTTCATTATCCTACAGTTTTTATGTTTAAATTATGCAATTTTATCAAATCTTCCTTTTTACTCTGAAACAGTACTTATTAGGCTTAGTGAGCTGCTTGCTTTTTCACGTTTTTCATACTGAAAATAAAAGATATATCTACCATTTATTACTTAGCCTTGTAGTAAACACGTAATACTTATTAATTGATATTACTGGGCGAATTACTGAGGTTTTATTATTTTTGTATTAGAGTCTCTTAGCTTGATTGGTAATCAACATTTCCTATTTGTGGCAACCCTTAAGGCAATCTTAAGTTCTTATTTATTGAGGTAAAGAGAAAAAGAAGAGAAGAAATGATGTAGGAAAGAGGAAGGGAAAAGAAGAACGAAATTAAAAAAGGATGAAAAAAATGACAACTCTGATATTATTTGTTCTCAATTAGCATTACATTTTCCCTAAAGATAGTTACATCTAAATTTTCATTAATAGTTCATTCCTTAATTTTTTTTCTAAAATGGAAAAAAAATACAATATTATGCGAATAATTTTTTCTCTTATTTTCTCAAAAAAAAAATACAACCACATACACAAAAATTATAATAATTGGAATAAATTTTTGTATGTATGTGTGTGTGTGTGTGTGTATATATCCGTGTGTGCACGCGCTCATTTTCTTATCAAATGTAATAGGTAGGAAACCACCACATTCACTGAAATAGCATTCATCATAGAAGAATTCAAATGAAAATTCTGTTTTATTTATTTCTAAATGAGTCCCTTCAAATTATCGTTTTCTCTTCGTTTATTTGTAACTTGTGAGGAACTGTTTACGGAAATCCGCTTTTATCAAATGCCATCCGCCTTTGGTTGGATTTCTTTCCTTCTTTCTCTTCTTTTTTTTCCCTCTTATCTTTCCAATCTTTTTCCCCTGCTCCTCCCTCACTTGCCTCATTTGACCACAACAGCTTGGTGCGCCACCTGGCAGTAGCGAGGGTAGGTCTTTCCATTTAATGGTGTTCTTTCCTTTTGCTCGAGTTGCTCTGAGGAGAGTGCGGTAAGATTCTTTGCTTCGCACCTCCTCTGACGCTGGGCTTTGTAACGCTGCGTAGACAACACCCTTGCTTCAGTGTAGGCTTCCTCAACCGGAAACGTGATAGATGGCATCCGGTCACTTTCCCGCCTTCCGGTGGCCGCAGTCGGTAAAATGAAATTTATCAACTGGTATTTACAATAAATTGCATTGGGTCTTCATTTTCCGTTTCATTATATGGGATTTACTGGAGCTATTATTTCTTCACCATCAAAACATTTAACATGAAAAAGCCATTCTGATTACAAATAATCTTCTAAATAAAATGCAATATATAGAAGAATATAGGTTGTAAGTCCGAATTTATTCTTTTCGTTGTCGATACTCTTCTATTATTAAGTTTCATTTTCATCAAAAATAGTCCTTAAATTCTTAAGAAAACTGCATTGTTCATAATAACTGATCAGTAATAATTACAACTGGTAGTCAGTTGTGTACAATAAATACTAACAAAAATACTCGTGCTTCGCACGAGTTACAAGAAAGAGTTGTCCTGATGTGGATGATGAAGAAATTGTAATTGTGTGGTCACTTTGAAACTTTTCCAGTTGGTAAAAAAGTAACCTGGTAGTTACAAATTAATGTTACATTCCTATTTTGTAACTCGATAAGCCTTAGATATCAAATTAATATCTAAATCGGGGAATATAAGACTTCCCACCCCTTTTTGCTCTTCTCCACACGACTATCACTTCAAACCTTCCCCAATTGGGTAAAAAAAAAATAAAAAAATAATAATATTCTGATATTGAATATTCTGATATTGTAACCTGAAAACCCCGTAAAGTATTCTTCAATAAAGTTTGCCCCATCTATTCCCTCCTCGTTTACATCCCTTAGTGTGGATTTTGAATATTCGTCGAATATGTGTGTTTCAGATTTTGACAAAGAACACTCATGCGAAATTTCGTGTTTTAAGCGTTTTCGGAGATACGCATACCTTTAAAAAAGTTTGCACCCCTCCCCCACCCCGTTTACATTCTTTAGGACCCGAAATACGTATCTTTTCGATATTGACAAAGAACATTCATTTGAAATTTCGTCTTTCCAACTACAGCGGTTTCAGATATGCGTATCCTTCAAATAAGTTTGGTACACCCTTTAGTCCGGATCCAGTTCATTGTTCTTAAATTAAGAATATTTAATTAAAAAAAAGCTAAGAAGAATATTATTTATTTCTAAATAATAAAAAAGAAAAGAAAATTCAGTATCATATACAAAGAAGTAAAGTAAAAAACAGGAAAAAAAAGTAAAAAAAGAAATAAAATACAAAAAAAAAAAAATATATTGCCTTCATGCAGATTTGAATTCAGTCACCATACCCCAAAATGCCAGCGTTTTACCTCTGCTCCACACCCAACACGTTTATTGTGAAGATAGAAGTGAGTTAATAAGCCAATATTTGAAACTTATACAAAAGTGTGAAGGGGATTAAATCAGGGGAAGGGGGAGATGTGTCCAGGTTTCATTGCAGCCTGTTTTTTCCGCAGAGTAATTCTGCAAAGTTTGGTTCAGATTGGTCAAAGGGCTTAGGAGGATATTGCGGACAAACAAGCAAACTTTCTCCTTTATATATACAAAAAGATGTTTATTTGCACAAAATTTTTGCTAGATATAATTAGAATGATTATTAGATAGCTAGACATATAGATAAAGTTGAAACGTATCAATAAATACAATTCTACATTTTAAATAAATAAAATGCTTTTACAAATCAAGTTTATGATCAACAGTCCAATCTTAGAATACACTATGTATAATTATAGGTATTTTCACTAAACGATATAAAGTAAAGTCTATGGAGGCTAGTCTTAACAGTTTTCAGCTTTATTTTTAATTTCCTTTTGCCTAATAACGCATTTCAAAGGTCATTGTGCAGTATTTTCTTTTCTTCTGCTGTAACCTAAAGATATTTACTTTAAAAGATAGTCAAAGCGTGCTTTTTGGTAATTACTAGAAGGGAGCTGCTTTTCCCTTAGCAAGCTAGTAAGAGTTTAGGGTTTGAGAAAACTGGAAAATGGCAAAATAAAAGAAATAATGATAGTGATGATAGTGATTTAAACAAATAAAATTGTGAATATATATCGAAAAATTGTTGTAGAAGTGAGATGAGCGACAGAAAACGAATATAGTTTGTAAATAGAACCAAAATTTCAAATTTATAGAAATAAAATGAATGCGACTAATATGAAGATAATATTGTTTCAAACATTTTGCGATAGCCTAAAAAAAATACTAAAAATACTTTTATAATATCGCATATTCATTCAATATCTTCATATGTATACATATTATAGTGAATTTGTATATTTGTTTTATTTAGACTCCTTATCACTCTATTTGATGTGATTGATATGTACATCAATTACACCAAAACCTCCTTAGACTTCTTGAATAATAAATTAAATTCCGACTCTAAATTCAAAATTGCTCAGTAAAACAGTAAGGAAAAGAAAAATCAACTTATATAATTGGCTAAGTTCGTCTGTCTGTCTGTCTGTCTGTCCGTAACTCGATACAATTTGTTACCACTGCACCGATTTTAATGAAATTTGGCATACTTACTTAGTTTTTTACGCTGATTTTGAAACGCAAAACCATTTTTGCCGTAGAAGCTTCGTTCACAAGTTAGCGCAGCATTTAGATTATACAAAGGTGAGTTTGGTTGCTACAATCAATAATAGGAAACAATATAACATCTACATTATTTAATATTGTAATGGAACAATGCATTATTATTAAATTACTTCAAGAAAGATAATTAAAAAATCTACAAATTGTCAGAGAATTAAAGCACAATAAGCTGTCTGTAACTCGAATAATTAAGCTATTAAGATAGATCCAACGGTTCTCAATGATACCATTGAATCAAGGGTACTCAAATTGGATGGAAATATTAGCTCATTGTGTCATTCCATGTTGTTTCCATGAAATTTTATTCTTGGGAACTGCCCTCGACAACTGAAATTCTAACAAAACATACGTTCAAAACCAAATAATTTTGTTACCACTGCATCCATTTTAATGAAATTTGGCATACTTACTCAGTTGTTTACGCTGATTTCGAAACTCAAAACCATTTTTGGTGTAGAAGCTTCGTTCACAAGTTAGCACAGTATTTAGATTACATTTACTTTATATTTGATAGTTGATAATAAAATGATTTTTCAAATTTTTTTATGCCTGTCGTCCGACAGGCTTTGCTGCTAGTTTCGTAAATAAAGGATCAAAGCAGCATAGTAAGTGCCCATCCCAAGAAGTCATTGTTGCTCTATCATGATGTTCATTCTTCGACTTGCAAGGTTATAGGTGTTCACCGATAGCATCTCCCACACATGAAGCAACTGTTCTGGACAAAGCTTCTGCTGTCAAAGCGTCAATCGTGCCATTGTTTGATGTACCGTAATGTTTTGCTTTGGTGAAGAGGAAGATTTCCAACAACAGAACTATTGTTTAAGTAGATGATCATGGAACTAATACCTTGGTATTATCTCTACTAAGCAGATGCTGTACGTCAACTCATCTTAGAGAGTTGAGAGTTGAGAGAATTCGGAAAGGTCATCCAAGACACATACATGTGATGGAGTTTGGGAGAATATACGAAGAATATCCACTGTATTAATGTAAAATATCAACGATTAGATTACATAATAACAATTACGTCATATGGAGCATGAATAATGATAAAAATGTAGAAAACGTTACCTTTCCTTATTACATGCAAGATATCCTGGTTGGTAAATTTCTCTAATATAATTACATTCTATGATTTGTTTTCAAGACATATTTTGAATACCAGACTGAACAAAGTAACAAATCTTTTGATATAGGATGACACTACGTTGTTTTGCAAATAAGAGGTTATTAATTAACTAATTTCCCAACGATGCGTACTTTTCTAATGTTCGCATATTTAGTATTACAATTAGGTTATATAGTGACAGAATCTTCACAGATCTGTTTGAGAGTTTTATAAGCACCAAATGACGTCGAAGATGCTCCAGCAAAGATTGTTAGCATGATCCATTACACTATCGATTCTCTTTAACAAAATAAATTCGTAAATCATTCAAATATTGGTGTTTCTTTGTTAATGTTTAGGCTTTTCCTTTATTCTGGCTTTCTAACAAATTTCTTAATACTTCCAAAGTTTTTACGTTACTTTTGTGGAATTTCCTCCAATCTTTTAAGTTGTTAAATTTCAAGTAGATATTATCTATTATTCAGCAGAACGAGAAAGGACATGCTTTATTTGTTGTTACATGGAGAACACACATGATGGCTAATGCAATGACTGTCAAGAATCATAGAGGATCAAAATATGAAATCAAAGATAAATGGAGTTTGATAAGAGTACCTGGAGCACACGAATTATTATGAACAATTCTCAATATTTAAAGACATTTTTAGTTTAGAAACTAAAGTTCATTTATTAGTTTTGTTCTTCATATTCAGACTCGAATCTGTATTTGTAAATTTCTATTATCATTCGGCCGTTTTGAGGTAATTGGTTTGCATAATTTAATATTCAAAACTTAAAAAAAAACGTTTTTACGAATTTCGATTTTTTTTTATTAGATATGCTAGTTAAACATAAGCATTTTTGGTAGTATTGTATCTAAAATGTTATACTGTTATATAATGTATGTATATAATAATAACGTTGTAAATATATGTAAGTACTCTGCCAGTTAACATTTTCGAATGACTTAAAAAATCTTTATATTTATTATTACTAAAACACAAATTGCTAAATATTAGACTTGATAAAGAGATGAAGTAATGCATTCCATATATTTACGGAAACATGAAAAGCAAAAACAAAAAAAAACAGCAACAACTTAAGAATTCTTTATAGACAGTAATGCTACGAAGTTTAAGAATTTAAAAGATTCATTTCGTTCTTATTTTATTTAGAGACTAAACATACAATTTCCGCTTTGCATCTTGTAATTACTTTCAATGGTGATTTTTATGAGAGAAATTGTAAGCTTCAAGCAGTTGTCTTCAGATTTCAATTTATTAAATGTGGAGAATGTTAACATTTGTCAATCAGGGTATGCTAATTAAAATTTTTCTAAAACTTATTGGTTTTAGACGATGTATATTTAAAAATACTGAGAATGAAAAAAAAATACAATAAAAAAAAATCAAGCCTTTTAAAAGACGGGCCTGAATATTCAGCGGCAGAAGCGATAAATAGAAGAGAATCTCTTTTTCAACTTCTTCATAAGTGTTATATTAATAACAATAGAAAGTTCTGAATAAGAAAGAAAGAAAAACGCCGTTACCATTATTTTAAGCGTTTATTTATTAGGAGATTTTTTTAAATAGAAATTGAGACCATAAATGTTGTTCATATCTATACGTATAACAATTAATGAACGTAAATCATGAATCAATTTATTTTGTAAATCTTTATTTTAAAAACAAATTATTCCAAAAGTTTTCCATATTTATCATTGAATATTCGGCTGCGGAAATAATGGAGATAACTTAAAATATTATATATAGATCATAAATTATCAATGCTTCTGATCCGGAATTAGTTACGATCTTCCTTAGCTACATGATTTTTTTCTCTTTAAAGTGCTTAGGTTTTAAATAAAGCATTAATATATTACTGATAACTGTCAGCCAAGTTAATGCATTTAATGCATTCCATAAAACAGGTAGACATTTTAACCCATATTTATGCCACACTTTAGTAATTTATTTTAATAGAATTAAACTTAATTGTGATATTTTGAAAATATTATTTAATTATCTCTGCTTTAAATTCAAATTTGCTTTTGAAAAGTATTTAAAATAGCATTTAAAAATACAAATAAAGATCATAAAGAAGTGAACAAAGCTCTTATGACAAAAGAAGTCAACAATTTTCAATTTGGGTGGTCGGTAATAACTTAGGTAAAAGCAAGAATAATGCAAATTTAATTTTACATCATCATATTTCATCATAACTGATTTATGCGCAGAAATTACAATTCTTAAAAACATTGAAAATAAAAATATATATATTGAATAAGTAAATTGAAAATGAACTGTTGCAAAGAAAGGAAGTAGTTGACAAATAGGAAAAGCTTTATCTTTTAAGAGCACGAACGCTTGATCTTAGTTTTATATTATCAAGGAAGTGGAAATCGTTTAAACTATTCGACAGCCATTCTTGGGTCGGCTGAATAATATATGCGCCAGTTGCCTTAAAATTTCGACTAGAAAAATCTTGTATAACCGCGGTTCTAAGCTTTTATGGATAAATTTCTATGATGGACGCGGATCCAACTGGTGTATTAATTCGTATCGGGCAAGATAACGATGTTGTAGGCGGCAGCTGGCGCGAAGAGAGGAAATTGGGCACCGTTTGATCAAACATTTACGTTCGCAGGTGACGGAAGGATGGTTTGCAGCCCAGGGATAGTGCTCTCATCGACCGAGGGTAAGCCATCACAAGATTACGTGCTCAAGATAATAATAACAGTAGTACTAAAATGCACGTGCCAAATTTCTCGGTCAACCTTACAAAGAAATGCCTGCCATTGTGTCGACGTTGATCTTCACTTATGATCTTTTCATTTCTCTCTTCCATTCTTACTAACTTCCTGTACTGTTGCCTTCATATCCTGTAAGAGACTTCTAACATTCATGGCCTTTTTAGTCGATGTAATGACTTAATTCCTATAATTTAATTTATAATGTATTTAATTCCTATAATTTCATTTATAGAGATATTTATTAAAATATATTTGAATTGAATAGCAAAAACTTTCACTCTACACCTAACTCCCGAAGAACACGGTACTTGAAGAACACGAGTTTCGAAGAACACGGATACCTTCCCCCGAATGATACGGTTTCAAACTACACGATTTTCGAGTAATTCTTTTGAAAAAGAATAATATATATTATTTGATATAAAATTACAGTAGTTAAAAATTTAGAGTAATATTCTCATCAATTATGTCAGCGATTAATGAAGTTTTAACCTTTTTAATACTTTTATGCCCAAGTGCCCTAAACTTCAATTAACTTTGACGGCTGCATTGTGGACGTAGCTAAAATTAGTGGGGGGTGCTGCTGCAGAAAAATTTTAACCTTTGCTTTAAAATTGTGTTAAAGAAAACAAACATGTATAAAAAGAGAACTTATTTATAAATTTTTCAGCAGCAGCACCCCCCCACTAATTTTAGTTACGTCCACAATGCAGCCGTCACAGTTAATTGAAGTTTGGTGCACTTGGGCATTAGTGTTTTAGAATTATATTTTTCCCAATTAATTTGACTGAATAATTAATATTTTATATAGTTTACTTCACAATCTTAAACCAAAATTACTATTCAATTTATTGATTTGAATGATTTTTAACCAATTGTATCTAGTTATTTTTTCATTATTTTGATTATTTTTTATTTTCACACTTGAAACGGAAAAGTCTCGAACAATACGGTTTCAAAGAACACGGAACCAATTAATCGTGTTCTTCAGGGGTTAGATGTATTTGCTTCGTGCAATTCAAAATTAATTCATTTTAAATTGTAGATTATATAAAGTAAAAGCAAACGTAACTTACTAAATAATTATTAAATTAAAAACTTTGAAAAACTATTACATTAGTAATTATTTTTTAAACTGTACATACACTGAAGTGCCAAAAAAACTGGGATTACCTGTCTAATACCGCGTAAGTCTTCCTCGCTCTTTGGATGATGGCAGCAACACGACGTGGTCTATACTCTGCTCTGTAGTACTGTGGAGACAGAGCACACCATGCATCCTCCAGAGCGTCCCACAATTCCGTAATGTTTGCTGGTGGTGGATTCCTGGCAGTGAAGGCATGTTGAGACATGTGATCGATGGCGTTTAAATTCTGCTAACGTGGGAGCCAAGACATGACGTAAAATTTAGAGGAATATTCTTCCAGTCATAATACTCCCAACAGGACAATACACCCTCCAAAAAGTACCCTTTTTTTTTTTTGGATGTGCAATGTCCTGTTGAAAGAGACCGCACCTGTCGGGGTAAATGCAGGATATGAAAATGATCAGCAATGATGGTGGCTCTGGTCACTGAGGTCTCCAGACGTATAAGGGATTCTATTGTGTGCCAGCCCACACCGTAGCAGAGCCACCCCTGCCCTAGATTGTCCATTCCAGGCATGTGAGATCCAATGCCGCGTGGGGTTATTTACGCCACATCCAGAGTCGCCCATCTGCCCGAAATAGTTGGAATCGCTACACGTTTCCAGTCATCTTGTGGGCAGTGGCGGTGTTCCCGAGCTTAGGAGAGACGCAGAGCTTTATGTTGTGAATTCACCAAAGACATCCGGGTGGGCTATCTTTCCAGAACTCGATAGAATAGAAGGAACTTTGCACTGTTCGAACAGTAATGTTAGTACTGGCCCGAGCATTGAGTTGCGCTATTATTAGAGGCATTGTTGCACGTGGGCCCGATATTACGATGGGAGCCATGCGCCGCTGTCCACGTTTGTCAAGAGTTTTTTTTCGGCACACGCTCGATGTTTTCCCTGACTTCGTGTACTCCAGTACACCCTTGAAATTGTTGAACATGTGAATTCGAAATTCGTCGTAATTTCCGAGATAGAGTAAACCATCTCCCGGGCCACTACAATCATACTCTTTTCGATGTCGTTTAAATCTTGATAAGCTGCCACCCGAGCTGCGAATGCTACTACTTGAGTTTACCGATATATCTGCCGTTGCATATACATCGTTTGCGCACGCTTCCATAAGCAGCCAGGATGTGGTGGCATGAAACAAACATGGTAGCGCCGTTCTCAGTTTTTTTTGGTATTGTACATAATACACTATTTCCACTGTATTTAATAAGCGTGAAAGTTTGTTTGTTTGTTTGTCTTGAAAACTAGCGGATTTTTACCAATTTTGGGCACGGAGTTTTCCATGCATCCCAGAACAATGCATGAAGAACGAAAACCCGAATCCAGAATTGGGGGTGTAAACATGGGGAAACTTTCTTACAACCATATTTTAAGGCCCTCCGACGCACCGATTCCTTTGCACACCAGAAACCCATGAATGACTCAACTGAGCAAATTTTCGACTATTATAAATGGATTTCAATATGCATGTATTTTTAATATAAAACTTTAATTTACTTTTAGTACTAAGTTTCAGTTTTTAGTTTGCTTGATGAATTTTTTTGAATAAATTAAACTTTTTTTTATGTTACAAATGCAAGGCTTCCGGAGCAAGAGAAGGTCGCCGCCTAGTATATACAGTATATATAATAGTTAATTTATCTCATTTAACAAAACCAATTAAATTCTATGAAATGGTCCAATTTAATATCTCTTTTTCTCTTATTTTTTTTTAATGTTTATGTGAACTTTTTATTATTATTATTATTCGTATTTGTTTCCAGTTTTTTCTAAATTACTAAATTGTAAAATATATTGAGAGCTGATTTAAGTAACATATAATTTATAATTAACAAATTAAAATAAGAAATATAAAAAAGAAAAAAATCACAAAACTGCTTCAGTCAAGTCATTATCAGAAAAAGTATTTTTTGCTATGTGTGTTTAATTTTACAAAATCTTTTTATACATCGCTCTAATTAATATCGTGAAACCTCAATTAGGGTTTCATACTAATTGTAATAGCCTTTAAATATCCTTAATATCCTTTAGATTTATTTTTCTAAAATAGTACAAGAAATAAAAATTAATTAATACACTAATAAATAAAATAGTATTATACAAAAATTCTATATTTCATTTACATCATTAGACTACGAAAAATTCGACCGCCATCTGAAAATAACGGCCGATTTTATATAAACTTTCAATTTTAAACTGCTCCTGTTCTCTCAACAATTTTGGAAAATTTGAGATCAAAATTTGTCCAAAATTTTTATTAATACTTAGGATGATTCTTACCTTTCATGAATGTAATTATAAAATAATAGGAGGTTTAAGATGTTTCCCTACAAGCCATGCAGACGCTTGGGTGCGAGGGGATTTAGACTCCCAACGGGACTATTGAGATATATGATCATTCGGATTAATTAATTAATCCTGAGTAAGAAACCCGGCACTTATTTTATAGAGGGCAAGGGTCAACCATAAGCTCCGTCTGGGTTGAAAAATCCCCGACCATGGCCTTGAATTGAACCCTGCTCCTGCAGGCCGCAGTCCTGGTTCTAAACCACTGGACTACCGGACCCATAATTATAAAATAATATTAATCTTTTAATTGAAACTGAAATTCCTTATTTAAAATATCAATTAATATGTGTTTATCTGACTTTTTAAAATATTCCCACATTAATGAATTATTAAGAATTATTGATAAATTACTAAAATTGAAAGATAAAATTTGGAACTAAACAATTAGAATAGAATAAACAGAAATTTCCTGTTGATAATTTTAATATTCCAAAGTACATAAGAAATCTGAAACAGTCTGATAATTATCATGTAAACAATTATGGTTTTAATAGATCTGCAAAAGTAAAATGTTAATTTTTAAGAAATTTACAAAATTACACAAACCACGAGAGAAATTGTAATGTTTGTGGAGATAAGTTATCACACGTTCTTGTTGCAAAATTTAGTACTTTGTTACGGTGCAAAACCAAAAGATCGAAGGTATTATATTTTAAGAGAAGAATTGAATTTAGAAACTTGTAGAGATAAGATGAACGCAACCGAATTCGATCGTTGGGCCATTGTTTACCAACAGCCAAATCCACAGTGTTGCGTGCGTCTACTGATTACGAGGTGTTGCAGGTTGCTCATGCGTATGATACTTATTAAAACGGCATTAAGTCCATTTTCTTCTGGCACAACGGCTCCGTCTTAATCCGTAATCTCTCGTGCGAGGCTATTTCCAATTATTCGTCGCAGTAGCAACTTTCGTCAGTGAGGGAGCTAAGGAAAAGACAAGGCCCAAGAGCTGCAGCTTCTTCGCCGGGGAAGAGTCGATCGACCTGCCGCATAATGTATGGCCGCCATCGGCTAAATTATTATTGGCGTCTCGAGTGCAATCGTAAACGTGTAACTCCGACGCGGCGGGGAAATGCGCGACTACGTGATTCATGAGAGGGAGGAGGGTTGATGGGCAGGGTAGACCTGAGACAGAACCCCTGGACTTTCGCTACATTCCAAGAGGGGAATGGCATCTCTTTAGCCAACTGCACTGATCCCACTTGATCTACGCGACCTGCCAGTTCCTTATGTATTTTTCGGCGCAACGTATGGCCCACTACTCCAGCACTGAAATTCCATATCGCGGTAGAAATGAGTTTGGAACGCTTGAGGAGCAGTAACTCTCGAATAACGGTTCGATTTCGGGAGTCCTGCTTCCCCACGCGCGACGCGAGGGAGTCAATTTCGATGGCCCTCTCTCAGGCAGAGGACATCTATGACTCATGAAAGGAAGATGGTTTAATGATACAGATATTAGAGTAGAAACTGAATTCCGAAGTCAGCTCTAACACTTCTTACATAGGAAGCAACTCAAATTTGTGATCATAAATATTTCGTGAAGTTAATCAAAAATTTGTAAGTTATGTGATTGTTCAGACTGAATAAACAGAAAGTATATTTTATTGTGTAATTTTTTTCCCTTTTAAGTGATTCCCTTTGATGTCAAAAAT
Organism: Thereuonema tuberculata; assembly: GCA_023159025.1. Taxonomy (NCBI): domain Eukaryota; kingdom Metazoa; phylum Arthropoda; class Chilopoda; order Scutigeromorpha; family Scutigeridae; genus Thereuonema; species Thereuonema tuberculata. The sequence goes on along the minus strand of JAFIDM010009631.1, from coordinate 318,313,306 downwards.
GTTAGTTCAGCAAATAACTTTGCTAAATGAAATAGAATATGATTTTTCAGACTATATTCAGTTTAATTGAAGTAGATGATTTTTTTTGAGCTACATTAACGAATGATATAATTGATATCCAAATGGCAAGAAAGATTTACGATATTTAGATTAGTTTATAACATTGTATCCTAATACAATGTTATAAACTAATCTAAATATCCTAAATCTTTCTTGCCATTTGGATTTCAATTATATCATTGTATCCTAATACATTGTAAGTTAGTCTTTTAATTATTACTTTAAATAAATAATACCTAAATTATTTTAATTGTAATTATAGAAATTACTACGTCTTGGAGCACTTCCAAAACTACAACTGTATTTATTAGGTTTTAGAAATAAAACAAAATATGTCGGTTATCCCTTCTCCCTATCGATGGTCTTTTAAGTTTTATTTCTATGAGAACACAAACCTTTAACTTTTTTTTAAAATTAATATACAAAGCTTCTCACGAAACTTCTCACATTATTAATAAATTCATTAATGATGTTTTCTTCAAAGTTTACTTTGTTCTTATATGTAAATGTTTATATTTATTAATCAGAAAAAAAGGGATGTTAGCCCCGGAGATATCAAATGAAAGACAAACTCACCAACTTTTTTTTCTAACAGAGCCCTACATCCAAGTTCCATCGGCTGCCACTAGGGCGCAGGTGGAACCAAAATGGCAGTTTTGCAACGTGATCAGGCGTTTTGAGTTTTGAATACACGAAAATGAGTTCAGTGGTGACTGTGCAGCGAAGATTTAGAAGTGAGTTTAGAAAGGAGCGTAAAGAGCTGGTATGGGAGATTCCAAGGTGAAGGCTGTCCATTCACAAAAAACATTTCGTACCTCCACATCTGATTCCTTCAGATTTGTTTTTTTTTTGGGGGGGATACGTTAAGGGCAAAGTGTCGTTCCCCCATTTTCTGCTGACCTAGAGAACTGCGATATTGTATTACCAATGCAATTGCAACCATCGACAGTGTTATGCTGCTAAACGTATGGTTAGAAATGGATTACCGCCTCGATGTCTGATGCATCACGTAAGTGGTAAATACATAGAACATTTACAAAAAAACAAAAAACTCATCTTGTCTTTCATGTGATATCTCGGGAGCAGACATTCTTTTTTCGCCTCTAGACACTGAAATGTATCAATAAATTATGAATAACCCTGTATAATAGAATTGGGTTTTTACTAAGAAAATTTTAATAAAAAGTTAATTAATTTTAGAAAAAAAATATTAAAAATTGAATTTATAGCATTGCTATTTTATCTCTGAAGCTATGTTAGTAAAGAGCAATTATATGGATAGCATTGAAAATGATTTTACAATTGACTGATTTCTTCGTAATGCTGCGGTCATTAATGTCAGTTCGTAATTACATTCACTACACAGAAACAATTGTTTTCCATTTTGCTGTTTCTGCAACAGTAGATTATAAACAACAGAAACCTATCAAAGAAAGATCAACTCTCTTAAAACATCAACTAATAAATCATCACAATCATAAAGATCAAATCTGAAACATCCTGGCGTAAGAAAGCATTATTCTAAGAGAAATAAAATGAATTGAAAAAGAAAAAACTGAGTTTAGCTAATTATGTCTAAAAAGATGCTTACAGTTATTTAGATTATCTTAAGTCAGTATATTTAGGTTTAGGTCGGAGATATTTAAGATGTCCGAGCATGAACGAAAGCATATTAGATTTAGTTCGCAGAATTTGAAAAGCAAAAGAGATATTACTTGACATTGTTAACTAGGAAATTAAGTGGTTTTAATATTTGTTGTTGTTGTCAAAGCCTATTTGAATTCGGCCAAATGCAAAATGAGTAGTAAATCCTCAATCCTATTCATTTAACTGCTCTTCAGTGGTGAAGTAACTTTAGAGATAAATCACCACTTCAGTATTATTAGTGCTTTCAGAAAGGAATGTTTGCCAAATAACAGTTAGGAGAGGATTAAGAGTTAGAAATCCTATTTACGCTTACTTAAATGATTGCATTTGTATTTCTGATGATCCAAGAGGTTTTCTGTCGCAGAGTAATTTCACGCTTTTAGGATGTCTATTTCTTTTTAAACGATTTTTTGAACGGGATTAAATGTTAAATCCCATTTAGTCAAACAGGATTATTTTATTTTTTATCTGCATTTAAAATTGCAGAAAAATGACGTAGATAAGTCAATTTCTATAGATAATTATTTGCTATTACGCAGAACCATATCATATGAAGTCTCTCCAAAGAAATTGTATTAATTTCACTGAAAACAAAGCTTTAAACGAAATAATAAAAAAGAGATGTAAAATCACTACAATAAATATTTTGTTTTTAGAAGTTATGTTTCTTGAAGTTTAATACATTGCAGTGAAAAGGCCTCATATTACTTGTAAATAAAAATAATAATTGAGAAAGTCTTACAATCAAAAAGACTTTTATTTTTATTTTTATTTTTAATCTTAATCTATATTACTAACAAGTGCAATTGCTAGATTTTTAAATGCAATTAAAATTGGCTCATATTTCTTGATTTTAAAGAGTATTATTTTCAAGAAAAATATTGAGAAGATTGTCAAAGAATCGTTCTTTCAAAAGAACTCTGGAATTCCGGAGTTCGAAGTAGAAAATAAAATAAACAAAATTGCGATAATAAGTCAAGCATTCTTACATTCATCATATTATTAATTCCCTAAGCAGTAGCTTCAAGAAATTTTGCACATTCTGAAAGATTGATCAAAAACATGCCAAACATCAATATGAACTATAGTTTATTTCTGCAACTGAGTCAAAATGCTGCGTTAAAATGAAAATAGTTAAAAGTAGAAGCAGACACAAAGATGATGCATCATACTAAGCAATATTTCTTGTAACTCTGTTCAGCATTGGTGCATGTTAAAACTTTGTACACTCAATTTGAGAGTTTATTATGTAAGGCTATAGTACTTAGTTGATTGTTGTTTTTTTTCCATTGCGATGACGAAAAACATAAGAAGATATGTGTTAATACTTGCTAGTATCTCTACCTACTATTTGGAAAATAGAAGACAAATTTTATTAATTTTATCATCATTCTTTTAATTTTCAATAATAATTGTGGAAAACAAATTCTGAGAAATTCTTAATAATAACGAACAGTTTACGTTAGTATTTATTTATATTTATTAGTTATTAATTTCAGTGTAGGAGTAACTTTGAGCAAGTTTTAAAACAGATCAGTATTTAATTATGGTTTTTCAAAGAAAAAATTAAGTTATCAACTAAAATGAGAATATTATTCATATAATAAAAGATGTAATGTACGCAAGTGATTATTATTCAATGATACAATTTTATAATAAATTAAATTCTGTTCTAAAGCTAATTTTTGTCTTTTTGTTTAATGAAGAAATAATTCCAAGTGTCAGTAACTTTCCGCCCCTTTTAGGCTAGACCAAAATGTAAGGTTTACAAGTTTGCCAATTTTGTTTATTGCACAGTAAGCAAGTAATTAAACTAGAAAAGAAATATAATTGTGATTTTTTATTTTATTCGTGTTACTGATTCATACTTGATTTTAGAAAATTTTATGTTTGTTCTAATAAAATACTTTGATATTTTTCTTCTCCAAATAAGATGCCATGTGGTAAAGAATATTGATGTTGACTTAATTAAAAAATGCTCAAAATCCTATTATGCTTCTTCAGTTCATTATTTTGTTCGCTGTTGTGAGAAGATGTTGAACTGACGGTGCAGTGACTCTACATACAATCCATATGATTGTGGTAATGAAAGTAAAGAGTTAAAGCATAACTCTGATAACCAAGTAGCGTTTAATTCCATGGCACTTACTGTAACTCAGTATTCCAAAAAATAGTTAAATACAATCGGACCTCGATATAAGGTCACCCGCATATAAGGTCACCCCGCATATAAGGTCACTTTTCTAAAGTCCCGGCTCATTGAATAGGAATTCTATGGTATGGATTATCGGATATATGGTCAGATCTTAAATACCGTAATCGCACATAAGGTCACTTTTGTCTGTGATTTCAGTGCCTCACTGATTCAATTCCAAGAATTTTTCCATGGGTACGATCTTTTATCGGCGTCATTTCTCCTACTGACGGAGGGGACAGCTTTTACACAAAGCACTTCATCCCCTCAAATTCTAAAAAAACAAAAAAAGGAAAAAAGATAATGAAGACGATATTCCTTTACCTGTGTTAATACAAGATCTTAGAAATCGCGGATGTGCTATAGAAGGGGAAAGTGAATATGTGAGAATTGATGATGAAATTGCTACCACTTCTCAAGCTTCGATTTCCGAAATTGTTTCGCAAGTTTTAGATTCTAATGCCTTAGAAAGTGAGGATAACGTCAGTGATACTAAAAGTGAAGCGGTGACACAAGCAGAGGCACTCAGAGCATTAAATTTTCAGAAACTATAAAACTTAGAAATCATTGTACAAAAGATGAAACCAAAATCGCGACAGTCCTGTATTATGGATTATTCTAAATAAGGTCAGTTGTACATCAGTACTTTGCTTGAGCATACAAGTACTATTGATATACAACTTTATTCCGAATTTAAATTTTTAAAAAATAATTTCTTTCTGATTCCATTAATTTTAATTGGTTTAATTAAAAAATTATAACCTAATAAACTGATACTTTTGTACATATTAAATTTTACAAAGAATTATACTGTATTTATATAATACTTATTTATTGACAAATGCGTATGTATCGGTTATAAGGTCAACCCGCTTATAAGGTCACTTTCGCGAGGTCCCAAGGGGTGACCTTATATCGAGGTCCGGCTGTATATTATACATACTTACAGTTAATAATTTTATTAGGAAATGATGGCAAGAAAAAGATAACTTACCTTTTCTTCACTTTATTTTTCTGCTTTTCCATAGGTTCATTTTCAATCTTAAAAGTAAAGATTGTGAATGTTTAAAAGTAAACATTCTGTAATTTAAGTGCCCCATCAAATCTACAGCTTTTTTTGCTTTTCCATTCTGTAACTTTATTCAAGATAACCTTCAACTTCTGTAAAAAAATTAAAAAAAAAATTAATGTCTTTTTTTGGTAAATCGATATTCATATCTGTAAAAATCCCCCTGAAGCAATTTAAATGCACAACATCATAAAATAATCATGCCACTTTTCTATCCATAAATTTCTAAAAGTGTAGTATACTTTACCAGCTGAAATTTTTTTAAAAAACGAATCAAACAATTGTCTAATTTTAAATTGAAAAATAGTTTTAGGTTGAAGTAAAACTTAAAACTCTGGCATACATTTTAGTTTTTAAAGAACTTAAAGCCATTTCTATTGCAAATTTAAGATCAAAGCAGTTCGACATTGAATTCAAAATTAGATATAAGGATACTGAATAAAAATAGCTCTAAGTTTCCTTTATAATTTACTTTTAATATAACATGCAGAATATTCATCTTTATACGATGGTCTAAAGTATTATTGATTTCTGTAAAAGGAATAGAGTTGTTTAATATTCTAACTCTACTTCACCGATGTCTTGAAAATCTTTGCACTTAAACACACTTGGTTTTTTTTTTGCTTCTTTTTTTCTTACTTACTTTTTTTGAGCATGTAGTAGTTACCAAATTACTGAATCACTCTGAACCGTTAATATCAGACTTTGTTCCATGTGCTGTTCTTTCATTAAAAATTCCATAGTGCTTTTTTTTTTCCTTCGTCAGCATCAACTGAAGTCTAACCGTTTACTTCTCAATGACTCTTTAAAGCAGATCTAAGAAAAAGGGAAGAAAAGAAAAGAATAAACGAAACAAAAAGAACTTTTTCCTTACATACATGCAAAGTAAATAGAATGAGATAGTATATAAACGATAAAAAAAAATAAGTAAGGCACTTAAACTTATTTAAAATTTTTTTAGAGATTGACCATTATCAAAAAAAAAATTCAAATCAATGCACTGAGGCAATTCACATGATAAAAAACATTAACTTCAATAACATTATGTTCTGTAGTGAATCACATCAAGATAAACTTGCTATAAAGGTGAAAACTTACTTCGATTATAGAACAAATGGTAAACAAGGAAATGAAAATCCTCTGTGCTGATCGAATTGCAAAAAAGCGTTAAGTTGGTTTGAAATAAGTCTCAGATGTATACTTGATGTTCACGGTGGATTTATATCATATAATTCTTAAACTTTCGATGCCGAAGGAAAAAAAAAGGTCTCAGCTAATAATAAAGGCATTGAAAAAATTAAAAAAAAAAAACCTTTTTGATATTGTTAACTTTATTTTACTTAGTGTTTGCTCTTATATTATGATAATGGCTAATCGAATTTTGATTTTTTTTTAAATATATTTTTTCTATGTAGTTTTCACCGCTTTACTTTACATGTAAAAATGTAACTTTATATTAGTATTGCTTACATTTGAACATTCAGTTCCTTCTGTTTAACAAAATATTTCCTTTTCGAAATTTATACAAACCGGAAAAAAGACGAGAAACCTATCCAAAGTAAATAATATGCAAGTAACTCCGTATTGCTGTATCACAAGTTGAATGGGTTTTGTTATTGGTTTTTCAATAAATACTTTTCTATGTAGTGTGTCTAGTAGATCCTTTTCAATTTGTCTGATATGTAACTTACCAAAAACTGTAGAGATCTTCTTAATAGGAAGCTAAACTTCTACTAAAGTATCAGGTTTGAAGAACAAATATTTTCTGAATTATTGTGATTACAAACTTAGGGACGGCCATGTCTATTTCGACTTAAAATTGCATTCTAAATCTTTTTTGTTTATAAAAAAACTGTTAAAAAGAAACCCTTTTTTTTTCTTATGGAACGGTACAACAGTTAAACCAAATCTAGGAAATCCTGTGATAATAGAAAAATTCCAAAAGTATAATTACTAACCCAAATAATTTTCTTGATTTTCTTAGGAAAACAATATATTATAGTAACATTAGAAAAGAATTACATGATTGATGAGATCTTGATTATGCTAATATTCCATTAATAAACCTAATAGAATAAAATAACGATATATGTTAAATTCCAAACATATTCTTTTCTTGTCAAGTTAAATATTTGTTCTTCTTTTTTTTATAAACATATTCTTTTTGATGAAGCTAAGAAACTAATCACATTATGTAAATTTCGGAGAACTTTCAAAAACCAAACAAGACCATCAGTGGGCGGAACTATTCTGTAACTTTCATCATGTTAAAATTCTTTATTAGAATCGCCGTAGATAGCTTCCCGACATGACATGCTTCTTAATAAATATTGTTTAAAACCATGGAAGCAGTCTGGGCTCGCTCTGGAAAAAGAGCTTCCTTTACTGGCAACCGGGAAATAAGTAATGACAGCCTCGTGCCCATTAGGTGTGGTTTTTGACGCTAATTATCTCTAGAAATGACGTCGTATTTATAAAGCGTCGAGTGGCAGTTCTGCCGAACCAACACGCAACGGGGGCCACTCCAGCACAAACACGAGACCTCCCATCGCTCTAGTGTGAAAAGAGACAGGCGGAGGGACTTAGCAAGCAATACATCCTTATCGCCAAAGAGCGTGTATTCCTTCTCTCTCATCAGAAAGGGACAAGCGCTGTCGGTTTGTCGCTGATAAGTGCAGAAAGGTCGGCCTTGTGCTCAGAACCCTCGACTTTCGACAGGGGACGCCATTCTCGGGCACCCACGATCTCATCACAATGGAGCCGAACATAATTTAATGCACTGTTGATCATCGCATCCGGGAGGCAAGGTTCATGTTTGGCAAATTAATAGGGTTGCAGTGGCGATGAAAATGTTTCATTAATTGTTAGAGCAAACAACAACATTGGAAAAGTAGCTGAATCGGCACAGAGGCTGTAGTTTATGCGGCATTTGGCAATGGCAAGGCCAGCGTGACTTATAGCGCCGAGAGTATTTATCCCGCAACACCTGATCGTAATTCAAGAAGACGAAAACGTGGCCGAAACATCGTCGTTTGCCATCTAATTTTCTGCGGTCACGGCAATCGGGTCTGATCTATTGTAGGAGTAGCAGCCTGCGCAGCAATGAACAATTGCCCTGGGAAAACCACATCTTTACTTTATAGGCTCAGTGCTCTGCGCTACAGAGTTAGGCTGCCATAGTTAGCACAAGGCCAAACACATTAAATATTTTAAAATGAAGCGCCTCCTGGTGTTGATGTAGGTAAATGCATAATTGAATATCAAAAGTCAGATCATCAAATAGATCAGTCCATAATCGTCTCTCTTTTGAATCTGTAACTTCTATAATTACTTGTACATTACTCAGCTCTAGACAAGAAGACGTATTAGTATGTTCAATGAAATAGAAAGGAATTCATAATTCTCTTTTCAAACTCGAGCTAAATTATTGTTTGCAGTCCTTTGAAAGATCTAATTAGGAACTTTAACTTAAACATTATTTTGCGTATTTATTATTATTTTGCATATTTGAATTTTTTTATTTTGAATTATTTTGCATATTTGAATTTTTTTATTTTGAATTATTTTGCATATTTGATTTTTTTGGGGGTGAATTAACTAACCGTAAGAGCTAGAAAATTATAGGATGGTAGTGATTCCAATGGGTATTATTTCCAATACCCACTGGAATATTGCCCATCCTAATTTGAATAAGTCTAAACGTTAATACAACCGCCTCGAAGTCTTTTCTATGCAGTCTTCACAATGGTCACTTTCACTCTACACAAAAAAACATATATCTTGTATAATGTCCAGTTGTCTTAAATGATGATAAAAAGTGCTGTTATCACTAATGTACGCTGATTATTGTAATTATTTTAGAAATTATTGTCTTTTGAAAAACTTAATTTGGAATGAATATAATTTATAAGAAATCCAGTGCATAAGTCAGGAGGTAGAACGCATTGCGATGAATTAGCCGAACGGAAAGAACTAGAGACAGAATAGTTATTATAATATTTATTCTCATAAAATATTCCTCAATTAATTTTATCAAATCAAGAAAGCAAATTTAAGGAGAATTTTAATAAATCCAGATGTGAAGGAATAAATACAAGTTTTCCCAAATATCCATTTAACGTATCTTCGATTAAAACCACTGTAATTTCTTAATACTTAAAAAAAAAGAAATAAAATAGCACTGACATTGTGAGATGCATTTTAATAGGTGCCATTTGATGGAGTTGTTTTAACATGTTCTATGAAATTCTATTGAAAATGTAAATTTATAATATCAAAACAGAGTAAGAAAATTAAAAATACAGAATTCTAATATATTAATACACTACATTTGAGTATATTTAAATTTTTCTAGCCCATCCTAATATTTCTGTCTTTCTCGTTGATATTCAACTTTTTCTGATGTAGGATTCAAGAACATATTTTTGATGTTCAAAATATGTTCTTGAATCCTATACCAGAAAAAGTTGAAATGGATCAAAAACTAGAGAACCATCTTACCCAAGAATAATATGTACGATAATAAGTATACAATTATTTATAGTATCTACTGGCATTGCAAATGTATGAATATTACACCTTTTTTATTTATTCATCCGATAAGTCCATATCATCTGTGATTGAACTGCGTATTTCTGAAGAAACTTCGAGATCTTGCTTGGAATCCATGCTTAAAAGTGAGTAAGTTTTAAGGTAATCAAAGTCACTTACTGAATTCGCTTTTTCAGTTTCTACGTGACTGCCGCTATACCAACATTACTATTCTTTATATTTTTTGGAAAGGTCCGGCATACAGCCTCTGAACGACGGCCTATTGTTCAAACTCAGTAACAGTAAAAGTTTCAGGAGATCTATAAAAAGTTGACATCTACAAAGAAAGTCTACAAAAAGGTCGTAGACAATTGTAAGAAGAAAAAGAAAAGCAGACGGAGACAAACACAGTAAAGAAAGGTAACATTCACGCCGGCCTCAGGATTTGAACCAAGATTCAGCAAATTAGGATTCCATCACCGAAGCTCTTCGGCTGTATCATATAATAATAAAGTATGCTTATTTTCAGCTTCAAATTTTCATACTGATTTTTTGTTTTCTTTTCCTATCGTACAATGTTTAGGCAATACAGTCATAATTTGTTGGATCAATGGTCTACATCGAATAAATTTGAAAGGAAATTCAAGCGAATGAATTAATTTTGAACTTCCTTTTGTTACTTTCCATGTGGTTTAACTTCCTCATCATTTTCTAACCTAACTGTTGACAATTTAATAAATAATGAATATGATAAAACTGTAATCGGAGCAGAATGCATGAACATCCCATCAAAAATTCAACTTTCCCATTTGTCGGTAAATTTGATTGAATTCATAACTTTTCCCTTCCGTTATTTCCCGTTATTCTTTTTCTTTTGGTTCTTTGATGAAGATTATTTTTAGATTCGTTAATTAGGTTCTAATTATTCAGCTACATTAACAGCGCACTAGATGAATACGAATTTGGTTCTATTAAAATGTAAATAAGTCTTCTCTGCCTTTTGAACAGATGAGGAGTTTGATAGATTACTTTTTCATTATGAGATCTTTAAATGCAATTACCAAATGAAGAAAAGTAATGAAAATTTGTTTGAAGTGATTTTCTAAGTAGCACATAATTAAAAACTTATAAATATTGAATTACTTTTTTATATTTTTTTCTTCTTCTTTAGAATACTTGTTTTTTTCGCTTTTTCCACACTTCTACAAGCACTCATGCCTAACGCTCTCAAGTGATGTGATAAATAATACAAATTGCCTTGGTAAATCTGTTATGTTGTTGATGGTGGTGTTAGAATCATTTATTCTGATGTAGAGGTGATTGCTAACTGAAGCTAAGGATATATTTAAGCTCATATTGAAAAAATAAAAAGAAAAGTACACAGGATATTCCCGTACCACTTTTCGTTTCACTTGCGGGCATTTTACATGGCTACAGTTTCTTTGGGGATTTAAGAAAGTATCGTTTGCTTAGCAGAAAATCACATAGGCCTATCTTGAGATTCTCCTTAAAAAGCTTTTTAAACGCTTTTAGACAAACATTTTTTTTATATTCATTCCTAAAAAAAAATTTCACAGCCAACTGGAAAAATTGATTCCTATGGCGCAAAGAGAGAACTGCTTTTTTTTTTTTTCAATATGACCTTAAGTACATTTTTAGGTTCAGCTAACAATGCTTGACTAATCTCTGCGCTGCGTCAAAAATAACCACTCTTGTATTTTTTTTAAATCGATCTTTACTTCATAATTTTTGAAAATATTATGGATTAAGAAGGGTCATCGATCTTCACTTACGAAAACCCAGGAACCTGTGGTTTGCTCTTCACTGAGCAATTCTGATTTACCCTAAGCGTAATTATTGATCAGAAATCCGACAGCTTGCAGATGTTTTCATTTTCTTCGATACGAATTTGGAAATGACAGAATTCCCTTCCATTAAGCAGAAAAATAAGTCAACCTTTTTGCAATACTTTCGACTTAAAGTCAATGATTTAAGATCTACGTAATATTTTGAGATTTTGAAATTGTATAAATTTTTTATTCACATTTGTAATTATTTATGTTAATGTATTGCCAATTAAATCCAGAAATTTTTCCCGTATCGAAGACTTCAAACAACAGAATGTAACAAAATTACAATGACAATATTTGCAAATATTCCATTCTCAAAATTAAGCAGTGAAAAGACATAACTGGTATTTTTTCTGCCCAGGCAAAAGAAAACCTATGTATTGAAGTAAAGGCGACAAGTTAATATCCATCTGGTAGGTTGATATTAGAGGAGTGAAAAGATAGTGTTTTGTATTCATCTATTATACAGAAGCCTTAATTCTAATTGGAGATGAATTTAAGTTGTTGGAAAGCTTATTTAAAATACAAAGATTTAAGACGTAATATTATCATATCATTCCATTAATAAAACAAATGATGATACTGATAAAAGATTTGTTATAAGAATTTGCGTTGATTTACTAGTGTTTTAGAAAAATGCATTTAAGAAATACGTTTTACCATTCCTCATTTTTCGTTGTAAATTCCTAAATCAAAAGTCTTTTATGAGTTCCTGAAATTGCTTGTGATCTACTTCAAACATTGTCAAGGCAGTATTTTCAATGAGACCAACAAAAATATATTCAACTGCAACTGACATTTATTTCCACAATATCTGTAATAATTTCAAACAATGATCTTAAGTTGATAGCAACATTAGCACACCCATTTTATCTTTAACAGTAAATCGATGAGTTTGATTATAAAAAAATCATTAGAAAAAAGACAGAAGAGACTTATTTCCTTGTGCGCTGAGGTAACACTAGATTTTTAAAAGCAGAAATGCCTTCTAAGTTTGAAAATCAGTTGACCTACCGATACAACCTGATATTGTTTTAAAAGGATAAGAATTTCTTGTTTAAGTGCCAAACAAATACCCGAAAATTCTAATTAAAGAGATCAATTTTAACAGTATAGATCGCATGGTCTTAAAATTACCCAAAATTTGATGTAATTCGTTACGTTAATTTTTTTCTTACAATTGATATAATTAAATTGCAGTTCTGTGTACTGTCAGTGCTGTATGTGGATGGGTATTATCTTGTTGGAATACGGACTGCTGTAGTTGCTCCATGAAGGGAAGCACACGAGGCCACAGAAGCTCCTGAACGTACCGCTTCGCCGTAGTCCTTCCCTGATTACTACAAGCAGAGACGGAGAATCGTAGGAAATGCTTCCGATACGATGGCGTCACCAATAACGGCGGTGTATCACTAAATAATGAAGTCCGGATTAGTGAGCAGCCCAATGCTTCTCCTTACTTGACACGTAGGTTATCCTTGTCCAGACAAAACCTGGATCAGTCACTAAACACGATTCGTTGCCAGTCCTCAGCCTTCTACTCCACCTTCTAACTACACCACTGCAAACGATTTGTGGGATGTAATGGCAAACGGCGCAAGGGCTTCGAGAATGCAGTCTCTCTCTGCAAATCGCTTCCAGATCGTACGGATAGACACAGGGTCTACAAATGATACCACTTCATGTCTCTGGATGGTGGACAGGATCAATTTGCGCTTGTCAGCAATGACACGATCATCTCTTCTGGTAGTCTACATAAGTCTCCCAGTGCTGTTTTTGCGCGTGTGTGTTCATTACATATCCATTTCTCTTAACACCGTCGGACAGTACAGTCGGAACGTTTCAAGTGACGACCAATTCGACTCCAATAACCTCCAATAGTCCAACGATACTACCTCTGTCAAACTCTCTCAGTTGTTCAAATCTGCGTCCAATACGTCGTTCGAGTCATGCTGAGGACTCAGAGACCTGCACAACCTCACTGCAGGCAATCGCAGCGAAATGCAATCAGTAGCACAACTATCTGTGACGGTCGAAAAAAACATTTTGTCTATGACTGTATTATGAAGAAGTAAAGAATCATTGATTGATGAATCAACTGTCGCATCCTTATCGATTTATTTTGATTTATCCGACTGAGCACGCAATCAAATAAGAATTTTCTTCAGCTCCATTTGCAACTTTGGTAAAAACACTAATTGCAAAATCAAATCAATATATTTGTTATGAATTCGAGCAGTCAAGAGGAAATTGGTTTAGAATCGCAGTAGGAAACAAATTTATTATCTCCGTTAAACTTGTAATTTAAAGTATAGGGCTTTGTATTATTTCGGAGCGTTAGGATGTATGGTTCAATGATTTCAAGGTAATCAAATGAACAAATCACAAATTCATCGACGAATTTCATTCAAACAGCATTAAATGTTGTCTCTTCAAAAGTCTTCCTTTTGATCATTGATTCAACAAAAACCTCATAATAAAATAAAATTTTCAAAATTTAAAAGTTTGGAAAGATGGAAAGATGTAATCTTTTTTAATAGCAAAAAGTGGTAGATAATAAGTACATTACAGCTGAAGAGCGAACTTCAAATATCCAAGAAAGTTGCTACTTTTAATGTCAATATGAGAGAAATATCTTATCTGAGGTAAACAAACTACAGATATAAAAGTGGAAAACTTAAAAATTATAAATTTAAACTGTAAACTTATTACTCATTTTAAAAATATTAATGAAAAATTCAATTACAATTTTGGCTTTCTTTGTTTTTTACCGCAACTTCCTCGTCTAGTTTGTGTCAAATTCTTTAAAAATCTAACTTTCCATCAAATTTTAAATTTTCAGCTCATGAAATATTTTTGAAGGTAGACGACTTTCCAAAGTAACTTCACATTACAAACTTCATTATTTTAAATTACATAGTTAGCTAAATAAATACTAGGAATAATAAAGCAAAAGAGAAAAGAAGGTACATCATTTTTTCTAGCTTAAAATGGATTTCCTTTCTCTTTTATTAATCTTTAAAGTGACAAAAGGTTTAAGAACTTAAAATAGAATATTTAAAAATGAATGTTTTCTTCTCTTCTTTCCAAATTAAAATATCTGGCACGCTAACTCTGTTCATCTTTTCTATTCGTGCTAGCTGTTGTATAGATATATTTTTTCTCCTGCTTTATCTTCTTTTCAGCGAATGTTGATCGATTGTATCAATATTATTTCAAAAAAATCTTGTGAGCAGTGCCTCTCAGCATCCGGGGTTCTTGACGATTTCAGAACATTGTCCTTTAGGTGTATGCGACTATATACGATGTCTTTGACATTTGGAGCAATTTTATGCTATTTTTAGCCATTTGAAGACCGAATAATTTAAATGTCTAATTGTAAAACTTGTCCTTCAGGAACCTTCTTGAGAAATAATCAATCTGTAATAATCTCTTTCAAATTACACAAGAATTGTAAGGATTAAGAATTTTTCTATCCTAATTTATTTTGATAACTTTATAGATGCGTTCTATACAAATCTCTATATTTTATCATTTGGATTGAATTTAATCTCTACTAATTAATTACATTAACGAAAAGTTTTGTTATATAACAGAAAGTTGTATATTATCTCATAAAATATTCAATAGTTCTTTTTACATTACAAATATGTTTGATTGAGTTTTTACAATCGTTAGGTAATAGAATGGATGATAACGCAATTTCATATTAATCCATTAAAGTTAATGTTAAATAATAGTTAAAGACTGAGTTTAACTAAATAATCCATTATTGTCATTTCTAGATATGATAAAATCGATGGCAATATTCCAGAAATAATATTTCAATTTTCTACGAAAATCTGAACAACAATTTGAATTAAATAGATCTTATAGGACTTCAATAACATAACTGCAGAATTCGGTTTTCATTCATAGAACTACGTGTTTGTTCTCATAGAAATATATGTTTGCCAAGACTAATAATCATTTATTTAAGATTATAATTGATAATTTGTTTTTTTACTCTGTTGGAAAAAAAACTAAACTAATAGCAATATCAGAATTAAAGAAATTAAATAAGACGATTTAAATTAAACGTATACTTAATTCTTATAGCATGAACCCCTTTCAAAGACGGTATTCATTAAATATAATGACATAATAGATTTTTAAAATATATTCATATGAGCAGGCTTAGTAAAATCCATCTTTTTTTCAGTACAAAAGTAAAATAGTTCAGATTTGCACATAATTTAACTTTATATGTTTTAAAGTAAAACAATAACACTTTTACAAGAAACAAGACAATAATATATATTAATACATTGTTTTTTATCGAAATTAAAACAAATTGTAGAAATTAATTTGCATTTCCAAATATTCTTTCTTGTAACAAGTCATTACAACCTCAACTCAATCTATTTCTATCAGTATTTATTTATTAACGTACTATGTTTCTGATGTCAGTATTTTCTTTAGATTTTCAATAATTTAAAAATAGAAGCATGGGATTATAAAGCTTGTTCAGAATATTGTTAAATGTGACATCAGCTTTAAGTCCCTCGAAGCGATGGTATTTGATCACATTAGGATTGTCATCTGTTTATATAAATTTATATATAAATATAAATCAGCTTTCGACAGTATTGATCCACTTTTATACATTTACAACTACTTTATAAAGCTCATTATTAAATGTATTTAATTTTACAAATCCTTTTGGAATAGCAGGTTCCGAACAGAATCCTCTATTAAAGTTTAGTGGAGGTTGGGCTTAGAGGCGATAAAAATAACACAGTCCTTAATGACATATATCACTGATATGGATCCTGCTATTTGAGAGGGAAGGCAGACAAAAATCAAAGTCTCTTGAAGCCATTTGATTTTTCACCTCATCATTAGTGCTTTCTTTCGGTGACTAATGAGACCTTTAAGGTGGAGATTTCTTCGCAGTTTTGCTATAGAATCAACGGACAAAAAAAGTAAACTGATATCAGAATTTACCTTAGTCTCAAAACTGACTCCCTCCTTAATTATCTCTTCGTCTCATAATTAAATTGATAAAAGAAGACCAGTGATTAACGAGAATAGAGCTTAATTACTCAAAGCAAAAAGCTAAATTTCCCTCCCAAAAAAAACTGTGGTATTATTAAGATATTGGATATCGGTTTTTAAGTTCGCGTTTTTTTCTTATATATTACAGATAAAAAAAAAATCAGTTTTCCTTAATTAAATTTTATGTTGTATAATATCTTAAAATAACTACTAGATTTTGGATATTATAGGATAATAATATGTATTGTATAAATTTCATATATTTATGAATGAAGTACATCAAAGTTTTAATGATATTTTGTAAACTTCTACAATCAATAACTTTTTAATATAATTTTTTGTATTTAATTGAAATAAATACAATGTGTAAAATTGCAACAAGTGTGAATACTTTGTTTGAATTATTGTTCTGACATTAAAATGAAATAGTCTGCTAGCTACAATAAAATTTTCACATGGACTTTAGAATCTACTAACTTCCAAAAAACGTACATTTTCGTTTTGTCATTTTTTTAAGGCTCCAAGATTGATCTATCTGGAAAAATGTTTTCGTACTTATTATTAAATTATGAGAGCTGTAGTATAATTATAATAACTAATAAACAAATTAAAAACGTAGTCAAATCAAAAGAATGATTTTGCTCATTGACAAAAAACTGAATATTCCACCAACAACTTAAATAACCCTAGAAGACCAACTTCCTCTTCTTAGATCCTTAATTGAAATTAATTTATTTCCCCACATCAAAAAAAAATTTAAGATCCGAATTGAGTTCGTAAATCAGGCATTAATCATAATCTCCCAAAATAATCTAATGTAATAGATCAAAGACATTATGTCGTATAGACATTAACATTCAATTAACTGACATTCCTAAGCAAAATCCAATTACTCTTACAAATAATTCTACAATCTTTGACTAAAAGTAACACAACAATTTTAATCCTCAAATTTTTGTTGTTGCGTGCTGTTTTATCGAACTGCGATATTCGCAGTCGAAGGTCCATGTTCTATGAATCTTTAGTGTTCTCAAGATGGCGAAGCCCTAGAAGAATCCTAGAACTTCTACATAAAGATACTGAGGTGGTTTCCCGTTGCCTTCCTCATGAATTCATTAAGGAATGATGTCAGACCTGAAGAGAAAAAAGAAGAAGCAGACAAACACATGAAAGAAGTTTTTTCACAAACAGCCATACCCATGCCGGGATTTGAACCCAGGTATCTACGTATCTGCCTCATGCACAAGACCACGCCGGAACGGCAATCCCCAAATACTAATCAAAATAAAACTTCTTATAAAAATTCCTCCAATCATCAAATTAAATATAGGTAGCCCTAATAATATATTTACATCTTCCAAACCATGATTCTCTTAAATTTTCAATCAGCTCTGATTATATGATCAACCAATCGAAACGAATATATTGCTGTTAAACCAGTTGTTATTACACTTACTGTAAATATAAATATTTTAAAATTAGATATTTTATAATTAAAAACCAGCTAAAAAAATACTCCACATAAAGCTAAATTGTCCATATTAAAACAAGAACATAAATAAGGTTGATTTAATCATAATCATCTTTATGCAAATATTCTCACAATCTCCTATTCTATTAATAATTCCATAGAACTATATATTACCTTACCTTACCTTAGTTCTATGGAATTGAGCTATGTAGTTCTATGTATACATTTATATAATATTATATATAAAATAGTCGAAAACTGGTATGGCATTTATATAATATTAGAGTCTTCAATTTCCATATTTTTTGTGAAGTAAGGGATAAAAGGATAAGCTAAAATCATAATTTAATACTGAATAGCATAATGCACTACCGAGCTGCCAGACGATCAATTAATTAATTGTCGTAAATTGCTTGACTTAGAAATTTTGCACATCTTCAGTGCTGTGCGGTGAAGGACCACTGAATTATTTAAATAATACTTGTTTTATACAGCAATATGCAATAATATTATTCAGCAATTAAGAATTTCAAAGGTGTGTCTGCCTTGAGAAATTCTAATCTGTACAACAGTAAATTAAAAAAAGTGTTCTACAAATTATCTTCTCTTTTCTTCTGGAAAACCTTAGGAGATCGAAGAGAAGAATTATTATGTAAAATTCGTAAACATTCGGTTTATGATCAGCCATCTTGCAGAAAACACATTCTGGTTAAACTAGATGTAACTTCATTGTCTTTCGTCAGGATTAAAATACTTTAAAACTAGTGACACGTTGAACCAACTTGATAAACTTTTCTCCCGTATTAAGATAAGGAATACGGTGCTGTGGTTGTGTTTGCGTCAGCGGATACCCAAAGAGCTTAAATAATTGCCAGTCTTTCACTCTACTTGCTATTCATCATTAAAACTGCATTCATATTAGCATTAATTCATTAAAGAGGAAACTTCATGAAGCTTATATTCAAAGCACTCAGCAAAATAAATCAACAATCAGTTACGTATCACAGATGGGTAAGAAGAGAGTATTTTTTAGTGATACCGAGTATTTTGCAGTGATCAAGTTTTTCTGCTTGTTTTTACAGTTTAATTTGAGCAGTAGATATTGTGATGGTATTTTCGCTCATTCGGAATGAGGGATCAGACTGGGAGCTAGTGAGAACACTAACTGAACTGTTTTATTCATAAAATCAGGGGTTTAAATAAACTTATTTACAGGGGCTGTGATTGGTTGGCGTGCTTTTACAATTGATTGGAGGATTTAAATCCTACGTGGTCTTTAACTGAATTTTGACTGTATCTTTAAATGACAACGAATCAGATGGGGGGGGGGGGGAAGCACGCCAACGGAAAATTTGAATTAAATAAACTGAATTAAACGGTTAATAGCAAAATTTAGAATTTATAATAGAATAAATGCTGATTGATACAAAACACTAAAAATATATAAATAAATAGAATAAATAGAATAGCATAAATAGAATAAATATATAGAAATCATTATAATTATAAAAATCATAACAATATATCATAAAATGAAAGAAGCTAGTGTGTTGAAGATAGGTTAAAGAAAACATGTTTAGTTGCTTGATTTGTTATAAATTGATCAAATGAAGTAAATAAACAAAAATTACATCAGAAATAAAATAAATAAGATATGGTATAATATTTTTAAGCTTAAAAGTATATAATTTAATTAAATAAATTGATTAAAATTAACAAGTAATATTGTCCACGACTAACAAGAATTTCAGACTTTAGGACAGATAATTTTTACCATTACGTCTAAATGTTTTAGCAAAAATATACTATGTATGATTAACAAAGCTCAATAATAATAAGAATCATACTTATTGATTTTTAAATAACCAAAACTTGACTGAAGACCACACCTCAGTAAACACCATAATAAAAAAACTTGAATTGAATGTGTTTGTTTGTGAAATCAGCACCTTAGATTGCATCTAACTCATGTTGTTTCCCTCTTTGTTTATGTTTTTATTTGTTTTATAAGAACTGATTCAGTAAAACAAAATATCTCAAAGACATTATTATTTTCAGTTAAAAACTTTTCAGAAAATACGACGTTGGAAAATTCCTATAGTATCATAGAGTGAAGAGCCTAAATCGATTCAATAGGATCGAAAATTCTGTTCAGTAAAGAGGGTAATTTCTCAATGAACTTTCTACTCCGGAAACTAGGCGGAATAAATTTCAAAGGTTGAATTTATTTCTCAATATTGCCTTGAAACTCGTTGATGAAATTCGTGATTGACAAACATGAAATCAGATTTCAACAAATATGCAATTAAGAAAACAGAACGGATCCACCTTGACTTGACCCATTATTATTCTAATCGATCGTTCATTTACGAATGCAGGTGGTTTTGAAGCATCTCAACAGCATTTGCGAGAGTTCAACAACTCGCTGCTTTAAAGTCCTTCACTGGCTATTTGGTCTAGTGTAATCACTAAATCAATATTGGTAATAAAATCAAATATGGTGCAAGCAGCAGCTCGAAAATAATTATTCTTTGCACTATATTGTTTTAGTCCTAATATCATTTTAAAGACGTTTTCTTCGGACTTCAATATCGGAACGTCAGTGGTTAGATTTTAGCTGTGCCTGGGCGCTGTTAATGTACTCTTTTGGGGTATTTAGAAGGCGCATCGGCCTCGGCAGGTTACTTTTCCGTTGCGAGTAAACAACAGCCATTCAATGCTCCCCTTTTCAAGGCAGGTGCTCGTTAATTTCGAGTGACATTTCCAACTCATGCGCTAACTCACCACGGACCGATTAGATAAACATGCCGAAATGATTAGAAGGTTGTGCCGGCGAACGGAGGCGTCCTCTTACGCAACACAGGTGAAGCATGAACAACAGGAACCCAAATGGAGAGTAACTACATTCATCTGCAAAAATTAAACTAACAGTTAGAAAAAAAAACGACAACAAATAAAACAGTAATTTATTAAAACAAATTAAGAAAAGAAAACAATAACAATTAAAAATATGAAATCTCCAGTTTTGGTCATTTGAAACTAGAAAAAAAAACAAAAAAAACCCAAGTATTCTAAATACAAAACAAATAAGAATGTACTAGTTCGTTTTGCTATTATTTAAATCGAATATGGAAATCCACAACAACAGAACTTTTTTTTTTATTTCTTTGAAAGTATGGTAGAAAAAGATTATGATTCTACTTTATTACCATAAGTTTCTGCTAAAATAGATAAGTAATGCTATTGCAAGAAACTTCAGCATTTTTTTTTTATATTATTAAATAACCTTAAATTGTAAACCCATGTTGTCGAAACAAATCAGTGCTACGGTGATAAAACTTTGCCTATTCACACTTTCGGCAGATTTTAAACTCCATTCTCAAAACAAACATACATACTATTTTGTAATTTACTTCATGACGGATTTTTAAGAGTGCCTGAGAAAATATTGTCTCTGTTGAAGTTGAGATCGCTATTTTGAGCAATTCCTGAGAATATGCTTGTGTAAAAAAATTAAATGACATAATTTACTGAAAATTTGTTATAAACTAATGAAATCATATCAGCAATTCCTGATTTATATTACCTGCATCTGTAGGCAACATAAACAGACATTATGTCCATGATATTTGTGTTCTTTCCAAAGAACATTTCGAAGTGTTCTTCCACCATTCATGAAAAGCGAAGGAAGTAATGAGAAAACTCCAGTACATTAACATCAAATGATATCAGTGCAGTGCTACTTCGTCTGGAACATATGTTATTCAATCAGTGGATAATTGGATATTGGGTAATCGAATAAAATAATGGTCTTATATTTTTATTTATATTGTTTATTAGGCATATCTTATTAAAATACTTTTAATCACAATGGCATTTACAAAGCAATTTAATTAACTTTCTTTTCCTTTACAAGAAATTCGGTAGGTAATTATACTTTTTAATTCTGAAATGTGAGGTAAAGTTCCAACTGGGTAAAGGTAAGTCCCAAGCAAAAATGCTTATTCTGTAACATTTTCTACTGTGCATTTCCATCTATGTTATTATCTCTCTTTAAAGCAATATGGTAACGATAGATCTAATGCCTCACTCCGAACAAAAGATTAAGTTTCAGCTAGTTTTGTGATATTAAAAACTTATTCGATAATAAAATGTAATTCGAGATTACTGAATTGCATTTCAAGCTTCTGCAAATGCAAAACTTACTGAAGTTCGTTTCTGAGTACTTTTGCAACTATATGAATATATATGAATTAACGGATTAAAACAAACATTAATTAATATATATATATATATATATATATATATATATTTTTTTAAAAACACAAAATATACAAATTTTTCAAAATGAAATAAACGTTTGCTTTCGTTAGTTCTACATACCATAGACCTATTACGCAATTGCCAGTGAACTGCAAGCAAGTTACTAACTAACTTGATGGCATTTACTTCTCATATCTGCCGAAATTCGGTTTATCTAGCTGCTAAAAAAAATGTATAGTCTCATTTTTTAGCTGGTATAAGCTCTTGTCAAGGTTCTTTTTCTTTTTTCATGCTTCTCTCTTGTGTGGAATTAAATCCTGCATCACTAGGACGGTAGTGTGCCGGATCACAGAGTGGTTAGGTTAGCATACACTTAACCCAACACCTAACCACCTCATCTTATCTTAAAAATAACCCGTAAATCAGTATATTTGCTTCAGTATATCACTTCTCATATTTTCCGGAATTCGTTTTATCTAGCTGCTAGAAAAAAATTGAATAGTCTCGTTTTTTATCTGATATAAGCTCTTGTCAAGATTCTTTTTCTTTTTTCATGCTTCTCTCTTCTGTGGATTTAATATGGAATGCTTTGTATGGTATATCAGGGTAAGAAGTTATTCAGCAAATAGCATGTAAAGTGGCATCATTGGGACGGTAGGGTGTCGGATTAGTGATTTTTGCCGGATCACAGAGTGGTTAGGTTGGGATATACTTAACCCAACAACAAACCACCTCATCCTATCTTAAAAATGCCCCGTAAATCAGTATAAGTTAGTTAAAAAAGGAAAAAGAAACATTAAATGAAAATCAAGTGAAATTTTAATGAAGTGTAGATAAAATAAATGATACAGGTAATTTTGTTGACTGACGCAAGAATGTTCATCACTGGCGCTTTCAAAGTGAAGAACTGGAATTTGCAATTAAGCACATTTACATGTCTTCATGCCAACTATGTTTATGCAGCAAGCTACATTAACAGTAGCGCCAGGTTGGTGCGATAACCCGGAAAATTTGAAATTACGCTACCCGAAATTAGTGCCGGATTAGAGATGGAACCGGATTACTGATTGCCGGATTAGTGATGGTGTACTGTACTTATTAGATCTAGTTGAAGCCAATACTGAGGGGCCCAGACACCTGGATCTTGAAATTTATAATTATCATCACTTTTCTTTGTACGGTAATCATAAATGTAAGATTTACAAAGGAACTTATTTTTATGATAATACTACTACAAAAATGGTGCTTTAACTGATAGGCATTAGATGAGAAGATAATTTAATATGATGTTTGTTTCATATATTAAAAAAATCAAACAAAAATAAATTCCATTAATTAATTCACTTATATTATTCAACTGAAGTATAAGAAATAGGATATGATATCTGACCTTGGTGTTCACATTTGTTTAACAAGACTTTTAGATATTTACTATTTCATTAGCATTTCTAAGTTAAGAAAATTTAATTTCAGCAATTGGTCATTAATATTTAATTTTAATTTAATTGAGGAATTCCGAAGTATTATATGAAATAAATTGATATTTGAATAATCTTTTATTCTTTTGTAATTTTTAATTAAATTCAAACTTTTATAATTCTATTAAATTAACTAATTTGAATTTTAAGAGCTGTAACTTCATGATAGACTCTAAATCAATCAAAAGATTTCAAAATTGGATGGACATTCATAAGAAATATAAGGATTTAAAATTCAAACATACCTGTAAAATATTTTTTGATTTGTGGCATACATTAACCCTGACATTTTTGTCATTATACCAATATACCTCTGCTTTAGTACTGTGTTGGTATAATATACAAATTATAATAATAATTGTAATTGAATAAGTTGAGGAATGCCTATATAATATATTAAAATTACAGTTAAATAGGGAACATAGATAGAAATTAATAATTGATTAATCTATTTGGGAATGTTATTCATAAATTATTGAGTCGCGACCACAATTATGCGAAGCCTCTCACATTTGACCAGGTCGAAACACAATCTAATCGTTGCAAAATTGGTATTTTAATGTAATTGCTAGTAGATTAAATGGAAATTTCCTGTTGTACTAGTATAGGTTTTCAGGAAATTACAATAATAATAATAATTTGCATAATTTTTGAAGTAGATTAATACCTTACTTCTTGAATAACAGAAATAACAGAATGTCATTTCAATCATATACACTGTCCAGCCACTTTATTAGGTACATCTACCTAGTAGCGTGTTGGGCCTCCTTTAGCCCTCAAAACAGCCTGAATTCGTCGAGGCATGGATTCCACAAGTTGCTAAAACGTTGGTGAGGTATTGTGTACCATGCAGACATAAGTGTATCACGCAGTTCCTGAAGATTTGATGGAGCTGTAGGCCTGGAGCGAACAGCCCATTCCAGCTCATCCCACAAATTTTCAATCGGGCTGAGATCCGGGCCACTGCAGCAAGGAGAAGTCGTCTTCATGTTCCTGAAACCATCCCATAGTGATGCGGGCTTTCTGCACCGGCGCATTATCCTGCTGGAAGAAGCCATCTGCATGAGGATAAACTGATAACATGTACGGTTGCACTTGGTCAGCTACAATATTTAGGTACGCTCTAGCATCCTGACGTGCCTCCAGAGGAATCAATGGACCCAACCTGTGCCAGGCAAACATGTTCCACACCATGACACTGCTCCCACCGGCTTGAAGAGTTGTTGTTAGACACGACGGTCCAGACATTCATGCGCACAGCAGGGGTGTTCCTGACAAAGTGGCCGGACAATGTATAACAAGCAGCTTACTGATGAACATTCTTTCACTAGCTATTAAAAACACTTATCTAACAATGAACTATCATTAACCATTCTACCACTAATCGTATTTGTGAAATAAAAGTATACTGAAATGCATTAACGAGACATGTTAATCTTGCGTCAGAATTCAACGATTCAAGGTCTTCAAGATTGTTTTACTGAAATTTCGTTCTTTATCTAACTGCCATAATAATTTTGTAAGAATGTCAGACTGTGATCTGTCAATTTGACGACCAGACTGGTATCCACCGATGCCATTGTTTTTCCTTTGAATTTTCAGTATAGGTTCTTGCTTTGTAGTTTTTGTTTATTTTTTTGTTATAGAAAAATAATTTGAAAAAATTGATAGAGCGTTGAACGTTATTCAGCAATATACAATCTAAAGTTTTAAAAAGAAATAATAAAAATATTATTTATTCATTAAAGTAATCATTTATGAAACAAAAGTCAAATTTCCTAATTGTAAAAGAAAAAGAAATTGAAAGCAGTTTGCAGCGAAGTAACTGTTCAATTAATTGCTCTTCCATAAGGGAAATATTAAAAAATATAATTTTCTAATAATTTTCCGAACTCAGAGTTAGATGCTTATATCGTCGAAAGAAGTCTTTGAAAAAAAAATGGGAGTTAAGAAGAAAATTGGGAGTTTGGAGCTTATTGTCCCACTAAGCCAAAAATCTTTTTAAAGCACAAGAGCGATTCGATTGGTGACATAGAGATAGTGATATGTCGTCCTTAGTAACATACTAATTTACACAATAATTTAATTCTGTTAATTCTAATCTGGTAACCTTTGATCGACAATCAAAAGTAATCAACGGAATAATTCGAATTCACTGTAACACTAATAATTTTAGAATATTAAACTACAGTTTTACAATCACAGGTAAGGTGAAAAAAGTATTTTTTTTTTATCAAAAAGTTATATGTGACAATTTTGAACTACAACGAACTGATGGATGAAGTATTACGCCAAAAAAAAAAAATGAAAAAGAAGATGAAGAAAAAAAAACAAGATTTAGCATTATTTTTTTTTAACTAGTGGTAGTTCGCTGTTTATATAACGTGATTCAAAAATACTGATTAAAATACAATGATTATTAAATAAATGAATTGAAACTTTAGAAAGAAAATTTCAATTATTGAAAGGATGTGTATCCGATTGAATGAGATGGCGATTTAAATTAAACAGCAGAAGTCGTGGACCAGAAAGCGAACAAAGCTAATACGTATCTAGATATTTTCAAGATAGCATGTATATTCTGAATTCAGGAAATTGGCTAGAATGTTTGGAATTTGCGATGGATCCATGCACAGCTGATTTCCTCTTCTTTTATTCATTTAATTATCTTGGTTCATCACTGCTTCAGATTTCAATGATAACCTAATTTGTAGCAGTAGATAATAGAGTACTTCGGTTTCAAGAGATAGCGTTCCAGATTTATAATGCTGTGATAAATATTTTCTATTAGAGTTTGGACAGAGAATATCTTCAAGCAGTTTTTCTTGTATTACAGAAAATGACATATGGTCTTAAACTTATCGAAAACCTATTTTAAAGATTTCAATTTCCATTGAAGAGGAGCTTTTTTGTAACTAGGCAGCAAACAGTGGCACCAATATTAGCTAGTTTTGTTGAAATTTCACATTTTTAAGACTTTAATCCCAACTTATCTAGTCATTTGAAGATTAAAAGATAAACCAAACGTAAACCACGATATATACTAATGTGAAAGTAGTTTTGAATTGTAAAGTAAAAAAAATATTTGGAGTCATTTGAATATGACTTGAAAAATGCACAATTGTCTTCAAAATTATTAGTTGCAAAAGAAATTATTTGCTAATCCATTTTTTTACCCTAAAATTTAGTGAAATGTAATAGATGTACTTCAACAAATATTTCGAGAATAGTATTGTCAAATAATTTTGAAATTTATAATTGCGTTTTTGAAGTTAAAAAGCTATGTGTAAACATTCATCAACTTTACTAAGTTTATAATATTAATGTAATTTGTTTTTATTTTTATATTTCCATCAATAAATAAGCAATAATGTTTAAAATCCTATTTACTACATTGCTTCGGCTTTAGATATCACAATGTACTCTATTGTCGTACTGCTTAAAGTAATTAGTTTAAATCTTTTAAAGCTTTTAATCTTTTAATTTCAACGCTTTGAAGCTATTTAGGAAAGCATTATTTCATGATTCGTACTGTTTATAAGCTAAGACTTACCCTAAATTCTAAAATGTTTGTTTAAGTATTACACTAATACCATTTGAGTAGAATAATAATCACGAAACGATGCAGCTCTTGAAAGAAGTTTTCTTTTTTTAAAAAACAAAACAAAACAAAAACAGAACCAGTTTATAAGTTGAAGCAACTGTAAATTCCAGTTCCCAGTTGCTTTAAAATTTGAACTGGAATTTACAGTTCCAATTTTAAAATCCAGTCCAGCTCTGAAAAACAAAACCAAAACACAAAACATAGAAATCGGGTTAAAGTAAAACTGAACGAAGTATTTCATTAGCATTTTCTTATTAGTTTTGAACTTTGGATTTTTATTTTTACTCTTTACTTTACTATTTGCTGTATGTTTTGTAAAAATTTCGGGTATATTATCGTACTGTGGTTTTCATCCAAACGAAAGTAAAGGAAAAAATTGAAATACGCAGAATCCATTTGAAGTCTGTGCAAAATTCTTGCAATGTTGGCATAAAACTGTTGAATCGAAATGAAATGCTAGAAAATTAGCTTTCCTTTTTATATGAGTGCGTCTTTGCGTCTTGTTGCAGAGCGCGTTTTGCTCAATGGTTCTAGAGAAATGTTTATAGCTACCGGTGGAGGGGACAGTAAAATTAATCAAGCATATATGGCAATAACCTTGTCCCGGATTAATGGGACTGTGAATGGAGCAAAGAAGATTTAGCTTTTGTTGGAACTCTCTGCTTTTAATTCGTGCTTTCTTTTTGTCTTTTAAGTGTGATCTCTTTGAAACCTTGTCTATATCAAGAGGTGGAGCTATTATATTCGTAAGCTTGTCTGTTCCTAAAGCCTGCCTTTGCCGTTCAACTGATGAGAGGAACGAGAAGCCGTTGAGAAATGCTTCATTACTGAAGGTAGGGTAATTCTCCTGTGAAATGGCTGCTGGTGTACGGAAACAAAGACGGAATGTTTCGTCTAATTAGCAATTTTGAAACAAGACCTCTTAGGAATGCTTAGAAATGGATTGAAAATTATCTTGCTTGCCCGTCATTTGTTTATTAATTGCTTATTCCATTCACAGGGTGTCCAGTAAATCCTTCTATGCATATCTGAAATGCTGTAAATTATATTCTTTAATTTGTATTGTGATTTGAATACTTTTAGAGTAGTTTTAGAGTACTGTAGTAATGTTTTGATGTTTTGATCAGTTTTTAACATATTTAATTTTTACGTGAACGTTTTGTGTATTTTCACGCGATTCTTACTGATTGTTGGTTTCAATATTATCAGTCATATTTTCAGTATTTGTTTGGCGCACAAATAATGACGCTTGGCGTCATTTTTAAGATAGAAATGTTTAAACGTATAAAATGCATAAAACAAAAATACATTCCTTAATTACAGCACAGTTTTGCTAAAATGCCTGAAGCAATACAGTTTCTACAGTACCAGGCAAAATGTCAATCAATCGCACCTGCAATTCGAATTAAATTATTAGTACTATAACTACTACTACTTCTAAAGCTATTAACAATAATAATAATAATAATTATAATAATTATCGCCATATTGGGGACACTAGCGCTCCCTGGAACACGGATGCTTCAATTCCGAAGCTCACACTTCGATGCTGATCCTTATTAGGATCAGCGGTTCCAAATAAGGTCTGCTCTGAGGTTTTTATTTATTTTTTAACTTCTGTAACAGCTTAGAGATGATAAAGTTTTAAATTAAGGAAACAAGCGATTGAACGAAATATCGTTTATTAAAGGAAACCAAATAAAACATTAAAACCACCCATTGAAAAATGACTTAAACAGCTTGAGTTTAAGTGTACATATGTGTACATATTAGCAAACCAGATCGGGCCGCGCAGCTATCTTCCTCTCTGCACTGACGCTCCTAAGAACCAAACAATGGTTGAATCATCTTAATACTCAGCAGAGCTTGCTGAACATAGATCTGAAGACCTCTAGCGGAATTATTCGCCAATTCTCTAGAAACCATTAGTTGTCATTAATCGTCTTCATAGCCTTACTTGGCAGACTTATCTTATTTGATGTTTTTCTATTGTATCAGAACTTAAACATTTATTTTTGCTGATCATATAGAGACTTGCAATTTTTAAAGTGCATCCAGAACCTGCATTTTTGCAACTATTAAAAAAAGATTGTATATTATCTAATGAAACGATTTCGCATTCATTTGAGAAACGATGCGAACGGATAACCCCTGACACCGTGTCTTACTATATAAATAATGACACAGCATTGTTACTGGTTGAATTAGTTAAATACAGTGATATGACGAAGAAAACGAGATAAATATATATATATATATATATATATAAATAGTGGTAAGCTTCAAAGATTTTACTGATGTTTTTAAAAGAGGTGGTCGTCTTCTAACTTAACTGTTCGCTGCCATATACTGCTGTAGTCTGGTTTAGTGGAGCCATTTTATTCATGCAGAAGACCGCACTTGAGCCTCTGCAATGCAATCGAGCAAAGAAAAGAACAGAAAAGGAAAGGGAAAAAAAGCAAGATGGAGAAAGAAACGAGAAAAGAAAGAAAATAACTTGGAAACAGAAAGAAAAAAAAAGAAGAAAAGAAAGAAAACAACAAAAGGGGAAAGTGCGCGCTTCGCTGCTGACCAGTTCCGACATTCCGTAATCGTCGGAGCATCGTGTTTCCCACTTCCCGGACGGTCGATGTCAGCCTTCACGGTCGTTGCCATTCCCAATTGTTTATCGAAATCCGATTTTACACCGATTGCTATATGTATTCAAGTCCTACATTTGCTGACCACTTTTGAATTGACATGTCATCACCATCTTCTACATTTATTTTCTTTCTTTATTGCTCTTTTCTCTCGTCTTCTTTTTAGTTTGATGATAACACTATTCCTGTGTTAAGAGAATACGAAAGTTAAGAGAATAAGAAAGTACACTACAAGATAAACAAACGTAAATCTCCTTTGTTAAGATTATGTACTATTATGGAAAAACTAATTCAAAATGTATTTGCAACATATTTGCAGAATAGAAAAATAAAATAAAAAAGAACTGTATAGAATTAATACTTTACTTTTAATAAGTCTAATACTTTCGTGATAAGAAAAAATTTAAGAATAAATGTGCGATGAAAAAAAGTAAGTTAATGTAAATGTAATTAGATGTATTCCTTCTCCCATTATTTTAGAAGAAGGAATGCCAACTGTTGGACAACGGAAAAAGTTTCTGCTCATTTATTATTTTTGAACGTTACCTGTCCAATTTAACATATTATTATTATCATTTTCCTTCAATTATAAAGAGCCTGAAATGGTGTCGCTGCAAATAGCAAAAAGGAACTATGGGACTAAAAATCGTATTATTCAAAACTGATTACTTTTTTTAATTATGAGTTTAATTAAATTTCTTCAGTGTTAGAAGAGTTATTATGACGGTGATGATATTTCTCACTATTAAATTCTAGTAATCAATTTCTTATGTCACTACTTATTATTAGATTGAACTAATAGAAAAAGAGAAAAAGCATAAAATAATATAATTTAACTCCACTTTAACAATGATTTTAAATTTAAAAAGTTTATATATATATATATTGATGATTGCGATAACTAGAAATATATTTCCTATATAAATTATGAAATACAATAATAAATATATAAATTCCACGCTATATTTCAAACCCAAACCGAAAAGGTGTTGTATATAAAAACAATTGTGCCAATTGTAAGAAAGATTTATACACTATGTGATCAAAAATACCGGACATCCCTCTGCTGTAGTGAACTGAGGCCTAGATGGCACGATGATGTCACGTACCGGTATAAAAGGAGGAGGAAGTCGTGTGTTGTTAATTGATACGAAGTAACAGCAGAGCTCAGTGACTTTGAGCATGGTCTGCTCATTGGCTGCCACTTGAGTGATAAGTCTGTCAGGAACATTTCAGCCCATCTAAAGTTGCCGAAATCGAGTGTTGGTACCGTGATTATAAAGTGGAAACGGGAAGGCGCAACCACAACAAACATCGACCGGATAGGCCGCATATTCTGATAGACCAGGATCGTCCAGTATTTAAGAAGATAGTGCGTGCAAATAGCCAGACATCGATTGAAATAATCACTAGTGAGTTTCACAATAGTACTAACCTATTCACTAATACCATCACCATGACTATTCGTCGAGAGGCATGGGTTCATGGTCCAAGAGCTGCTCAAAAACCAAACATTTCTCCTGTGAATGCTAAGTGCCACCTGAGGTGGTGTAAAGAGCGACGGCACAGGATAGTGGAAAAGTGGAAACGTTGATGTAATGAATCACGCTATACCGTGAGTCTGTCCGATGGTAGTCTTTGGATGTAGCCAATGTCCTTGGAACAATTTCTGCCATCATGTGCAATGCCAACAGTAAAGTTTGGAGGAGGCAGTGTGTGGGTATTTTTCATAGGATTGACTCGACCCTTTTGTATAGTGGCACGGCATTGTAATGCGAAATGATTCAAGGGCATTTTAACCAGTTACATACTGCATATGGTAAAGGATCACTTACTGTACATGACCATTGCCTCTACCAGCATGACAACGCTTCCTGTTGTAAAGCGAGATCTGTGAGGGAATGGTTTGCGGACAATAAGGTTCCCGAAATGGACTGGCCTGCTCAGAGTCCCGACCTGAAGCCCGAACAATCTATTGGAGGAATTAGACAGTCGACTTTAGGGTCCTAAGCGGACCCCAACTTCCCAAATCATGACCGGCTTTGGTTGCATCTTTTCTCGAAGAATGGCTGCCATTCCTCCAAAGATGATCAGGCACCTGATGGAAAGTTTTCCCGGCAGTTGATACAAGCGAAGACGAACCCACACCATACTGATGTCAACTACTGGACGAGAGTGTCAAAGAAAAAGTCTGACTATTGTTTCGGTAGGTGTCCGGATATTTCTGACACATTGTATAAATGGGGAGACGTCCCGATGTGTTTCTAAACATCTTTCTGAACTCAGAGGATATTTTAGAAGAAAAGATTGTGATAGATATGACTTGCTGAAACATTGTTTATCGTTTTATCATCATCCTGTAAAGGAGTTCAAATTTCTTATTTTGAAAATGATGATAAAAAAGAGAATATTATGAAAGCTCGATGTATTCTCAGTTTAGATTGCATCAACAGAAATCAAGTTTTACTATGGATAACAAATTTATATCTTTGGCAATAAACACAATTCTTCGTTTAAATAACATATATTAATTCTTAATATGCAGTTATCTCATTTTAATATAAAGATTTTATTTTTCTTTACAATTGAAGGGCTTGGTGGAAGAAGGGCCAATTCCACAATTTTGTGATTTGGAGAAAAATGCAGTTAAAGTTTTAAAGAAGCTGAACAGTCCAATGTCCTTCACTTTCTACAAGGCATTTCCCATGGTGTTAGGAATATCCTACAATGAATTTTGTACAAAGAGTAAACATAGATGACACTAACTTACACATCAGACACAAATCTCATTTTTCATGGAGGAGTGGAATTGGCCCTTCTTCCACCAAGCCCTTCAATTGTTGTGGTTGTATTTCTGTTTAATGCTACGTCCTATTTGTTATGTATTCTTGTTTTCCTCTTTGCTTTTTGGCATTTTTATTTTGAATTTTTGCTTCATAAAGAAGTCGCCGTAAAGATTTAGAAAATTTGCCTTTGTAATATTATATTATTTGGTGAAGTAAGTTATTTAATTAATATGTATGTGATAAGTATTACAATTATTACATTATATTATATTTCATCTATTATTATTTCTAGTAGGCTACAAATAGTTTCGAAATTTAACATATATGTAATAAAAATTTAAATGATTTCCATCTTATTTAAAAGATTTTACTGTCTAGACTTCACCCTTTATACTTGTCACTCAGAAATCTTTTTCCTGCCGAAGTCAGCATCGTCCTTATTTATTTGGCTAATAAAGATTTATTCATTGCGGACAATTGATTTCTGCCAATAATAACACGCTAATGTTTGGTATGATTATAATGCTTAATTGTCTGCTGTTTATAATATCAAATATTGTAATAATCGGTAAACACAAGATTTTTGGAATTGTTATTGTTGACTAATGCAAAATAAACCATATTGGACGCCAAGTATTTTGCAGAGATTTAAAGCATTCATTTTAAATAATTATTGTAGTAAACGTTAGTCTGTTATGCTTTAGCTGTTTCTTTTGACTTTTTAATGGCTTCTGAATTATCGAATACTTTAAATAGAACACTTCGTGAGAAAACCTCTTAGAACAGCGAAATGAATTCAACTCAGTGACAATGAACACACCTTTGTGGGGCTAAAATTACCATGCTTTTAGTTCAGAATGTTTTTGATTTGCGTTGCTTTTCCCACAAACACGATTCTCCATCTTGTGCTTTGCTTCATAAAACACGTTGACAAACTGCAATTAATCTACTGTGACTGGATAATATCATGTTATTGTTGCTTTGGAACGTTGTTTATTCAGGGAAATAACAAAGAACAATTCCGATAGTCGGATATCTTTTGTTGTACTGTGATATTAGAATTAGAAATGCAAATTTCCATATTGAACTTAGTCTAAAGCAATTTTATAGAGCTGTGTACTGATTACAGGAATAAAAAGTGAAATTGAAAAACATATTCCTACATTTTCCTCAAATCGTATCGAAACCTCAATAGGCGATATAGTTGTTTTTCAACTGGCTAATACTCATATGTAAGATTCAAAAGTAATTTTCGAAACGACAGTGAACCATTTAATAAAACTATAAGAAATTAAGAAATTTATTATAATTATATCTCTTTCGTGCTTTAATAGATTTTGGACCGAAGATCTTTACGTAAGGGCTCAGTTTTGAACAAAATAAACAGTGGAGTTTACATTCACTAAAATTTATACAGCATTGAAGTTTTAGCTATCTAATGTAGTAACGCGTCTCAGTTCTTGTACGGTAACAATCACTTTGGTGGTTTTTTTTTTATAAATACTGAATTCTTATGGAGGTCAAATTTGTAACAAAATTAGTTGGAATCATTATTGTTGTAATAGCAAACTATCAGTTACAGCAATCAAGTCTTTTCAGTTTTTGAGTTATCTTCATCATAAACGATGGTCAAACAAATAAATTGTGACTTAAAATTGCATTCTGAAACTTTTTCGTTTTAATCCATTTTTCTGTCCGATGTATTGGGTGAGTGCAAAAATTCTACCCGTTTTTATTACCCATAAAGAAGAGCAAATAAACGCAAAATGAACAATACCTATTATTGTGCATAATCTCCATTGCTATCTAGGACCTCTTACCATCTTTCTGGTAGGAGATGAATCCCACGGCGCGGCCGTAAAATTCCGGCGGTTTCGAGTCAAAAAAATCTTGGATGGCAGTTTTCACAGCATTAAGATCATCAAAGATTTTCTGACTGAAGGAATTGTTCAACGCACGAAATAGGTGATAGTCAGTTGGTGCCAAGTCAGGAGAATAGGTAGGGTGGGGTAAAACCTCCCAACCAAAGCCCAGTAACTTTTGGCGAGTGATGACAGCAGCATGTGGCCTGGCGTTATCGTGATGAAGGATAACACCGCGACCATTGATGAGACCTGGCCGCTTTGCTACCAAATTTGAATGCAGCCTGTCTAACTGTAGACAGAAGGCAGCATTGATGGTTTGGTTGAGTGGCAGGACCTCTCAGTGAATTATTCCCTGCACATCCCACCACACACTCAATAACACCTTCTTGGGATGAAGTTCAGCTTTCGAAGTCATTGCAGGCGGATCAGAAGGGCGACACACAGTCCTACGACGCTTTACATTACGGTACATAACCCACTTCTCATCTTCTGTCACAATTCGTGTCAAGAATGTATCATTTTTGTACCGGGAAAGCAAGAAAACACAGGTGGCGATTCGGTCATCCCGTTGCTTAGCTGTCAGGTTATGTGGAACCCAACGATCCAACTTTCTCGTAAAACCCAACTTAACCAGCCGTCTCTCGACCATTGTCCCGTGTACGTTGAAGGTCTCCGCTAATTCTTGCACGGTTGGGTTCGGGCTGTTCCTTATGGCTTGGTCAATATCGTCCTCTCCAACGTGTGATGACCGTTCACTCCTAGCCTGATCTTGGCAGCTTCTGTCTCCTTCCCTAAATTTACGAAACCATCGACGAAATGTGCTTTTGTCTATTACATCCTCCCCATAAACTTGACAAACATTGTGACATGCTGCGGCTGCCGTACTCTTTTTATCGAAATCGTATAACAAACAATGTCTTATATGCTCCTTCTCGCGTTCATGTGACACCCTCTGATATTTTTTTTGAGATGATTAACTTTGTGAGACACGATGCATTTATATGTGAGGCATCCACACCTTTGATTGGCAGACGATTTGCATCATTACAATGTCATGTGTGAGGGCAATTCCATTGCAAATTTTCATATCCAAAAACGGGTAGAACTTTTGCACTCACCTAATAATTAAGGAGTGGAACAAATGGCAGATCAACAGTATTACATTTGTTTAATTTGCTAGATATGGTTCCCTTAATAGATACGGTTACGATCTACAAAATGTTTTC
Organism: Thereuonema tuberculata; assembly: GCA_023159025.1. Taxonomy (NCBI): domain Eukaryota; kingdom Metazoa; phylum Arthropoda; class Chilopoda; order Scutigeromorpha; family Scutigeridae; genus Thereuonema; species Thereuonema tuberculata. The sequence goes on along the minus strand of JAFIDM010009631.1, from coordinate 318,277,587 downwards.
CTTAAGATTGGTTTCAGGCCGCGCGGTTGGCGTTGTCGCGCATGACATCGGCCTCTCACCTCTGAGTGCCGGGTTCATGTTGGTTTCGTGATGGTGGACGATCCGCACTGGGCAGGTTTTCTTGGGGCTCTCCCGTTTCCCCTGCACTTCTCCCACCATACTTTCTCAGTCTTTCTCTCCATCTGTCCATATTTCCGTGGGATAGTACAATAGACCTCTGGTCGCAGTGCTTGGCTTCTCTGCCAGCCACATTCATTACATAACATAACATAACGTAAGATTGGTTTCAAGCATGTCTATGATTTTGCTCGATGAGAATTTTTCAAACTCATGGCATAAGGGGCTGTTTTTGTTTGTTTGTTTGTTTGTTTTTTATTTATTTTTTGCTTTTTTATCTAATAATTGATTTTATCAAGATACGTCAATGATGCTCTGTAGTATATCTTGTAAATTGAAACTTCATTGTCATGCGTCGTAATGCAAGCCCATAATAATTAAAACATAACTAAATAGTTTAAAAAAGGCGATTTTTTTTATTTCTTTTTTCTAATTCTATTTTAATAAGTGAAAATCAGCAATCTCTATACATCTTGTTACATATTAGGGGGTGGTTCAAATCTTACATTGTAAAATAAAGTAGGTTGCTCCAACTTATAGATTCTTAAGAATTGTGGTATTAAATTGATCCTATTAAGGCAAACACAATCAACATTATACATTATCACTACCACTTTATCACAGGTTTCTAAATCATTTTTTTAATTTCAAAAGGAAATGAATCATTTTTATCGTATTTCGTTTTTATAGTTTTCGGTGGTAGATCTGTTTATTTAAACGTCCTCCTGGTAACCAGACACACCTGGTTTGAATCCCAGTAACATATCGATTTTCTTCAACAAGTATTACTTGTAAGTCTGTAAAACTTCCGGGACTTCATTTGAATTCTCCATCTTGTTCCCTTATGAAAGAGAAAAAAAAGGGAGAGATATTGATTTGAAATGTCTCGAAGAAATTGTCTTTTCTGCCATGTAATCTTTATTAAAAAAAAGAAAGGGCAACAATAACTATATACGGTATTTAATTCGGTAGAAGATTAAAATAATTTTCAAATTGCAGAGCATCTTTACTTCTGGACATCAAACTAGAAAGTTAGACCTAAAATCGTAGGGAAAAAAGCTCAAGTTGGTGAGTTATAAATTTCACAATTTAACGTTTTGCGATTGGACAGAGAAAAAGAACCGAAACCGATGTTTTGATACTTCGTATCAAATTGAAAATTTAAAATTTTGAAATATATAGGATGTTATTCTATTTTGTTTACTCGTTTTCTCTTTAATTTTGTTAATTTCCTGTTTTAAAATGACTTAAAGAAATACTTTATTTGAAAAAGACAATTACAACATGTTGAATGTATGCTTTTGTCTATACCAATCCAGAATGTCTTTGCTGTTACGAATCCTCTTTTCAACGTTTACTTTCTCTATGATAAAATCGAGTTAATAGGATAAGAGTACTAGTGAGCTTTCATGATCCACTGTGCAAAAGGATACATCGACCTAAGCATATGAAAATGAATATTCAAAAAGCTAGTAATAATGAGTACCTCAACATACAGACTTTCTCGTTCTTGCTGGTAAATCAATGAACATGGATGTTGATAAAACACATGTCTTGTCTTGAACATCTTAGGTATAGACAATGATTGTCTGTTCCTAGCTCTGAAGATGATTTTGGTCTTTCCATCTTATTTTTGGTCGTCCTCTGTCTCTTTTTCCTTTGGGTTTATATTTCAAAATTAAATTTGGGATCTTATCGTTGGACATCCTTTCAACATGGTTAAGCCAATTTTTTTGGTAATTTTGAATTTCTTGAATTAAACTTGGAGTTTTAAGTTGGTCTCGGATATCATTATTTTTCTTTTTGTCGAGGCGTGTAAATCCTAATAAAGGTCTCAAAAATTTCATTTGTGCAGTTTCCAATCTTTGTTTGTTTCTTTGTTTCAATATCCAGGTTTCACTCCCATATTTAATTGCTGCTTTGGCTGTAATGTTATGTAATCTTAGTAGTGTTTCTTTCGTCATTTGTTTTCCAAATCTTCTTCTAATTATGCCATTCATTCTGTTGCATGTCTGTATGTTTGATATCAGGTTTGCCTCATCGTTATAACATGAAATTATGTTTCCTAAATATTTAAACTCTGATACTTGTTCTATTATTTTTCCATTAATTACAATTTTTACTCTTTGTATTTGTTTTCCACACATTGCCATGGATTTTGTTTTTAATTCCGAAATTTTCATTTTATAATTTTTTGAGATAGTATTTAAATGATTTGCTCCAATTTGAAGTTCATCTTCTGAATTTGCTATCAAAACTTGATCGTCAGCATACAGTAATGTCTTCAATTTTTTATCTTTTATGATCTGGATACCATTTTTATATATTGATTTCCATTCTTTTAGAATTCTATTTATATATATGTTGAAAAGTATTGGGGAAAGTCCACATCCTTGTCTCACTCCTTTGTTTATAGTTAAAGGTTCTGATATTTTCCCGTTCATGAATTTTATATTAATTTTTGTTTCTCTATATATACTTCTAATTACATCAATTAATTTCGTCGGAATTTTATCTTCTTCCATAATTTTCCACAGTAAATTTCTGTTTAGGTTATCATAAGCTTTCTCGTAATCAATGAAAAGTAGGTACGTTGGCAAATTAAATTCTCTTCTTTTTTCAAGTAATTGCTGTAATGTGAATATAGCGTCTGTACATCCTCTTCCTTTCCTAAATCCACACTGTTCTTCTTCTAAATAAGTATCTGTAAACTGGGTTAATTTATTTTTTATAATGTTCGTAAATAATTTGTATGCTGTCTGTGGTAATGTTATTCCTCTATAATTTTGACAATTATCCTTTGGTCCTTTTTTATGTATACTAATTACTATTCCAGTTTCCGATTCCGTTGGTATTTGTTGTTTTTTCCAGATCTCATTAAAAAGATTGAGTAATTTTTCTTTTAATTTTCCATCTCCATATTTAAATAATTCTATATATATCCCATCTGATCCCGGACTTTTCCTGTTCTTTGAGTTTTTTAAGGCATTTTCTAATTCATCCATTTTAATTCCATCTGAGCTTTCCGTTGTATTATTAAATTTCTGAAAATCATTCTCAACTTCTACCTGATCTTCTACATTCCAGAGTGACTTGTAATGTTTTTTCCATTCTTCTTCTGGTATTAAATTCATTCTTAATTTATCATTTTCTGTACATTGTAGTTGTCTGAAAATTTTGAAGCCTATTCTTTGGGGTCCTGTGATGTCATGTTCTAAAGATTTAACAAATTTATCCCAATCTTCTCTACGTGTTTTCCTTGATAGTTTACTAACTTCCGCTCGCAATTTTTTATATTCTACATAATTGTTTGTGTTTTTATTTTGTAGATAAATTTTAAAAGCTTGCTTTTTTTTCCAAATCTTTTCCTGTAGATCTTCGTTCCAAGTTCTAATCCATTTCTTGTTTTTATGTGATTTATAACCTAAACTTTCCTCTGCTGCATGTAATACTCCTTCTTTGATATTTTTCCAATCTGTTTCTATATTGTTTGTAGATTCTGTTATCTTATCTTTCAGTCAATTTTTTATCTTGATAAAACACATATTTAATAAAATGTTGAAACATGGCTGTTAATTCAAAACCCGAGGATTACCAAGCTCAATCCAAAGACAATTCAATTAAATATATGGCTCATGCTTCTACAGGGCTCTACAAAACGTTGTAAAAGTTATAAAAGAAAAAAACGTCGACCAACTACTGTACTCATTTCTTCGTGCCTATACACGTCCCTACACGTTGATTGACATGATTTTTTGGAACCGCTTTTGAATAGTTTTATGGCGAGTACTTTAGAGAAATCATAATAATTCAGTTCTTGATGAGAACTGATTTACCATATTATAAAAAGAAAATGCATATGAAGAACAACAGAATTTGAAACTTTATATCTAGATCTTCAGTTCGAAGAAACTATACAGAGAAAGGAAGAAAAAAAAAAATGTGAACTGAATTTTAGAGTTTGGAAAAAATTACTTCATCGAAACCTTCCGTTTTAGTAATTAAATGACCAAACAACGAATTGTCAAGAACACATAGCGATGAGGAATTTGATAAGTAAAAATATCAGTACTATAAATATTCAACTCACAAATTATGACTATATACCATTATAAGTAAACTATGTAGTAGTTAATTAAAGTTAACATAAACCACATTTGGTTTATACTTTATCCAAGTACAAATGATTTCCAATATTCCAATAATAAGAAACAGAAAAGAATTGTTTACTATAAGTACTAATTTGGAAACGCCTTTTTATCTTAACTAGTCGTCCCCACGATGAATCTTTGTGTATTAGATTTTGTAAAGTTTTCCATCTGACTGACATTCCAATCTTAAATGCAAATTGTAATGGTATTGACGACGAAATAACTGATATAAAGTATAAAATCATAAAACCGTGACAGTCAAGTTATCGTTTCTCCTTTCCCGGGTAGGAGAGGCAATAGGCCTAACTTTTGTACATAATTATGTGATTCAACTCCACTGTAAAACCCACAGCACATTCAGAAAAGCACATCGAGCGGATAGTTATTGTAGTATCTCTTAGGGTTGTGCTGTTCTTATATCTGTTGTTTAAAACTAAACGTTCGTTTTTGGGGGTTTCATAAAAATCAGGATACTTCGTAGGTACTTCCTCCAATAGATTGTAAAGATATTGCTAAAAATACTAAATATGTTGAAAATTTCTGTATAAATTATACAGTATAAATATCCTTGGCATTTGATCCAAATATATTGCAAAATAATTTTGTAATATATTTAATTGAAATATATTTAATTGAAATTTATAAATTTAATATCTAGAATAAAATATACATTCAGATAGAACAAATCTGGCGAATCTAACAAATTTTTAACTAAGAAATGCTAAATAATTTGTACCATAGGTTTAAGGAACTTTTTATGAGTTTTGAACTTTATCTAATGTTCTAAACTGAGCGGAACAAAAATAAATTGATTTAGAAAATTAATTACCTTGCTAATTTTTTTCATAAATTCATAATTTATTTATTTTTAAAACTAATATTGTATGTTTTCTTTCTTTCTAGGTAAGTCGATTATCCTTAAAAAAAATTTGACCTGCTAAAATTTCTAAGTATGAACGCATTTTTAAAAGGTAAGAAAAATGGCTTAATCACATCATTGTTACCTCATAAAACATTGGGGTATTTAGGATAGTATTGTTCAGGATTTAGGATAGGATTGAATTTTATATAATGAATATGATTATTAAGAGATTTTCCAATTAAAATTTGTAAACATCTTCTATTCATGAATCTGCATTTATGAATAGAAGATGTTTAAATTTAAAAGATTTTCTATGCAGATTTTCATACAAAATTAAAGTTGAAATATTGGAAACATGAAAAATAATTTTTGCATTGTATGTAAGGATTTGAGTATGGCACTTTAAGAGAAGAAATGTGTTGTATCTTATTCAAACGCTTAATTCAATTTATTACAATATGATTTCATAAGAATGTAATATATTAGGGAAGCACATTTGGATTATACTTTATCCAAGTACAAATGATTTCCAATATTTCAATAATAAGAAACAGAAAAGAATTGTTTACTATAACTACTAATTTGGAAACGCCTTTTTATCTGAACTAGTCGTCCCCACGATGAAGGTTTGTGTATTAGTTTTTGTGAAGTTTTCCATCTGACTGACATTCCAATCTTAAATGTCTGCTTTAAAAATGCTGTGACAATCTCTTTGTCGCCAAGATGCAGATATAAGCTTCACCTTTAATCTTGTGACAAGTCGGTTAACTCTAGTTCTACGATGATAAAGATGACCTTTTGGAGCGTATACGCTCCCCATCAAGCCAAATATCTATTTTTTAGCGCAGTGGATACCGTCTTTCTTTAATTACCACAGTCAAAGAAAAAAATTTAAGGTTCTTTTCTTTCATAAAATATTATGTCCCCTAATTTATGTAAGAAATGTTCTTACAGTTTCTTTTCAGTACTAAATAGTAAGATTGATGTTGACAATTGTAGTTCAAATATCGGTAAAAGTTTAGAGTTTTCTTTGTTATCTAGTTTCCATAAGTAAAGAGGAAAAGTTTTTCTTTATTTCTTCACTTACTTCTCACCGGGATGTTAAGGAGAGAAGCACTCCTTGCATAATATTTATTCTGAAACTCGCCCATTGAATCGGGTGGAATGTCCATCGATGTTTATAGATGATAATTAACTAGAATAAAATAAAAAATTAATAATAATAATATTCTCTTTGTGAAAGAAGATAATTGTCAACCTTTAATGGATTCAAGTAATTAAACCATCCGCGACACTCCTTTTTTCCCCTATATTTCGGTATATTTATATATATATAGATAGATAGATAGATTACAGATATGCTGGGACTCAAGATGGCCCATAAGGGCGATCGTATGATCAGCCCCAACGCTCGCCTGGCTGCTACCCCCGGGAAAAACACCCGGTGCCTTTCTACAGCTGGATGGGTAAACTTTAGGACCCGTCTATTGAAGAATTCAGTGTTAAAAAAATCACTGACCTCTGCCAACCTGCAGTTAAACGCCTTACTATTTGACAACATTGCTCATTACTTATGTGTAGAATGACGGATATTGTTCGATAAGGAATGAAGGCATAAATCGAAACTTAAAATTCAGAAATAAGGCTATGACATTAACACTAATAACTTTAATTATTTAACCAAAAACATCACGTTTCAATGCTTTTTGGTCATGGTTCTTATTCTTTTATTTCCTTCCTGTAACAACTATTGATCTTTTAGTGATGGAAAAAGAATATAAAATAAAAGTAAGTAATGGATGAAGGAATTTTTAACACGAGAAACCACAGAACACCAGTTCCAAAAAATATCGAATTTTAAATAATTTGATCCAGTATTTACGCATTAGTGTGTCTTGTTAGCATTCACAAATGGATTAATCTATATTACTAAAATCTTTTATTTCTCTGTCTGTGTGTCTGTCTGTCTGTCTGTCTGTCCGGCGCAGTTTTCTGTGAGAATGAAAAATAGAAAGAATATTTACAATGAAACATCCGCGACAGGAATCGAACCTGCAACCTTCTGATCCAAGGTCAGACATCTTATCCATTAGGCCATGGGAACTACAACTCTCTTCATATTGTTTTTTTATTGTCAAACCTGAACTGACTTTGACTGAAAAGTAACAATTGTAATTAAAAAGAAAGTCAAAAAAGAAAGAAGCAGTACTTCAATAAGTACAGTACGATTCTCCCGCTGATTCTAAAAGCAGTCGTGGATTGAGAAAATATCAAAAATTAAAATTAAAAAAAAAAAAACTTAAAAAAAATTTTAGTTTTAGTTTACTTGATGTAATTTGTGTGTGTGTTTTTTTTAATAAATAACAAATTGTTTTCCGTTACATACGCGAGGCTTCCGGAGCGAAGCGACGGGTAGCCGACTAGTTTTTAATAATAAAGGTTATACAATCTCACTATTTAAATATTATATTCAAAGAAATTAATTTTTTAAAAGTAAACTTAAGGTTCCTCTTATTCATGTGGAAAATAATGTACTGATGATTACGTTATTTTCGTTCATGACCTACTACAAAGAATGAGCTAGTTTTAAAAAAAGAGGTAAAAAAATGTTTTTCTTTTCATTTTTTGTTAGGATTTAAATTTGAAAATTGTACGATTTTTTTTTTATTTTTGCCGAAGAAAAGCGAAAAAAAAAAGAAGGAAGGCACATACCAAATGGAATATGCAATGCAGACGAGATAAAACAGGCTGCGAAACGAATGTAAAACATCTCGCGATGCTTTGTGTGGGTGGTGTGTGCGGCGACAACGAACTCCAACTGAGTCTTGTCAGGAATATAAATTGATATTGTAAAATAGGTTCGGGGATAGCGGAGGCATACAGGGAGAAATAAACTGATTTTTCTCGCTTTATTTTCCTGCCCACTTTCGAGGGTGACTGAACGGTTCATCAGAACATAAAAAAGACAGCAAATCGATAAATATGGCTTTTTTTTTTATTTGTCTTTTTTCTTTGGGTAGTGAGGGAGTGAATAGATTATACGGTTCACTTCAATTTCTTAACTAGGTGGAATAAGTTTAGTGATCCTTATTAGATCTGTCGAATCAAATAAACACTCTCTTTCTTTATAAAAACTCATCCTATGGATGCAGCTGGTGTGGCTTCAAGTAATAGGATGGGTTGGCAGCAATCATTAGAGGAATTAAATTATTGTTATTATTTAATGTATTATTGTATCATTTATTTGAAAATAAAATCAATATTTTTACAAGTTTTATTATTGGTAAGAGCAGTCATTTAAATTTGTCTTAGGGAAAAGATAAGAAAGCTGTGTCGATGCATTATTTGAATATATTTTGTAATTTTTTTGACTATAACATTCAGTTTTTAAGAGTAGGAAATACATTTAAGGAAAAAGAAATCATAACAATAGAATTTTATTATTGAAAGCAATAAAGTTCTATAAGGAAACATACACTAAGTATTAACGAACATTCCTTTTTAAATTTCTGTAGACAGAAGTAGGCTTCTAACAACGGCAATGATGTATGCTTTTTTTTTCTATTAGAAAATAATAATAACAAATAGACTGAATGCATCAATGTCATTTTTTAACCAATTACTATTATCTATAACAATTTAAAATTAACTCTCCTTGCCGTTTAGATAGTAAGGGCAAGAATGCAAATATTGAGAAACTTATGATATTTAAAAATATGATATTTAAAATAGCAATATATGTTTATAAAACATGAACTAATTGAATCTATAAATGTACGGAATACTGAAATCCAGCATTTGCGTAAACTCCAAGTCTAGCTTCGAAAATTAGCATAGCATCTACAATCTTCGTGTTTTGTAGAATACCCAAAATTACAGAAAATTTGTTTTCACCATCCTCATTATGAACAATTTATTAATTAATTAAATATCCTTACTTTTTCAAAAATAAATTACTACTTATTACTAATTAAAGGGTGTTTTAGATAATGGAAATAAAAATGAAATTTTTCTGAGATTTATTTTACTAAATAGCTTATCAATAATAAAAGTTTTCATATTTACTCATGACTGAGTAATTTCAATTCTGCAAGTTTAATTATTACCAAATAATTTTGTAAATTATTTTGTAATTTATTCGTTTTTAAATTAATATTTCTTTAGCTAAAATGATATTACCTTAAAATTAAAATTTTAAATTTAAATTATAATGATGTACTTCTGAAAATAAAAATCTTGCTTTTGAGGAAATTATTTTTTGAGATTAGCAAAATAAAGGTAACACCTAAAATTTATATTCAGATTGAAATGCATTTATTAAATAATTATCATTTAGTTCCATCAAAAAAATTTGAACTTTCAATCTATCAATCTTATATTCTTAAACACTGCAGCACCGAATTGGTTTGAACTGCAATTCGAGTTTCTGTTCAATATCAATTGGAAATCTCTCGAAATTTGCAAAGACCGATGGGCCCGCATTTGGAGCCCTCGGTTTTAAATAGTGTGCATTCAGTCGCAAATAATATAGAGCCAATTAATCGTAATTGTCGATAACTCAGGCACACTCCGTTTGATAGCAAGTCATTGACATGAAGATCATAAACGTGTTTTATTTGACACAACTGTTAATTTAAACTGATTCAAGAGAATGTATCGGCTAAGGTATGTGATGAAAGTTATAGTTTTCTAAATTAGTTATACACATACATTAAAGAGGAACTAAAGTCACCATGTACAAATATTCGTAGAATGAAGTATACACATTTCCATAAGCCCGTCAACATTATATAATTTTTTTTTCTTTAATGAAACGAAATAATAAAAGTGAGACAATATAAATATTCAGGGTGTCAGTGTGAAATCTGTACCTAATAATTCAAATTATAAAGTACTTTTTCTTTATGCTGTAAAGAAATACTACTTAAATTTGGCTGTAAAATATGAAGATGTTTGGATACAACAGATTGACGCAAGGGCCTAAATGAGATTTAAAAATATATATTTGTTTTGAAGCCTTGCACAGAAGATTAACTTAACATCGAAAACTTATAAAAAATGACTGCCTTAATTAGTAAGTGCCTTTTTTTGTAGTCATAAACAGTAGTTAATTAACAACTGTAATCTTATAATTTTAAAAGTTTTCCAATATGTTAATGAAATGGTAGAAAAACTAACTTCAAAAGGTCATTCACATGTCTATTTCCATAATAGCAGGAGGTTTGCATTAAATTTTTAAGACGCATGATCTGATTTGTATGTGACCACTAATGCTTAAGGATTTCTTGAAGCAGCAGAGACTCGCAGATAGTCAGTCTAATATCATTATGGTACTGTCTGATATCATACTATAACTTCATTATGTTAGCTCATAATACATCAATTCTACCTCAACTTTTATTTACAAAGCCAACAAACACTATTAAGGAAAGTGTTTTCTATTTTCTAACTGATGTCTTAACCATCACACATTTAGGCAATACAGAATACTGGTTCCAATTTCGTCTTAACTTATCTAGAAAGAAACTTTCTACTGGCAACAATCCTCAAATAATTTATGCTATATGATTTTGGGTAATCAGTACATGACGCCTATGAGAGCTACCAAAGTCACTAATCAAGAATTAGCTTTGATTTTCAAGAATAACTTACTAAATCGTTAGAACTATAATGTTGTATTAGAAAATAAGAAAATGTGATTAATTGAGATAATCTTTGTGTAGCTGATTCTTATTAATCTGAAATTGATGGAAAATCATTTTCATAGAATTAAAAATGCAAATTTGTAAAAAAACAACTTTTTATCAAAAAGTTTTCATAAAGATACCTTGTATATTTAAAAAGAATTATTTTTCTCTTGTATTTGATTTGTATAAATAAATTAAATGAATAAGACATAATTATTGTTTTTTAATTATTTTTTATGGAGGGGAGATGCATCCCAATTAATTCAGTTAATTAATCAATCAAAAATTTATATCTGAAAACGTCTTTATTATCACATTGTATTTATGTATATCAATTATTTAGGAAGTTATGTGTAACTGTGTTCTTGCTTTATACAATTGAACAACTTAAATATGTCCTATATTTTAAAGAAATAATAAACTTCAATTTAGTATATCAAATCCCCATGGTTTTGTTATGAAATAAGTTACTGATAATGCATTTTCTCTTTTGATTATTATGGTCCAGAAGTTCCTTAAGACACAATTAGGATCAAGTATTGTTAAGTCATATTCCCCAAACAGCCGCAGAAGTCGTCCAAATGTATATTTTAGTTGACCATTGTCTTAAGAGTTCACAACTATTCCGTAAAGAGACCGCCTCAAAACGACTGTGCTTTTGCTCCAAGGGGGAAAGATAATCCCAGGCGAACATAACCCTATCCTTCCTAATTAATTTCCCACTCCAAGCGGGAGCTTGGTACCTTTCCCAAGGTGCTCTACCTAATGGGTCCCTGGGGCCTGTAATCCTCCACTATTTTTGCACATCACATTCGCGCGGTTGGTGGGATTAAGAGAACTGAGCCACGATTTTGTTTTCAAACCGCAATAAGTAATGTACATTCGCCTTCCATAAGTGCTTCCCCTTTTGCTTTGACTACAACACGAGAAATGGTTTCAACTACAACGGCCTTGAAGAAAGATGTGCAAAATGTGCGTTGACTTACGACAGGAAACTGTTTGTGAAACTATAACTCTAAATTACTTCCTAGAGAAGTTTCAAGAATATTTCAGTTTGTAATATATCAACTTTCCTAAGGCTATCTTACAAGTTAAATATACTTTTACAGTGTTGTAAATGAATTCACAAATATTTAAAGTAAAAAATTTAATAAGATTTCAATGAAGAGAGCCTTATATGTAAAAGCGGAATTAAAACCAATCACTAAGAAACAATCTTAATTTAAATTTATATTTTTGCCTTAGAAAATCTTCACTCAATATCATTCTTAGTTATTGGTAATGGTGTTTCCTATTAAACTATATAAGGCTTATATTAAACCAAATAAGATTAAGGGAACTCTCTCCCTCTAATCAATATAAACTTGAAAGCTTCATTTCACACCTCCCCACAAAGAAAAGAAAAAAAAAAAGCTTTACTAAATACTATAATCAACGATGGCTTCGATTGTTTTGAAATTTGCAGTCATTTATTTGCAATACTGAATTCCGTACATTAAAACCTTTGTCTACTTATTTCCTAACCTTCCTTATTTCCTAAGCGTTTCGTTATTTACATTTTGTCTTTTTTTTCTTTTATTCCTAATTGATAAATTTTCAAGTAATACTCAAAATTTAGTTTAATCAACAGGTTAATCTGAAATTTCCTTTTGAATGAATAAAAAAAAATACAATTTAGTTTACAGCTTTTTAGTGAATAAAGAGATTCTGTATCGTGTTAATCATCGAATGTCTGCCAATTAAACATTTAATCTAAAGCATATTTCCCAAACTGCGTTTTTTTGGAAAAGAAGTATGGGTTTACGTTGTTCATTATTTCCAAAGACAGTGATTAGCAATAGTATATTCCGTCAATCTACTTAATTCTTCACTTTTAGTATTTATTTTTGCTTAATATTTATTTAGTGGGCAATTACAAATTTACTACAAAGATTATATTTACTTATTAGACAATATAGATTATTATAAATAGATGCGTTTTAAACTGGACATAAAATATTCTTAAAGATCTTGCACTTTATGATGATATAGTTTCTATTAATAAACTACTAAATAATATTCTTATGAATTTCGTAGATACTTACTTTTAATTCTAACTTTATTTTTAAGTTTTAATCCGACACAAAATTTCCAATCTGCTTGTTTTTCAATGTTATTTGGTCGACATTGAAAAGAAATTGATTTAACTAGGGCCGACATTTTTGGGGTATTTCAGAAATTGTTATTATTATTTAATTTCCATTAATTGTGTCGTAAATTCTTTGCTGCCGGGATCATCATAGAATGTTTGGATTGTGGTTCCCTTTGTTAATACTACTATTAATATAAGCATTGACATTATTCATTGATCATGTAATCATTCCCTTTCAGTTGGATGATGGGGTTTCTCCGGAGACTCTTCTCTTTATAAATAGGTTCCGTTTATATTCTTCGGAACCATTAAGGCGGTGGAGATCACAACATTTATGGTGATGGGGATAAAATATCGATGTGCTTTGCCTGTTCGAACGTGAGAACTTTTCGAGCGAAGTTGGGCTGTTCTTCAAGCATGGCATCTTGCTTGGCTATCAGTCTTCTCGCTGAATACGCGCTGGGATAAATATTGGTGCCATTATGAACCGGCCTAATGCTTTCCGTCTCGCCTCTGATATCATCGACCAAGTAACTTCCCACATAAACCCAAAGACAAGTTATTGCTCTTAATAAATAATGTTAGTTTTATCTGTGAGGGCGATAAGGAGAAGTCGGAGTGAGTAGTTTGTTTGGAATACAATGAGGATCAGCCATAGCGAATTGTTTGAAGATTGCTTAGGCCGTTACAATACATTCTTTCTGCTGTTAACCAGCGTGTTTCGGTATAGTTTTTCTTCGTCTTTATCTACTGTTACTAATCAATTTTTCATTCTCTGTGTTAGAATTTTAATCGATTGATATTCGAATTCTATCCCAATATTAACATCTTAAAGGAACTTCCTCACTTTTGTCCAACATAATGCGAACAACTCCTAATACCGATCATCGGAGAAATCGGAATCAATTTATAATTATCCTTTAAAAAAAAGTAGCCTAGGTAAAATTATCAATTGCGTTGATTTTTTTGAAATTATTTTGTTCCCTTTTCTAATTTAAATTTATTTTCATTTTACACTCATGGACAAAAAAATTAGCGCACCAAGAAGGAGTCGTCAAAATGAAACGAAAATTTACATACGTAATGACTACTTTGATATAAGTAAATGATTAGAAAATCAAAGAAAAAGGATAATTTATTTCAGAGAAAAAGGCAAAAGAACGGAGGAGTTAATACTCCGTTGGACCCCCTCTAGCGCGAATGCACGATGCGATACGATCGGGCATTGAGTCATACAAGTTCTGTATGATGTCTTGAGACATTTCGTTCCATATTTGCTGTAACCTTGCCTCTAGTTCGTTCAAACTCGTGGGATGCCAACTCGTCGTCCCAAATGATCCCAGATATGCTCGATTGGAGACAAATCTGGGGATCGGGCAGGCCAAGGAAGGGTAGTAACAGTGCGGAGACAGTCTTGTGACACCCTTGCCGTATGAGGCCGAGCATTGTCTTGTTGAAAAATGGCTCCTGGGAGCCGTTGCATGAGTGGCAACACATGTGGTTGCAGGATTTCATGAACATACCGCTGGGCTGTCATGGTGCCACGGAACAATACTAGGGGTGACCGTGTATTGTAGGCAATGGCACCCCATATAATCACACCAGCTGTGGGAGCGGTGTGTCGCTGTACAGCAAAGGCAGGATTGAAGCGTTCACCATGGGCTCTCCACAAACGAACACGATTGTCATCACTGCCGAGATTGAATCTGGATTCGTCGCTAAAGACGACCTGGTTACAGTCCGCTGCAGTCCAGTTTCCTCGTGCGCGGCAAAACTCCAAACGTAGGCGTCGATGGGTGGGCGTCAAGGGCAGCACACGTAATGGGCGCCGCGATACCAACTGTCCTTCAGCCAGGCGCCTTCGTATGATTCGAGAAGACACAAAGGCCCCTAGTGAAGGTGCTACCTGTGCCTGGATGGCGGCCGATGAAGCAGTTGGCTGTACGCGTGCATTTCTGACTATGTGGCGGTCTTCTCGACGACTGGTCTGTCGAGGGCGTCCTGAGCCTGGTCTTCGTGTACATGACATCTCTCGGGTGCATTGGTCCCAACACCTCCTCACAACACAATCAGAGCGGCCTAATTGACGAGCTACTCGCTAGCTGACCACCCAGCTTCCATCATCCCGACGATTCTCCCTCTCTCAAACTGCGACAACTGCGTATACTGTCTTCGAACACGGCAAGTCTTCGAAGACAGTAATGGCAAGTCTACCTCACTTCCTTTGTAAATGATTCAGCACACTCAAACAAGCTTTGGTTACCTGTTTTATACTCCACAGAGTACGATGTTCAACGCCCTCTACCGGCTATACGTAATGCGCAATCACGCTGCATTTCTAATCATTTGCATAACTCCCCGACATGTACCTTCATTGCAAGTTTCGTTATGATTCCGCAATTATTTCTTGGTGCGCTAATTTTTTTGTCCATGAGTATATTTCTTACTTTTTTTTGTTTACTTTAAAAAAAAAGCATCTTAATCACCACTGATTGTCTTTGTAATGTTGTAATGATGTTGTGGGAGAGTATTTTAGGAGCGATGTTGTTTCAAGTTTTGTCAACTTTGACTCAATGAGTCAAGTTTTGGAATTGATCTGAATTAATTTATTAAACATAAAACAAGGGTTTTTATAGATTTTACAAAGTTGGATTTCATTGGAAGATTAATTTAAAAATATGCATCACGATTGGCTACAACCCTAACAAACTTAAATTAATTAACTAATTAAACGGCTGTAACGGAAAAAAAATGAAAAATAAACAAAACATCAATAATTAGGAAATAGAAAACGAATGATTTTTAAATAAATAGCGGTAAAGATTAAAATGAATAAAATACAGATATATACAGATAAATACAAATAAATGATTTCTAAAAATATTTACATATAAACTGTTGCAATATTATGTAATCTGCTCCATTAATTTCAGACAAGATAGTAAACATTAGTAAAGAAAAAGAAATAAATAAAAATTGTGAATAACCAGGAATATCCTGATCATCTGTCAATAAGCTTTTTAGTTAAATTCAAATACAAAACAAAATAAGTTATTCTGCGATCTTTAACTCGCAGAAATCAGAATAGCTAAAGATCGAATTATTTCTAATAAAATATATTTAGGAGGAGAAGAAATAAATTGTCTAATTTATTTTCAGAAATATACTGTTGATTATTTTTTCCATTTTTCTTTATTTTGGACAAACGAAATCTTTACAAACAACCGGATAATATTGTATGACCTTTGACCTTTACTTAATATAAAAATCCTTTTTTAAGATTGAAAATAAATATTTTATAATTGCTGCTTTTTTACTATCAAATAAATTAGATCTTAAATTTATTATTCATTTCCAATAATACGATTCAGCAGTTCTCATTTAAGGCTGAATAAACAAGAACTCCTAAATGAAAGAATCATTTTATTGTTTTAATGAAAAATTCATTGTTCAATTGAATTATCTGACAATTGCTGTAGTCAATATTATACCTGTAAGTTATGTAATAAATCAAATATCCTTAATAAATTTCTTCAACATTAGATTTTAGTTAAGAAAACCTAAAGATTTTTTTTTGTGCTTCGCAGATACAAAGCTAACATTAAATTATTGAATGAGGCTACGTTTATCATCTAGAGTAATTATTCTAGACAATTGAAAAGAGATTGTTATAATTTTCATAAGGCTGTTCATTTTTATTGTAAGAATGCCACTGCATTCCCATAGCCATGTCTCCAAAAAATAAAAATTATGAAATTAGTAAGAAAAAGATTAAGAAATAAAGAATTAATAAATAAATATCTATATGAAAACTATATGAAAAAATCCTTCAATATTTAACGAAATGTTCCTGAATGAGCTTAAAGTCTACTTTATTCAAATATTATTTTTAAGTTTTTTATTAGTATATATATTTTTAAGTTTTAGATACGAAAAGCTTATCTCTATTTTCAAATCCTTGCTGAACACAACCAGTAAAGTTTTTCCATTTTCTAAAGCAATAAACTAATTTACTTCCTTTACACACACTAAATAAATAATTCTAAATTAAGTTAATTAAGTTGATTAATTTTAATTATATCATTATAATTGCTCAAATTAATGGATAAGACAAAAGACTACTCTTAAGATTTTGGACGCATTCTCAAGGTAATTTTTGACTTGGAAAAGATTTCAAGTAAAAAAGGTTAGATCGTCTATAGCTCATCAGTAAGTATTTCCAGTTTCAAGAAATTCCAGTCAGAGATTAAAAAGTTTTTAGTGAAGAGACATCCAATTCAAATACACACAGATTGATTGAGTGACTGTTATTATTTTTCTAGATTTTGGTTCAGTTGTTGCAGGATGTCAAATTATTATTATTATTATTTATTACCATTTTTTATTCATTGGTTGTAAGAGGCGATAACTATAATGTTTTAACAATAACTAATATCCAAAAAAATAAAATACGTTGTTTTTAACATCTATTACACAAATTTCGAACGATGCAATACGAATCTAGAATTATGTTATTTTTTGTTTTGTTTTGCAGTTTATAGATGATAATGCTGCTGTTGGTGATGATGAGAATTATCGGCTGCTGTATTTTTGTTATACTATTCTTTCCGTAAAAGCCAGGTTATAATGTGCAAAAATTAATGAACAACCATTAAAGTAATGAAAAGGTTCAGTTAAATTTGAGTAAATAATTCAAAAAGTCATCTTAAGAAGCGCTTTGCAGTTTTAATATTGCTTGGGAACTAGGACAGCTAACAGGAAGCTTTGCTTCATTTCTTACTTCCTTAATGCCTCTACCCTGTCCGATTTCTCTTTCTTTTCGCTTCATTTTCACTCGGGCAAAGAGTGCCTCGAGCGAAGGATCCTACGGAGCACAATCTCTCGACCGCCAGCGGCACTTCAATTCATTGAAAGCCGTTTTAATGTTCGCGGAAAGATCCCATTTTCGGCGAGTTAATACTGACATGACGTCATATTCTTGCTTTACCTCGCTTTGCGGCGAACTCGAGTCGAACTAAAGCAGGTAATATTAGCATCTAAAGAAAAAAAAAAGGAAAAGCCTCTTCTTCGTCATCCCATCGTGTAGTTATACAGGAAATGAATTGTTCAATGGTATATCGATTTCTGAGGGCAGATGGTCTCATCTCGCAAAAGGGGTGGTCCAGAGGGGTGGAACCGCATAGGAGCGCCTTCTTCCCTATCTGATAATTCTTTCTCTAAAAACGATAACTGAATGGAGGGGTGGGGAAGGGGGAAAGAGGATCGCACAGGCTTGCGTTTTCATCTTCGCGAAATGTACTGGAGTTGGCTTGAAATAGATATGTTCCTCAGAAAGAAAAAAAGAGAGAACGGAAAAAAAAGACAGAATTCTCCCCAATTCCTCAATTTCTTTGAACCCAATACAAACGGTTTCTACCTGGATAATCTCTTCTGCTGCGCCAAATTCCAAACATACGAGTTTAATTTAATCTAAACTTATTTTTCTCCTCCGAGAACATTTACTATATTAAATCTATATATAAACAGTTTTAGAGAAATGCATTATACAACCTCTACTTTACTGAAAACAGCTTTATTGATTACTGCAGTTTTTGGATTGCAGTGAAGTATAAAGGTAGAAATTGTAACGAATTTAATATGAAAAAATAAGAAAATTTTTCTAAAGCAAAAGATTGAAATATATTGCTAATAAATTTAGGTAAACTAAAATTATTGGAGTTAATTGATAGATTAAAAAGAAAAAAATACTTTTATATATATATATATTTACTATTTTAGTAGTTTAGTATTTTATAACAAAACAAAAGTCATTTATAAGTTTATTCGGACTATTTATTGAAATTCTGTAATATTCAAATGATAAGTTTAAAGTAAGTATTTAAAAGATCTTCCAGAATAAAATAACAGATTTTTATTTGACTAAGTTTGAGAAACCTACCTTCAGCTTCACCTGTTACCAGTAATACAACTTAAATGCATTAATATATATTGATAATACAACTATTATTGTTTAAAATTATTAATATTGGCATTTCTTAGCCTGTCATTTTTATTTAAACTAGCAAGGATATCGGAAAACTTTCCACTGATAAGAAAACGCCGTAGGATATTTCAAATTATGATCAGAAACAAAAACAATAGAAAGAACTTACGAATTTTGTGTAAAACATTGTAACAACTTTTATATTTACAACTGTCTACGCTTTTATTTTGTTTTTGTTTTATTCATTTCGTATAACTGAAGGATATTCCAAATAGGAAATGGCAGACACACATCTATCTGAAGAAGTGCTATTTTGGCAAGCACGACTGTTTGCGGTAAGGTGTCAACATCTCGACCGCAGGATTTTCACGCACATTGATTGAAGAGTTCGGAAAACAGATAGTTTCACTTTGAAACGAACTAACTCTGACCAACAATTGTATTCACGAAGTGCTGAAGTTGGAGAATGAAAACTTTAATGCCTATGCAATCCAAACGATCAGTATTTAGGGCCATTGGCTGTACTGTTACCTATACTGCAATTCATATTAGTTACCTTTCATCTTATTACTTTTATAAAACGCAGCTTTATAAGGATTTTAGCTTTCCGCATAATAATTTATATTCCATATTTATTGTTTTATTTTCGCTTGAAAATTCTGTGTCTATCTTTGTTGAATTGTTAATGCATTAACTCAAAAAAGCTCCAGTACTAATTGTTAGTTTCCGAACTGTAGATATCGGCATATAAGTCTATTTAACAACAATATTATTAGTTTTGAAAGCAATACTAAGTTTGGAAAGCTTCGAAATTTTCCTGTCCAAATTATTTTGCAAAAAAAAAACCCTAATTAAAAATGTCTTAAAATTTAAAAAAAAATAATTATATGCGAACAAGAACTTCAAGTCAGTCATTCCGAAGTAGAATTTCTTTATTTTATTTATTTTATAACTAAATACGAAATCAATGTAAAACAGCAAGAAATAAACAATATTCTGATAAAGATAATATGCTTCAAAAGAAAACAGAAGAAAGAGATGTAGAGTAGAAAATGCAATGGTTGTTTAAGCACTGTTTTACTTCAAACAGGTTCTGCCGAAATAACTTCCCTTTAAGATTCGATACATTTTATTCATTTAGAGGGCATTAGTTGAAATATTCCAGGCTTTCTTGTAAAATGTGCTTCATCGAAATAAGATTAGATAAGATGACTTACCATAAAGGTCGTAAAATTCTTACAACTCATTTTTATTGTGAAACTTCGATGCTCGTAAAAAGCAAACCAATTACTCGTGAGATGAGTTTGAAGCGAAGCTTAATCCTTAAGGGAAAATCACAGGTTTAAATTTATCTAGGACTGTACATATACCCTAATTCTTATCGATTAATTACGAAGAGGCAACGATAATATCTAGAAGAATTTCTATCATTTACTTCCAATCGATTAATGTTGTTTGAATAAGTTCAATAGTGTGTAGGCTTAGTTTGTATTTATATCTTATTCGAATGCTAATGCTGTTGATATACCGAGTGATTACATTTTTCGTGATTATCGTGTGATTATATTGAAAACTTTGATTTTAGTAAACAAATCAAAATAGTTAGGAAATTTTCACTTTCCAGCAATTAAAATTAATCTTCATCGGAATCGCAGCGGCGCCTCAAAAGCAAAAAAGAACAATAACAAACTGACTAATAAAATATTAATGAGAAAATTCAAATTTATTGAGGCAGGTAGCAGTCCGCCTGCCTCAGTGATTTTCTTTTAATGCATAAAAAATTCAATCTGCGCATTGAATTATTAATCAACAACAATAGGTGAGATCAAGTGTTTACTAAGTGACATCCTAGAACAACTGTTTCTTTGATCGCCAAAAAGCGTGAAGCAGCTATTTCCAGGATATCACTTGGTAAACACTTGGTCTCACCTATTGTTAATCTTGTTGCAACAAATTTTGAATTCGTATATCCGTCATAGATAGATAATCATTATCTATCGAACTAGAAATTTATTTAGAAAATGTTAGTCTTTTAGATATTTAGATAATTTAAATTCACTAAAAAGTTTTGAGGAACATTTGACATGAAGTATTCTTAAATTATTTGTTTTCTTCCTTTATAATATTCACTAAAAGTGCAGATACTTTTTTTTGTAAAGAAACATGTTAATATATTACTAAGATAATGAAATTTTTCTTCACAGTATCTTTTATGTTGCAAATGTAGGCGTGTTTGCGGTCTATTAATTCGTATACGATTAGATAAAAAGTTAAACCATTCCCTTTCTTTCACAGACCTTTCAGACAGAACTATTCAAGTATATTGTAAAAAAAGGAAGAAACTTCAACGAAATAAAATCAACTCGAGATGAGTTAGAGAGTAAAAGATATAATATGTTACAAAACTGTCATTTTTTTTATCGTATGGTGAAGAATGTTGAATTGAAACTGTGGGTTGATACTCTTGTCAACTTGAAAGAAGACCTTAACGAAAGTCTGTGACAA
This sequence comes from Thereuonema tuberculata, assembly GCA_023159025.1. Taxonomy (NCBI): domain Eukaryota; kingdom Metazoa; phylum Arthropoda; class Chilopoda; order Scutigeromorpha; family Scutigeridae; genus Thereuonema; species Thereuonema tuberculata. The sequence continues at coordinate 318,256,151 of JAFIDM010009631.1, read as the reverse complement.
CGTCTCCTGCTAGTCAAGGATAAAAATAAGGTCAACGCTATTGTCTGGAAGTTGACTGTAAGAATATACTCCTCATTTTCTTTTTAGGGTTTTGGAGTTATAAATAATATTAAGTTATAAATAATATTAACTCTGAAACCTTTTGAAAGCAATTTTCTGGTAATAGGATCGTGTCTCTGATTGGAAGACAATAGTTAATAACCTTTACAGGTTTAATAAAACTCCTCTAAAACTTTGCTTTGATTTGACATTGATATGAAACCTCTTATTCTGGCATTAATTATTCAACTTTTCAATGTTTTTTTTTTTTTGTTTTACTTAAAATGGAATCAGTGATGCCCAAGTTTAAGAAAAATAACTTGAATAAATTATCAAGCCTTATGATATGCTGTTTTTGTTTTAAAAAACATTCAGTACATCATGTAAAGGGCTGTAATCACTCTGGTTTTACTGTGCAGAAGATTCGTTCCATGAGACTGTATTTTTCTACTACTCTTCTAGAATCATCTGTACAGCCTTCCAAAACCTAACAACAACTAGTTCTAATGGTAACAAATACAAAATCCGATGAAACCGATTATGGATGGCAATTTCCATACCTGTGAACGATCAGTGGAAATGCAGCGCACAGGTGCAAATTTGGGAATCATGCGCACTGAGATCACGTGGTAGCACTGAAACGGTTAAAAGGTAAATAGCGCCTTAGGTGAATTTTGTTTGAAGGTAGGGGAGGTGGTGGTAATATGGACCCCTTTTTTATTTTTGACAAAATCTTGAATTTCAAGTGGCTCTAATGTATGAAAATCGTCAGTAGCATTAGTATTCATATCGTGTGAGATAAATATCACACATTTTTAAATAAATATTTAAACTCTTGAATAGGTACAATTATTTAGAACATTCTACAAAAAAATGAATTGTTGAACTGGGGTTGTAATATGAAACAGATGTTAAAATGCAACAATACTTGAAACAATTTAACGTGCCGTTAATAATATAACAAATAATCAACTAAATCGGCACAAATATAAAAAATTATTATTAATTACAATAAAATGACGTTTCGAAACTCGACAAATAACGTTTCTTTATCAAATTACTAAAAAAAAAACACACACAACGGAAAATCCCCCCTTACTTTAAAAAGATTAATGCATCCTCTCTTTGCGAGAGTCGTCAGTCAAATGAGTTGTGTTTTTTTTTTTTTTTTTTTGTAGTAATTTGATAAAGAAACGTTAATTGTCGAGTTTCGAAACGTCATTTTATTGAAATTAATAATAATTTTTTATATTTGTGCCGATTTAGTTGATTATTTGCAACAATACTTCTTTATTATTGCTATTATAGTAAAAAAATCATTTATTGTTGATGCTTTAATGCATTGTTTTGCTTCACATCAATAGAAAATATAGAAACTACAGAGAAAAAGTAAAAATTAATGCTGAACACTTTATAATTGAAAGAAAACGCTCAATTAAAAAAAGCAAGTCTTTCATGAGCAAAAATCTGCTGATTTGGTGTTTTCTTGCATTTACCATATCTTCTTGACGCCATTTCTGCCTTAGTCCCTTCTTTTCAGGTCCTAATTTGCTTCGTGGCATCGTGAGGTTGTATTATGGAACACCTGTTTCGTATTACCACCAGTCGCCATATGGAAATTGACTGATCCATTCTCAGTAATAAAATATTAATTCTTAAGTACTGAATACATCATTTTGTAGTTCAGTTAATTAATAATGATATACAATATAAGCAAAACCTCATTCGTATTAATAACAGTACCAGAAATTGTGTTGAACTTTCAGGCTTACGAAAACACACTACTTCTTCTCATAACCATACACAACGAAATACTGAAGTTACCTACCTCTAGGTGGCCAAAAGGAAAACCAGCGATAGAAATTAGAGCGGTTTCCGGATGATAGCAGTAGCTACTTGCACAAAAATTGCTGTTTCATATTACAACCCTGTTCCATATTACCACCTTCTCCCCTACTGTTTGATGTTAAGGAAAGAAGTGAAGAAAGGGAAATTTTTGGTATGTCACAAAGAAATTATCTAGATGATTTCGCGCGGGAAAGAATTATAAAAAGCTGGAAGAAGGCAGCAGAGTAACTGCTGTTCCCAGAGAATACGGAATCGCTAATAGTGTTGTATCCAGGCTCTGGACATTGTTTCAAAGCAATGGAATGTGATCCAGACACATGCGAGGAGGTCGCCCTCACTCTACGACGACCCCTGAAGGCATGCTTAGATGTAAAAACAAAACGTAATTACCGCAACACGTTTGGTCACCTTGCGAGTCGCCTGCGGTCGAGCTCAGGAACGCGGATATCCCGAGAAACTGTAGGGAGACATCTACAACATATCGGACTATACGCCGGAAGGCCTATAGTCTGTGTCCCTCTATTCCCAGCTTATCTTGGCGCACATTTGCAGTTGTGTCGACGCTATCGGAATTGGTCAAGTCATGAAAAGGCTGTACAGTACATCATCATCTTATCTCACAGATGAGAGTCGTTTCAGTTTTTCCTTAGGTTCTACACATTAGCTGATATGGCGTGAAAGTGGTATTGCGTACCATCGCGACAATGTGCAGGAAAGGGATAGATATGGCTGTGGTCGAGTCATGGTGTAGGGAGGCATTATAATTGCCACTGAGCTGCAAATACTGTAAAATGGGACTACGCCTGCCGAACGATCCTGCACGAAGTTCTTCTACATCATATTGGATTGTTTCATGGTTCTGTAGGCGAAGACTTTCTATTCAAAGATGACAACGCACCCTCTCATACGAAAGCAGTGCAGACATTTCTGGAGACTGACACAATTCATCGAATTCATTGTCCAGCAAGCTTCCCAGACCTGAACCCCCACGGCACTCTCCTGAAAAAAACCAAACAGGGACTCATTTGTACTCTGAAGGAGAAGTGGATCAATTTACCTCAGAAACTCCTGGATAAACTTCATTTATAACTATTTTTTTGCGCCGTAGCTTATGTTCATATTCTGGTAATACATCTATGTCTATATTTGGCTAAAGCCATGGACTGTTTCAAATGCAGGAACCTTAGGTTTTGGATATCTATGTACGGTATGTGTACAATATCCCATGCTTATCATTACAAAATCAACTACATAGTTTTATAATTGACTAACTATAAAATTAATAAATCCTATAATTGATTTGAAAGAGAATGTGTCACAATAGGGGAGACTGGGGTCAATTGTAATAGGGGTCAATTGTAACAAGCGCTCTGAAGCCTGAGCAAACTTTCATTAAATCCCAATTTTTGGCATGGGGATTCGTCTTATATACAAGAATGATTCACCGAAAAAAGACATCGGCCATTCAATTTGTTCTGAAGATAATTACAAAAATATGGTTTTTACTGCTAAAAGTAAGTTTCCTTAGTCGTACTAATTATCAACTGCAACCAAATGTATTAGAGATAAAAATGTAACAAATATATATAAAGAAGGCCGATAGAAATGCTACATTTCTGTGTCAAAAAATACGCTATGGCTGTATCCCTGCGCTGTATCATGGCTGTATGGCTGTATCATCGCTGTATGGCTGTATCATGAGAATTGAGCTGTTGGGGACGATTGTAATATTGCTGATGGGGACAATTGTAACAGCGTTACAATTGAGCCTATTCTTTATATTTTTGTTTTTAGACCAATATTCTGTGTAGATAGGCCTATATTTTAAAAATTAAATTATATAATTAAATTAAATAATTATTAAATTACAGTTTAAAGTGGAAAAATAATAGGAAATCAAACGTTGCAAAGCCTGATGAATAAATAAAGATATAAATACATGATTAATTAAAAAATATTAAATATTATCCTACTCATTTTATTTAAAAGCCTATTGAAGTAATTATAATTATATAATTATAATATACAAAAACAATATCAAGAGCACTGCAAGTAGGGATATCTACATGCCAAAACGGAAAGGCAAAGGGACGGTCAAAGAAAAAAAAACTCATCAAAATAACTCTGCAAGAAGATTAAGACTAGTAATAAGGCTGCAATAGATTCCTCAGATGAAGAAGAGGAAACATTTTGCTTAGTTTGCTGTGAAGATTACCGAAACAGCAAACCCAATGAGAAATGGGTTCAGTGCCTGTCTTGCTCCGAATGGGCACATGAAGATTGCAGTCCTGGTGAAGCAGTGTATTACTGCCAAAATTGTGATTCTGATGATGATGATTGAAATACAGAACATTGTAAACAAAAAGTAACCTTGGTATACTGTATTATCTCAATTACATTTCCTTCTGCTATCTGTTACAATTGCCCCCTACTACTGTTACAATAGCCTCCGATTTGGGGTCAAATGTAACACTTGTAATGTATCCATTTAAACATATATTTTGTCACTTTTATATCGGTTTGACGAGTTGTCAATTTTTGTGTAAGTCCACCTAATGTTGAAGGAACCTTATATACTTTTCATTTCTGTATATGTCTGATTATTTTCTTGAAAAAAAAATATTAGTGAAAAATGTTAGAATTGACCCCAGTCTCCCCTATCAGAAAACAAAAATAACTCACGATCGTCTAATCTCTTATCATTCGAACTTATTACTTAATCTTATCAAATTATCATTATTTGATAATTACATTTCATTTAATATAAGCGTGTGTGTTACTATGCGGATTTTACTCGGTAGTAAGGCTGTTTTCAATTGCAGGATTCTTGAAGTTACTTTATACATAAAAATAGCCCTTCAAAAACATTAACTATTTCAAAACGAGCTAACAATGAATCTTTAAATAACATTCCTTCTGAATTAAGTTTTCCAAGTCAAGATTATAAACCATGAAAATTTCAATGTCCATATAGTTTTTAGGGATAGACTGTGTCTCAGGAAACCTTACATTTTCAACTTAGTATGAAAATCATTGATTAATACAGATTTAATTCTTAAAGAACTTACTTTCTTTGAATAAGTGCATTGCAGGAGTTCTTTGCTTTTGATGAGTCTAAATATTTCTTTCTTCAGGTATTTTAAAGTAAACAGCAGTTAAATGAAGCATGACTAAAAATAAATAATGAATTAAAGTTTCTTGTTGTTTTGGTAATGAATCTATGATTTATTCATTTCCAATAAGGAAGTCGAGATAATTCGATCGTGGAGAAAAAAAAGAAAATTTCTTTTGTGTTGTTCAAGAATCTGCGCGGAAACGCGTATGACACTGATAAAGCGAGGAAAGATTAATCCGTGGATAAACCTTGGGATCCAAGGACATTATCAGCAAGATATGATAAATGAAGTATTAATTATTCATGTCGAGGAGACCCCAGCACAAGTAAACGGAGATGTCTCTTCGCATTCATCGGAACGGCTGGGAAAAGATAGAATAAAATCGATTTTACCTGCAGACATTGCTATTAACGAAATTAGAACGAGTGTTGACATGTTTTCAGCCGAAACGAAAGATTACGTCGTCAATCTATTTGTTGATTAACCAATATATTGTGCTACATGAAATATCAAAAGATATGATATATATAATCTTTTAAATATTTAGAAATGCGTAGGAAAAGAATTTATTTAAAAAACATAAAAACCTTCATTCAGACCTTTAGTTATCCAAGATATTGTTTAAAAATACTCAAAACCAAAATAAAGTCTTTAAAACATATCAAAAAAACTAACAGTAATTAATGATAAAACTCTGTTGTAACATTTTGAAATGAAATAACTTATTCCTGATAAGTACTGACTCCTTTCAATTAATTTGAAAGCTTTGAAATTATTTATTTAACGTTCTTTATTTTATAATGGAAAAAAAAACCCTGAAAGAATTTATTTACTTATTTTAAATGTTATTGAGAAAAGTTTTAAATTACATCAGTGAAGGTTTTTAAACTTTAGCTCAGTAAGGAAAACTGTAGCTTTTGTAATTTTATAAGCAAAAGGTTACTCAGTTTCTAGATTTATTGGGAGAAGTGGTATTTCAAACGCTATGTTATCAAGGCATATAAGTTATTGAAATTCTACGATTCGATTATTTTATAACTTTCATAATAATCATAACGTCCAAAGCGTATTTCATCTGTAATTTAATTCTTCTGAATTGATGTCGAAGAAAAAAAGGTTTGAACAGAAACTTTCGTAATGCAACTTGAAATTGAAATACTTCTTTTAACTAATGGTCAATCAGTGACCAAAATGACTAAAACTTATTTTATCTGAGATACTAAAAGAATATCCTCACTGATTTTCGATCGATCGCGACTTAGGTAAAAACAAAAGCCATTCAAATAAATTAAATCTGTAGCAAAATAATCACCATAACTCTTACTTAAATTAGAAAGCTGACATTTTAATGAGTACGATGAATGATAATTAATGTTATTGAATGTGATCGTCTCTATTAATTTTGGTTCAAACTGGAACGGCAGCTGCATATCTTATAGCGAAAACACAACCCACAGCATGCTGATAGCCCTTAATGCGTAAGGATTACTTAATTCAGAAAAGCTACAGTTTTCTAATTAGTCTACACAATCCACTGTGTTGTTTCGCACTACTAAATTTGAATGAACCACGCAGTAGTTGCAATGCTAACTAGATCTTATTTTCCTTCTGTTACTCGAAGTACATCTACTCTAATCCATGAAACTGAAGGTTAATCTACTATTAATACTTTCCTTAGGTTCCTGTTTGGCAGAAAGTTTTAGTAAATAATTATGGAAAAATGTATTTATTCTTTCATAAAATTGCTCATCTTCTTTTTGTTAAGCCGTTATTTGAATGAGCCTACCATCATCTGATTAGACGATTACCTTTTATAACAGTAATGTTGAATTTATTTTTACCTCCATTTTTAAAACTCTAATATTATAAATAGATGAAATATGGAATTTGTAATGGCAGTTTATTAAATTATTATTATATATCGAATTTCTTCAAGTAAATTAGATAATTTTGTAAAACTTTTACTTAAGTAAATCTTTCCTTTCAAAATTAATTCCAATCTTAATTGTGGTGAATTTAGAATTTTAAAAGAATATATTGTTTTCAAAAAGAACATAAATACTTTATTTGCAAGTTTATCAACTTATAGATTTTTATTACTTATAATTTTTTCAATCTTTGACTGACTTAAAATAAGAACTTTTTTATGCAAATAATAATTAGCAAGTAAAACTTTATTGTCTGTCGTAAATCACTGTTAACCAATTACAGAGAGCAGTTGCAAAAGTTCCCAACTCGTAACGACAATCCAATTATCTCTTGCGACCAGACGAGTACCAACGGTCCTGTTAGATGTAATTAATGCGAAGTTCATCCCACTATTTCGGTTTTTGAGTCTCGTAATTTTTTTACGAGTATCAATTCGTTTTTCCTCCCAGTAAATACATTGTTCGTCTACACGGATCGCGTACTTCTACCGCAATGGAGGAGTAATGCGAAAGTGAGACTAAATTTCTGCCCCCTCATCCCCCGAGAGTCTACTAAAATCCCCAACGTCAAACTTCCATTAACCGAGATTCGATCCTCCTTGCATTGTAATTAGACGAAGAGGAAATGAACCAACCGAAGAAAAAGGAGTTGGCCACCCTTCTAATGCTCCCTGAATTATACTTTGTCTCTGATTAAAATATTAATTACATAAATTCTTCGGAAAGGATTTTCAACTCCTCAAATAAAACTCAGATTGTTTTTAAATTGAAGTTATTATTATGCATTTAACTAACCTATAAAGCTAGTTATTAAATAAATTCATGAATTTACACGATTTCACATTCTTTAAAAGTAGAAGATAAATAAAGTATTTGGTTAGTTTCAGGCTTCTTCTAATCACAAATTGATTAAAATTAATGTCTTCATATAGGTGGTGCAAGTAATTAAGAATTGTAGATACAGTTAATACTGTTGTAAACGACAGGCGTGTCCTGTCAAAATCTAATTGTGCTATTAAATTTTAAAGCGTTTAATGTTTTTTTTTTAAATAATTTGTGTTAGGCCTTTTTTAATCATGCTCAAGTTGCTTATTTACACACGTTAATCTTCATTCATATATAATATCTTGACTTGAATTTCTGTTTTAATTTATAACTGCAATAATAAATAATTATCCAGTGGTTAAAAAGCTGGCGGGCGTCGTAATGATCACCCGACCTCAACTTAGTCTCGTTCGTCACGAAACCGAGGAGTTTCACCTTCCGCGATCTCCAGGGCATACATAGGCTTATAGTAGGATACTTAACTAACAAATAACTAACAAAGCTTTTTAGAAATATTAATTTAAATGTTTATAATTATAATTTTTTCTTATTTTAAATATTTGAATTATCCAAAATTAAGCTGCAATTTAGCGAAAGATTTAATTTATTCGAACTACCAAGATTTTTGTATATATTAAAATCCTATCGGAATGGGCCGTAAGAATTTTCTCCAAAAATTTATATTTCATTTCAAAATATTTCTAAATATTTACAACATTAATAGCATTTGGGATTGTTATTGTCGTTTCGATATATGTCTATTTAAAGAGAGCAAACTATGTAAATAAGTAAACAATTAATTCATTAAATAAATAAATAAATAAACTCAATTAAAAAGAAGATATTTAATTTTTTTTAAATGAAGAATTAAAAAAACATCATTAAATATGACTAAAATCAACAATTTGCATAAAATCGAGAAAATTACTTAACGACAAATGAAAAGTGTTAAATTTCATCCAGTAAAAGGAAGTAAACAGAGTAATGGATTCTATATCAGGAATATTCTGCTCTTTATTGGTGTGTATATGGATGACATTAATGTTATTACTTTTATAATATTGTAGAAGAATCTAGGCCTGATATTCGTTGTTATTAAGGTAACATTCATAGTAAACTTATACTGTATTACTCAAATTCATCGGTAATGAATTACAGAGAAAAATACAGAGAAGAGTTTTTGCAAATCAAATACAACGAGTTTGCAATGCAATTCACACAGTGCTAGTTTAATCAACGTTATATATTTATTTCTTAAATTCAAAATGTGAAGAAAAATTCAAATTGCGACAAATTAAAAAAAATAATATCTTCAGAAACACAAAGAAATTTTCATTTTATATTTCTGCTTCAATGAAGATGATGTAATTCCGATAGCAATGGACGACTTAGCTGAGCTTATTTAATTGTCTAATTAGCATTTTAATTAATATTCGATATATTTTTCTACCATTCAGTATTGGAACATTCATCAACTGCACCGCCTCAAGTGTTTCTGCATTTGAATCAAAACGAAAATGGAAGGTAAATGGAATATTACGAACTTTCAAACTATTTTCATTTTTGAGTCTTCAACATATGCGTTTACAAATATTTTACGTTGTTGAAAAGAAGTCGAATAAAATTGTTGACTAAAAGTTTCCGACGATAGCAGGAATTATCCGATTAATTACTACAATTTCACCTTTGACACTCATATTAAAAGGACACTAATTTAGTCATTGCATCTTATTGTTTTCTGACACTTTGTAAAAAAAGGGAAGATTAAAGATTATCTCGTTGTTAATTAATATTTATTTATTTTTTTAAATATTGCACTTCTAAGTCATTAAAAAAACACAGAAATTAAAAAAAAAACACGGAAAAACTAATTTCAGAAGATTAAAAAAAAATTACATTAAGAGCAAATAGAGGTTATATCCCTACTTTTAGACTCTAGTTTTAACTGTAATGTAATTTCCTACCTAACATAATAGAAGATAGGTAAAATTATTTTTTATGAAGCTCTTGTAGGATTTATCGCTGTTCGACGCGGCTAAATGAAATAAGTAAAGTGTATTGTATGTTATAAAAAAAAAAAATATCTCGCAAATGTAAGCATTAACAACATAACGAAATTACAGATTATATAATTTAAGTTACGGCTTATATATAATTAAAATTACAAAACATTACAAAATAAAATAAATTACAAAATATATAAATAAATATATAATTATTACTGACATTAATATGAGATTATATATGATGCACAAATTTTATTATCATTATTTGCAAGTCCTCTATAATATAAGAGTTATTAAGAAATGCAGAGTTGCTTAGCATAGAGTACGACTATAAACTACTTTCTAATTAGGAATTACGTATGTTTTTTCTCAAATATATATATATCAATATCGACAATTAAAATAAAATTATAGTTCCTGCAAGTTTGCAGGATTTTATTTTTGTGTGCAATGAGCAATAAAAGAAGAGGAATGTTTAAAAAAAAAAGTCTCACCTCCTTTACTCAAGAAAACTCACAGAACTCATTTTCTCGTCAAGTTGACTTTCTGAGTTGATAAAAATATCACAAAATAATTCAGTTAAAAAAGATTAGCTGTAAATTATAACACAAGGTTTTCAAATAAAAGAAAACAAACGTTGTTCATTGGAACTCTTGAGATAGTTGTTACAAGTTTGTCCACTCTCCTCGGCCAGAATTACCTAAGTTGACTTTGATATAGTAATTAAGCAAATACAATATAGTCTAAAGTACCCTGCCCAAATAACGCCACCTTAACATTTAAATTAGTGTAAGTCTGGAAATAAGGTGTATCGAAGCACGAAAATTACGACCAAGAAAGTTTAATCTTCTGTTTGAAGGATACCATAATGAAACATATGATAACTTTTACTGGAGAAGTATGAGAACTCAAATAAAAAAAACTTTGCAAACTGGCGTTATTAGGAACACCTGTTCCAATTAATGCCACCTACTTTCTAGTAACTTAACTTATTTAAAATTAAGAATTATTTCATCATTGTAAAAATTATTTGTACAAAATTACAGTAAAAATCAACTAAATTTGACTTTCTGTAAAAAAAAATAAGAAAAAATCACTTGAAATTAACGCAGTCTTTCTAATCTGTTGCCAAAACAAAAAAGGAAATGTTAAAATTAATTAATTTCGGCATTTTCCGATTATAAAAGCAAAATAATAAATAAGATAAAAATCTATATTTTCATGAAACATATTAGTAACTTATAAATGTCGTACGTAACCTAAAATCGTATATGTAGACCATTAACACCACCATGGCGTTAAAGCGCTACTGAGCACATGGATCACATGATACACTTGTTTATCTACAATTTACGAATTTTAAAAATAACAGTTAACTTATCTACATAGAAGAATCTTCAAGAATCAAGAAAATATATAGTTTTATATAGTTAATATTTGCTGAACATTAAAAAATCTATATTTTATCTTACGTTGAACCAGTCCTCGACATGAAAAGGTGGAAATCTAATTTCACTCGAAAATGTTGCCGGTCTGCTAGTAACTCACTTCAACACTAGATGGCATGTCAATGCAAACTACTTTAGTGCAGTACCGCCATCTCTTATATTTATGAAGAATTAGATAGGTGGCGTTAAAGGTATACATGGCGTTATATGGCTGAGGTACCTTACTTCTCTTTTATTTCTAAACTACATAGCTGAACATTTCTGTCGAATTTGTGATGTAATAACTTTAATAATATTTCCTTTGATTACATTTGATAATAATTTCGTTTGATTAAGCAAATTAGTTGATTTTCATTATTCTTGGGACTTTACAACATTTAGTTGACACTTTTTTTTTAATACATAAACGAACCGATGTCTGTGGAGTTTGGTCAATTGTAATAATCATTACTGTTTTTCAGATCGAAAATTTGCTCTTTTAAATTTATGGCTTTGTGCAATTTACAAACTCAGCTGCCCTCAGTCGTTTAAACCAATTCTTGTCGTTTGTTTTAATTGTTCAACAGACGTCTAAGTGTCACGAATTACTTATCGGCAAATAGCCTGGATTGAAAGATGAACTATTAAATAGTTCGTGACAATGATTCCTACCCTCAGTGCACCATTTAATATTGCGATTATGATCTGGAAAATCCCGTTATGAACACCGTATCTCCATTAATGCTCGAACCGTCACCAAAGGGGGTCTTTCAATTCTATAGTCAATCTGAAAATCAATTCCCATTTGTCTCCCCCGCCAAACGTTCCTCGTAATTATTATTGCTTGAGTAGAAAAAGGAATATTTTTGAATTGCTGACCTTTACTTAAAAAATCTTACTTCTTTGCCGAGAATTTTTATGAAAACTCTTTTTATAAATAGAATGCGCATAATTTTCAAGAAATAAATATTTGAAAAAAATTATGATTTTTTTTAAAAAAATTTTATAAATCTATCTTTTTAAAAATACTTTTATCAGTATTTTTTAAATGCTGCTTGAGTATTATACGGAATGATTATACGCATATAAAATGTTTAATAACAAAACAAGAAGTTACTAAATGAACATGAAATGTATTTTGAATGGAGAATCAAAGTAGGAATTTATTAGATAATCCGTAATTCCAATGTGGATTCATACATTATTTGTTTTATTATTTTATGACATGGGATTTGATTCATGAACGGCGTCTGAAATAATTAAACGTAAAGGACATTGTTAATTGAAAGAACATTTTGTAAGAACAGCTTTTATTTAATATATTTGTTTTTAATGAGGCTCTTTTTTTTAAGGAATGACTAACCTTAAATCTTGATGATATTAATCTGTATTAGTAACAAGGATGATCTGAAATTATATAGTAAAACGTATTAGAAATATTTTGTAGAAATATTTAAAATATTTGATAGCCAAATCTGAACAAAGCAAATTACAATTACTTGTATTTTTTTATTTAACGAAACCTATCTGCAGTGTTGAATATCTGAGAAAGCTCCACTGAAAAGAAGATTTTTTGTAGTGTAGTTTTTTTTTCTGATATAATTTACAAGCTTTTTCGGATTTTATGAAAATATAATATTAGTATAAAATATAAGAAAAAATGAACAGATTGAGTGGTAAATACAACGGCTTAGATACAATGAGGTAATTAAGTGCACAAAAAAATAGCGATTTTAATGTATATATTAATGTTATTACTAAAATAGAATTTATATTTAATAACAATTGCTAAAATTTCATATACAGAAAAGAAAAGTTTCCTATCATTGTTTGAGTTGCCTCCCAGTCTAGCTCAGCATCTATATTCTTTCTACATACATTCGACTCGCGACGTAATTCGATGCTGTACGGTTATCGTTCACGGTTCGACAACGACACATTCTGCCGCATACGGAATGGTGTTTCTTCGTTGTCTTTCACTGTAGAACGACAGCAAAAACAGATAAAATCAGCGCTTTCTTTTGTCTTAGAAGCAAAAGAGACTTTTTTTTCGTCCTTTTTAGATATAGGTAATTATGCAAAACGGCTTCTTAATGCACTCTTTTTATATGCTTTTAATTCCCAACGCAAAATTAATGTCTGATAATGAAAATTTAAATGTATTTATGTTCGGTTAACTCACCAAGCGAGATTGAAAAGGTAATTAAAAAAGAAGAAAAATGTCTTTAAAATGGAAGCTAAAAAAACTTTTTAAGTTTTATTCATATTAGTAAACAATAGAAACTAATGGTTCATATTAAAGCGGATATTTTGATCATAACGATAACAGCTAAGATTACATAAAAATTGTCACCAAAATAGGAAATGTAAGTGTTCGAAGTGCCTTCGACTTTATTAAGTCTATTTTCTATTTTCCGTAGATAATATATCGATGTAGATTTAATTAATATAGTGGATAAAAGGTGCACTGATGTCGTGTGAGAATCCAAGCAGTGCAAATATCTATTTTAAACAATAACTCTAATTTATAAAAAAAACAACTAATTAAATAGTTCACATAAACAATAGTTGCAATTATTTTTTTCATATTTTTTTTCTTGAAAACGTGTAGAATGGATACGGAAATTGTTTACTATGGTTTATATTTCACATTGTACCTGTGAGTTACATGGAAAACGTAGGAATGATGTAGATGCCTTGATATTTTGCCGATAATGAATAATGTAGAGTCTTAATGAAATATGTTTAGACTTAAAACTGTGAATTGCATATACAAGTGATGCTATGAAATTAAATTTATATTAAATAACTGTTTAGAAAATGTCAACAAAGCGTTTCTTGTACATAGTTGTTTTGTAGTAAACTATTAAAATAAGAATTTAATTTAGATTATTTTCTGAGAGACAATTATATAACGAAGTCCATCACTATTTCAGTGCTGTTGAAGTCGCATGATTTGAATATATATATACGGAAAGAGCTGCACTGCGACAACAGAAACTGGCGATTAGCTTATAATTGGAAATGCGTTACGTAATCCACAAATGAGAAGCAAAAGAAACAAAATAAATCAAAAGGAAAGACTGCAAAATGAAACATTTGAAATTAAGTTTCCTACAATATTAACGAATTAATGTAAGGAGAATCTGCTTAAAAACTTTAAATTCATCTTAAAGTTAATAATATAAAACCGGAAATATATAATAACAGAATACAAATGCTGAACAAATAAAATGTTTAAATCACAACACCAACACCAGACCTTAGAGAAAACTTGCATTAGAAGGAAAATATCAATAACCGTCGAATCCACAAAAATCGAAGGATGTAAGTTGTTATTCAAGTTACGCTTAATCTGAACTGTATAGTAATTTAGTAAGTAATTTCCTTCATATTTTTTTATGTAAACGGATATTTAGTTTACTTCTGCTTTTTAAAATCTTTATCTTTGCGTGAATGCTTGTCTTCCCAAATACCTTTTGAAAGAGTGAAATGATATTTTTGAACTTACGACGATATGTATTCGCTAGCGAAGATACTACACCTGCCCTTTATATTTTCCCTTTGGGCAAATTCAACACAGGCGAAGGAATGACTGCTTATCTTTAAGTGATATAAAAGGTGATGAAAATGGAGCATCTCCGATACTACACGTGATAAAGAAACATTTTAGGAAAATAGGTTGTATGTTCTGTCTGGAACTTTTATTTTATAAGTTTTTCTATAAATGACTGCTAACATTGTTTTAACTGTTAACTTTTAAGATACGACTTAGTCTGTACTAAGTACTAAAAGAATTTGAATATGAAAGCAAAGTTGGTTCGTTAAGAGATAAAAACTTTTTGAGTTTGAAATGTTAAACAGATTTGCCTTTTAGAGAACGAAAACTAGTTTCGGAAGTGGATCAGATATAGTGAATGTCTTGTCAGCGATGAAGTGATGGACATAGCTTTTGGCCCGATTTTTTAACAGCAAAGAACATTGGAGAGAATTGTTAATGACGTCATTTCTCTGCACAAGGTCTTTGTGGCGAGACATCATAAAACTTTCCGTACATTGACTTCACGAAGTCCTTGGAAAGTATAGTATTATTTTTTTTTCTTTCTCCTTTCGTTGGCTCGATACATGTCTGCAAGATCTCTTCCACTTCTTAATGCCCCAAATTGTCTATGCCGTGTTTTCAGTAAGAATTGAATAATTTGTTTTTATTTCTTTTACAACCACTAAACTTACCAAAAACAAAAACAGTAAAATCCTAGTTTATTTCAATTTCTTTTTACATGGCTACTTGAAATATTTTTTTCACCAAAAAATTAGATAAAAATTTCATGATTTTTAGCCTAATTAAATCGAAACAGTTTTTGATGTTTTATTGTGTTTTATTTAGACTCGTAAATTTGACATTCAACACAAAAAAAAAAATATTATAAATTAGCACGAAAAAAAACAACATAGAATTAAAAGCAGGTTTTATGAGTGATGTTTCGTTGAGTATTTTGTTATACATAACTTTTATATGTAACTTTTGTTGTTGGATTTGTAAAAATAAAAGTAATCCCATTCTCAAGTTGAAAAGGGCTTCAAAACCATCGACTTTAATAAATGATAATTTTTAAATCGTAATAAATAGATCAGAAAAAAAAATAAGTTTTTTTAAAAATGAGAGGCGGAGACTTCTATCTAGCCATCTACGAGAAACAACAAATCCTAACTTCAAATTTAATTAGATTTTTTATTTAAATTTTTATGATGTGAAGTGGATCTCAAGGAAGAGTTTAACATGCTCATCAATATATGAAATTTGAGGAATAGTTGAAGAATTCCTTTATTCCAGTTTGTCCCCAATAAAGTATTGAAATGGTCACAACAAAAGCATGAGCAAATTCTCTTAAATAAGGCTGAAGAGACCGAGCTGAAGTATTCTGAGATATCACCTGAAACACTTCTGTGACGTACAAAAGTACTTCTGTGACGTATAATTATTCAAAAAAAATAAATAAAATAGGTGGATGCGCGAACTGTGTTTACAGAGGGAGCAACCCGTCTCCGGAGTTGTAATTTCTGTCGATAGAAACCTGTATTAAAAACACCAAATTCTCAGTCAAATTTTTATCTTATTTCTTAAATACCACCAATAAATAAATTATATGCTTTCATTCTATATATGCTATCTATTTTATTTTTTATTTTATTTATTAAATTAATAATTTATTTTTAGGTATGATAACACCGATCAATGATTCACTGAACACAAATAAAATTTATGAAAAAAAAATTATTTTTTTGTAATTATATTTTTTTTATTCTTATAAAAGATACAAATAAACTTAAAAAGTGTTATTTGTTAATATCCTTTTTACTGGTTTATACGTAACCCAGTTGTTCATAGTTCTGCTTTGTGCGTAATTGTTTTTAGATCCAGGTGAAAATTATATTTAATCTTATCTTATCTTATCTTATCTTATGCTAATAAGGTAGGTTGCCCAAATAAGGCCCGGTCTCAAATAAGGCCCATCCTTCGTTTTATTAATAGAACGTTGACAATTTACCAAGATTAGTTATGTTTCAAACAGGTCCTGGCTTCTAGCGGCTACACCAAAAATTAGGTCCGTTGAAGTGGATAATTTCACGATTTTTGTTTCAGTTGAACAGTAAAAGTCGCCCGAAGCTTTTGTCGTTACTATTTCAACTTAATTTGACAATTCGTCTGCATTTTTTGGCAACTTAATATACTTAAGCATGTTTTATGTCATTTTAAAGTGTGTAATGAGTAGAATAAGATACTGTATTTGATATTTTCCAGTTCACGTGCATTTAAATACGTGCATTGAAAGTGTGGGTTAACAGGGGGCTCCAAATAAGGCCCTCCATTCTATAACATAAAGTGATTATATAAATTAATTACTAATTAAATATTAATTTGTAGCTTAATATTTAGTCAGAACTAAATGTTGGAAATTGGCTATTTTCACTGCCAAGCTCTTGTCCCTGTGGGCGAGTTTGCCTGTGACTAGTAGTGGGCCTTATTTGGAACAGGGGCTCCTAATAAGTCCCTTCAGTTGTATTTTCAAAACTGTGTTATTACAGAAAGAATTTCAAATACCACTAATTCTAAATTCACTTTTTCATAACGGCACACTTTAAACTATCTTTCAAGACAGTTTTCAGAATTTTCACTCTTGCAGTAGAAATATAAAAAATCTTTAAACGTTAGATGGGCCTTATTTGGGCAACCTATCTTATATAAAGCTGAGTTTGTATGTTTGAACGCGCTACTCTCTGGAACTATCAGTCCGACTTGAAAAATTCTTTTTGCGTTAGATAGCCCGTTTATTGAGGAAGGTTATAGGCTATATAACATCGCGCTACGACCAATAGGTAAATAGGCATATAAATAGGTAGGCCGTAAAAATAAACGTCAACCAACGGAGCGGCTTTGCCACACGACGAAAACCGAACACTACCGAAAAGAGCCGAATTTAACGCGGGTGCCACGGCGGGGCACAGCTCATCAGATATAAATTTATTTCTGAGATATATGTAACTATGTAACTGAGTTACACGTATTTCGCCTTTATACGTAGTATATTTTTGAAAACGAGATATAGATATTTCCCAGGTGCACCGATATACAGCTCGGCGTTTTGTATCAATATATAATCGTCGCGTTCGTGAGGTTTCGGGGACGCTTTTAATGAAAGGTCTGTCAGAGACAAAAACCGAATGAATTTTCGCATTGATGAAACCTGTGTTCTCTTCATTTACTTCAATTCTCTCTTTCAATTCTCTCTTGAAGGAATAAAAGTTAATCTTTACAGGAAAAAGTGAGATTTATTCGGGAAGTGAAAGACAACCCGCAAAAATCAAAAACAGAAATAGCGAGTAGCTTAAATATAAGTTACATTTCATTATGTGCAGTCATTAATAAGAAGGAGTCAATTTTAAAAGAATGTTGAAAGTTTGGTTCAAAATCTGTAAGCGCAGCCGTCAACAAAAGGGAAAATTTGCAGATATGTAACAACGTGTTGGAAATTTAGTAAAAATTTGATGAGTCTTTGCTTTTCATTTATCTTAGAACTGTAATTGTTTAATAAGGTATACAGTATTTTATTGAAGCTCTTAAAGTTTTCGTAAAACACGAAATCAGAAAACCTCTATGAAAATGAATACACTATTTTGATATTGACAGTTTTACAGTTATGCATATCATATGTGGAAAAATATGTACCAAATATACAAATGTTTATTACGAGTGTTCTTATTTAAGTTTAATTAAAAGTAAAGTTAAACCTGAGTTGTAAATAATTCTCAGTTATGCGTAATTTAAATTTTCCCCTTGAAAAAACGTATAAACCAGTTTTTACTGTAGTTTGAAAGTCTTTGTACATTTTTTAAAGATATATATTATTATTTATTTACGGAGATTTAAAAAAAAAATAGTCCTTTCTTTGGAAATAACAATATATAAGACACAAACAAAGCTATGATGTAAATAAAAATAAAGATATGATATCATAACATTTTTCAATGAAAATTTCAGGAGCTAAAGGAAATAAAAAAGAGCAGGGAGTGGAAAAAAATATTTTTCAGAAAACAATTTAACCTGAATCATGAGAAAACTCTAATCTGAAATTACAGCATTTTTCTGTATATTTTCATTTTATTTATTTATTTTCATTATTCAAGTGTCTCTTTTTTATCGTAATAAAATCGGATACAAAATTTAATAGGAATTCAAGCTAATAGGCATTTCTTTTAATTAATAGGTAATATTCAAATATATATTGGTTAATTTTTTGAATGTTAACAAATAAAACATATTAATGATACAAAACACATCTTCTTTTTTTCTTCGCAATATTTCGCGGTTTATTGTCTTTTAACCGCTTCATCAGGCTTAATATATGGAAAAACTTTTCGTAAGATACAGTAACGAATCTGGTAATAATATATACAATTAACATCATTTCAAACATTTTAAACTTCTATATTATTACAATAATGTTAATAACATTGCAATCTTCCATATTATTACAATAATGAGTCTCGTAATAATATTAATAACATTTCAATCTTCCATATTATTACAATAATGAGTCTGGTAATAATATTAATAACATTTCAATCTTCCATATTATCATTACAAAGGATTTTGTTCTTACAAATTATTACAAAGGATTGCGAAGAAAAAAAGATGTGTTTTGTATCATTAATAATAATTCATTGCATATTGAATTTGAATATTAGAAAATAAAACATATAAATAAAACTTTTATTTGTAAGCTTCCTTTGTAATCTCGTCCTGCCTTTGATAAAATTGTTTAGTAATAAGAAATTACAATTATCTAGCAAAATAATAATAATAATAATAATAATAATAATAATAATAATAATAATGATGATGATGATGATAATAATTTTCTTTTATTTTTGAATATAAAAGTTTTAAAATGTATTTGTGAAACTGTTAAACTATTAATAAAAATATTGATTAGTTACAGACAAATAAAACTTCATATTCGTAATAATAAAATATAATTACCAAAAAATATTATTATTTAGATTTTATTGTTTTTATTGAATTATTGTTTATATCTAAGTGGAATTATACAGCAGGATCATATCTAAAAATAAATTAGTTATTTTATTACAAAATGAAAATAAAGCAGCAACTGAATAAAAATTGCCTTTCCCATAATTATTCAGGTGCTGCTTTATTTTCATTTTCTAACAAATTTCACAGCACATTAAATTTAATATTTATTTTATTATACTATTGCTTTGTTGAAAAGAAAAAAATGTTGAAGAGAAAAATGTTGCATGTTTATAGAATACAAGAGAAAATAATTTATTTATTGATGATATTTGAGAAATACAGGCATAATTGAATTGAGAATTTTTACATAGGTTTCTTTAGACAGAAATTAAAGACGACTGCAGTGGCCTCAATAAACATTTGGTCCTGCATTTAGATCCCCTCCACCAATTATATTTACTTTTATGCATTTTACAAACGTTCTTTCTTTCTTTCTTTCTTTCTTTCGTTTCTTTTTGCTTTTCTGTTATGAAAGTAACTTATTCATCAAATAAACACGTACATACAGCTCTGATTAAAACTATAAAATTGAGTTACCATAGAAATTGTAGGTGATAATGAAATTATGTTTAGGGATCAGATTGATTAAAGTTCAATCATTCACTGGATCGAATAACATGAAATCGTTTGATCATCCAAATCCCAATGAACAGATTCGTATTCCATTGTAATTAGAAACAGCGTTGCACCGAGTTCCTTCCTTCCTCCAATAGTATTTGATGGTTCCGGTTGTTCGCGACTATTGAGAGCATGCATAGTTACGAAATGGAGTCTGGGTAATGGCGTCGTTCCGGACCGCAGTGAACCAACGCCACAGTATCATTGAAGCAGAAAATGTTCGTCAGGAAAAAAGAAAAAAAATACTCCCCCTCCCCGAACTAAGGAAGACGGAAAAGAACTGAAAGAAGGATGTGTCGAAGTTATGGTGGAAGGGTAGGCTAGAAATATTCAGTCCCATACTAACGTGCCAATGGTAACATCCGGAGGATACGATCTTCTTAGGCCGTCTTGCTTCTGATTTCAGACCATAAAAAAAGAACGAACCTACTTCCAACCCACCAGAAAAAAAAAAGAAGTAGTTCCTATTTTCTATGTGTAAAAGAAATTCAACTTTCGGTGAACTGTAAAGACTATAATCGAAGTTTTGAAACCCACGTCTTACTTTACCCAACATTTCATGGCCTCTGATCCGATAGGAAATGTCTCAAAAACGGAAAATAGATCTTGGAGCCATTCCCTAAATGGAGGGGATGTTTCTACTCGACGACAGCATCTTCTTAAAGCTGAGATTACAAAAGCTTCGGGAATTCTTTGAATAGAATTGTTATTTTGGAAAATACATTGACAATACAGATAAGATGAAAAAAATTACAGAATTCTTGTTGGAGTTTTTACGATTTTTTAAAAAAATATTTTTTCAATTTCAACTCGGGATTTTTGGAGGATGTTGGTTAATTGATGAATGATGCAACTGCTACCAATTTAATCAATATTGTCTTCGAATTAATAGTACACGTCATTGGTCAGATCAGTTAATTGCTTGCCCAGAACCTGGTGCTAATTAGGTGCGGAAGCCATGTAGTTTTATAAATAGATCGTTATATAGGAAAAATCTATTTATATAGACCAGGAACAGTCATTATCAAAGCATCGACATCATATTCTTCTTCACAGTTTATAACTTGTTTACCTTTCAGTAACTAGTTTATATTTAAAGAGTTTACAATAGTTTTTTTTCTTTATCATATCAAACCACGAGTCGTTCTTTGAATAAAAGGAAAATATGAAAATTTTAATAACCATTTCATGAGTTGGGACAGCCGTTTCGTTTTTACTTGGACGGAAAATATCAATGAGATTTATCCAGCTGATAAAGAGCTCAGAGATATGAGTGACTCGCGCTTCCATAAGGCCTGAAACAATTTTCTTATTGTTGTCGTTTTTTTTTAATTTTTAACTTGTAATTTTTTTTGGGTGGTCCAACTGATGTTGATCAGTTCAGTAAAACTAGTTGATAAGTAAATAAGGATGAAAGAGCAATCCTAGAATATTGTGAAAAAAATTATTTTCCCCTCTTTCTTCATGTTTCATCAGTGTACGTCAAACCCCTTTGTAATCATTGCTTTTGCTATTAAAGGAAATGTAGTGTTTTCTCTATTATTAATTGCCGGCGTATCGGATTTTTCTTTTTTCTTTTTGAAATGAAAATATATAATTTTTAGACTGAAACATTTGATAAAAATTTAATTTTTAAAATTTAGAGTAAACAGTTCTCCAATTAAATAAAATTGATATACTCAAGCGGAAATTAAATGATATATAAATTGCATTTCACAACTTGGACTTTCATTGTCATTCATTCATATTTTAGTAAATGATAACATCGGTCTATTAATGAAGGAAAAAAATGAGAAAGCTCCTAAGATTTCAGCAGAGAGAAGAATTCCATTTTCGTTATTAGATCTTTTTACTTCTTTTTTTTTTGCATTATTAATAATGAATACTGTTATTCTTGTCCATTCTTTAGAGGAATCTTTGTGATTCATAGTTGGATGTGCAGTCTTTTTCTGCTATTGATTTAATGGCCGTGTGGCCTCTTGATTTGAAACACTAAAGGCGGGGAAAGGCCTACTATTCCAACATGCCTTTTGCAGGAAGAGAGATTGGAAGGGACTGACAATGAAATTTATAATCTCAGTGGGGGAGCAAAAGCAAGGGGATGGATGGTTTTAGGAGGAGGGAAACAGAAAAAAAAAAGTGAGCTTCAACAACCGAATGTTTCTTGTAATGGATTTTGGAATGGAAGTCGTTGTTTTGTGGATATATGAGACAGTAAAAGAAAAAAAAGAGAGGGGAAGGGATGAAATAAAATTCAATAACAAAAATTGATTTCTAATTTAAGTTATGTTTTTGTTATCAATTGCATAAAAATTGAAAAAGTGGGGAAGGACTACAACGATCGAACTTAATGCGATGTCTCTTATTTTCAAAGAGAACAAGAAGAATAGCCTATGTTAGACTGTATTCAAAGCACACATTTCCAATAGATCTAGGAAGAAATCCTCTTCCCCAATTTTTTCGAGACTGCCTATAGAAAATATTGAAAATATAATTCATAATATTAATCAAAACTGTATACAAATTAACTACAGATAAATTTACAAGATACTATTAAAACTTTAATTGTATTTGAATAAAAATTAGTATTTTTTTTGTTTCATTTCTTGGATATATATAGGGTAAGCTGAAATACTCGTTTAGAATACAATAAAATATTATTGATTTTTTTTTGTATGTTCCCTTATGCTTTATAGTTAACAAATATTTTCTTGAATCTCTTAAATGAAAACAAATTCTTAATGAATTCCAACAATGCATTTGAATACTTAAAATTTTCAATATTAATATTTTCTTATAAAAAATAATAAAAAAAATAACATAAAAAAATAAACTGATTTTTTTTTTAATGTAATATAATCTAAGTTTCAACTTTGTGTTTGTACGAAGAATAAAAGAAAATACTTTTTTACTTGCATTAAATCTCACCTTCTAGCATTAAAAATATTAAAATAATTGAAGTTTAATACATCTAAATTTAGGTTTCCGTTATTTTCGTAAAATATTAATTCCAATGCAGACATACTTAAAAGAAGTCGTAGTAATTACCATTATTGTGTATGTAACACGGTAAGCACTAACAGAACCATATCAAAGAATTTGTTTTAGAGGATTCCTATCCCTGGGAGCAAATGAGTAGCTCCTCGAAAGGATTCATTGACTGCCAATGAGTTTTATTATCAGCAGTGGGTACTTTTCTCCCACGCTTCTGCTTTTGATCTATTGGATAGACTAATGATCTGTCGGCATCCCAGTTGCCCTCATCCCAATTTAGTTCATGGCTATCACGGCTTCACTAACAGAATTTCTCACGTTCGCTATGGCTCCTGATGGACCCCGTTACACCAGTGTCTCTGCCTTTCATCAGGATGTTCCATCTCCCTCTGCCCAATTCCTCCCCAACCCCCATCCCATTCGCTGAGATTACTGCACTCTCAACCTCTCCATACAGCGAAACCAATGACTTTGCGTTGGCGGAGATTAAACTGGAGGGTTCACACAGTGGATCATAAAGGAGGACCATTGGCCAGCTAAAAAATTGTTAATGAACGCCTTTAAAGGGCGACCATGGCTAGTCATTGGAATTGTGGTCATGTTTACATTTGCTGAGGTTCACCAACTGTCATTAACTTTGTCTTTTGATAATTTTTTAAATTTATTTTGGAGAAGATAATAGAAATGAAAATTTGTCTTGAAATTCTTATTCATGAAAAACCGAACTTCGAAGTTCTTATTGTTTATATTAAAAACTTTTATTTTAATTCTATAATAATTAAGAGGTTTAATTGTCATTCGTTTAGTTTCAGTAAGAAACCTCGAGATTATTCGTTTGTTTTTTAAGATGGAATTTTAATAGTAAAAAATCATAATTATAAAGAAAAAGCTTGAAAATTTAATTGATTAATAAAGATCTATCTGTAGCTCATTGCTATTAGATGATGCATTACCACAAAAGCTATTGATATCGAAATGACAAACAAAAAATCAATAACGGATAATACGATTTCATTCGGAAACTATTCGGCCGCTAAATTTCTTTTTTACTTTAAAAAATAAAGTAAATGCTACATCTGTTGCTTTTAATTGATCAGTTACTCAGGTTACGATTATATTCAAAAATTAATTATTATATTTTTCTTAAAAGATAATTAAAATTAATTATTGTTTCATGCCAATGAACTTTTGAAAATGGAAAGATTTATAAAATCGTTTTTGTGGTTTTTGTTTTCTCCAATTTGAGAACACAGCTTAGAACTTGGTTCTGAAGGAGGAGTGGGCCATTATAAGTGTGCTCGCAATCTCTTGAGGAAGGAGGCCATGGAAGCAGCTTCTTCGAAACAAAGAAAAAGCTCCAAACTTCATGTAATACTCAACGTCTCCTGTAAAAGACTCAAGGAACAGGGCCCGAATATTGATTGAACCTCACCCGGAATGGAATATCCCTCATAGAAGAGTATATCCGATTACGGCTTAGAATTTATCTGTCTGCTTTAGTATCAAGTGGAAGGATAGGGCTACTTTTAAAATGAGAGCAAATATCATGTCCGACAATCCCCTTTGCCCATCATGATAAGTTGAGAGGAGTCTCCTGAAATTCGGGAATTGGTGAAGTATTAAAAACTTACATTTACACATAATGCAATATATTTTGGTAATTTAATTTCATTGTGGTCTGAAATTCAATGTATTTTAAGAAAGAGTATTGTAAACAAAGATTTAATATTTCAAAATTTACAAAGAATTTTAAATAACCAACTTTGCCGTTTATTCGATAGAAAACGAAACTTTCTGACCTATCTACATAATTAAAACACAAAGAAGAATCAATGTACAAAAAAATCTTTATAAAAAATTCTTTATAAAAAAAAAGATCAATTCGAAGTACATTTCCTGATTTATTGGTTAATAATGATTATATACCTAAAATTAATTCACTGATAACTTAATTAAGTGATGAATACATGCAGTAGTTGATCCAGAAAAGCAATAACAAACTTTAAATTTCTGCAAACAGACTTGCCTACTCAGCTATTTCTCTATCACAAAACCTTATTGATCCATTAGGATATCTACCATATAGATATCCTAATTTTTACAAAACCGTCTAATTTTTTTACAAAACCGTCTTCCATCAGAAGAATGAGTGTTTTCAGGAAGGAGTTTGGAGGCTATTGTTTTGTTAAATTATTTCCACTTTCTTTTCGATTGAAAGCTTAGTGAGATATTTTTTTGTACACATTAATCTTCCAAACTGAATTTGCCCGCGTATTTTCATTGCTTCATTACGTTGTGACTGAATTGCTTGTTCTAAATGCTTCAATCGTCTGTCGAAATAAGCCTATGATAATGTTACAGTTGTTACTATTTTAAATTATCATTGAAAGCTTATTGAAATTCATTGAAATTGAATGTTTAAGCATCCTTTGAGTCGGAAGTGGAATATTTCATAAAATCAATAACTGAGCCATTAGGAAATTGGTTAATTAGTTAACATGTTCTATTGATGAGCAATTTACCAACAACAAATTAATAATTATTTGATTTAATAGTCCGAATTCATTTTAATCCTGACATTGCTTACTGTATATAGGCTAACTTCTGACTTGGAAACAGTGGACTGAGATTAAGGCTTATGTAGAAAATTAGACCAATTGAACTGTCCTAAGTATTTTATTAAATATTGAACCCTAGAAACCTAGTTTCAAAATTAGACATTTCAAAATCATGATGAAAGATTATACAGTATATAAACATACAATAAACTACATATTTCTCACAATAACGTTTCAATTATAGCTAGAACAAAGCCAATAAATAGCATTACTACGACATAATTAAACAAGAATTACTTATCTGTATTACATAATAAAGCGTCTAAAACTGGAAAAATGTTGGATAGACTGTGAAATTTTAATTTTTTGTTTCAATTCTTAGAACATGAAATATCAATACTAATTTAAAATATCAATTTAAATCATAATGTCAATTGAACTAACCCTTTAGATTGAAACCCATTTTAAAATTTTACGAAAATAATTATTTCCATCAGATGTCCTAGTGAATCAGATTAACTTCAAATGCTACGACTGACTATCAAATCTGGTTTAATTGGAAGAATTCTTGAAATGTTTACAGGTACAGATTCACTCTGAAATCTTAGGGAAATATAATCATATATTTTTTATTTTTTTTTTGCAAATGCCCGGGCTCGTAGATTAATCATCTTTCTTTAGGCCAACAACAAGGGGCGAGATATGATGCCTTTAACTGACGAATCGTTGCCCAGGGTATGCCAAGGGAGGCAGCATCTAGTAATACCCGCAGGAATGGACAGAAGGAGAAACAGAAGAAGAAAGAAACATTCATGCCACGACCGGGATTCGGACCCGGGTACCGGCACATTGGCCGCAACGGCAGACCGCCGTCTAGACCGCTCAGCCACGCCGGCACGGCATAATCATATATTGCCCATATGTTAAATAACCTAATTTTTAAGTTTCTTTCAATTTCAAACCCCAATTTCCGGACCTTTGTTTATATAACTTTTTTTCTTTACTTTTACATGTAGGTTGAGCTCCCGAAGTTTCTGCATATCTTCGTGAATCACCCTGCATAAACCAATGTTTTTAAGTATGTTTAGGATATACAACACCCACCTAAATTCTAAAATATGGGAGATTGATATTTTTTAAAGGAAAAAAACAAGGCTTTAATGGCAATAGGAATTAAGATTTTACACATCTTGGCGCTACTAAGAAATCTCTCCCAAAAAAGTTATATAGAATAATTACTATAAATTAAGATTTATTAGAGACTTAAACACTGTTCAAAAATTTAGTGGATATTGCGAAGTGAATTTAATACACCCAAAAAACAGGCATTTGAGATTATTTATTAAAGAACAACATCAGAGAAGCAAATGACACGAAAATGGAAGTTGTCTGAATATGCAAATGTGATGCAAAACGTTAATTTACATGTTTACCCACAACCCTGTATAAAGAACTGGCGTGGCTGTGTTATCTCCACTTTCCTGGATTTAACAACAACTGGGAGAATGGTTGAGTATCACCTGAAAATACCCCTGCAACGTGATTTACCCGAATCTGAGGCATGGAGTGTCATAGGGCGTCTTGAAGCTGGCCAAACACATGACAGTGGCAGCAGCGGTTGGAATCTCCTAAAGCATGATTAGCAGACTCTGGAATCGCTTCAGAGAGACTGGCAGAGTTCAAAGAAGACCAGAGGAGTGGCTCTACTGCAAGAGATGATCGCTACTTGACGCTATTAGCATGAAGGGACCGACGAAGCAATGCAACTGAGCTGCGGGGACAGTTTCTCGCTGCTACTGGACGACGGGTGTGTACTCAGAACGTGCGAAATGTCACGGTGGACTGTATGCCCGGCAATCAATGGTATGCATTCCTTTACTGCTGAGCATCGCAGAATAAGCAGAGGATGGGCTGAAATGAATCTTTCATGGACCCGTGAAGAGTGGTCCACGGTTTCTTCAGTGACGAGTCAAGATTCAGCCTGCAACCTGAGAATCGTCGTGCCCTGTTCTGGCTTTCACGGGAGAATTCATGTGCAAGAAAGACATTCCTTTGGTGGAGGTGGAATCAGGGTGTGGGCAGGCATCAGCATTGGTGGTCGCATCACTTCCGTGTTGTTAGAAATGGAATCGCGAATGCTGTAAGATATCGGGATGAAATTCTACAGCTCATAGTGGTACCCTACGCTAGAGCAGTTGGGACCAACTTTCTTTTTATGGACGATAATGCACGCTTCCACCGTGCGCATCTCGTCAACAACATGCTGCAAGAGTCTAGAGTCGGGCGCACGAACTGGCCTTAATGTTGTTCAGACTTGTATCCCATCGAACACGCTTGGGATGCACTAGGAAGACATGTTGAATGTCACCAATCACCTCCCATCACCTTCCTCACCTGGAATTTGCCCTCGTTTGCGCGAGTGGCCACGAATCCCTCAGGAACTGCTGGGCAATTTGATCCTCTCCATGCCTCATCGCTGTCAGTATGTTGTAGCAGTCTCAGGTGACCATACACCCTTCAGAACATGTGCGATACATTTTTAGTGTTTGACATGCGAATGTTAACCCCCGTCCATATATTACATCCTGCTCAATTCCGATAAATGGATTCTGCACCTTATTTGCATAGTCAGATAACTTCCATTTTCGTATCATTTGCTTCTTTGATCATGTTCTTTAATAAATAAACTCAAATGCATCTGTGTTTTGGGTGTATTATATTCATTTCGCAATATCTCTAAATTTTGTGAGTAGTGTACATGCGAGTACATATTGAAATTTTCCATTTTACAACATTTTCGTATTCCCTTCTTTAATCGAATTTATGTAATTGATGAAATGATCCAGAATCGATGGAGTCGTATATGTAGACGAAACTTAACATGCCTCTGGCATCTCGTGCAATTTAATCGACTACAAAAATTCATAACAAATGCTGATTGCAAATAATGTAGGCCGAATTTCTATAGGTTCGACATTATTTTTGTGAGCAAAGTAAAAAAAAAGTAAAGTAAAAAATTAAAAGCAAAGAAACAAAGAAATACAAGATAAATAATCACTCCTGGTGCTCCTTCGTGACAAAAAAAAAATTCCTCATGATTGGGATCCAAACTTGAATAAAATTTAATTTAAAAAAAATTGTATAAAATAATAGTTCCCTTACTTCTCAATTCCTTTACTTTTAACTGACAGTAAATTTTATCTGACTGTATCATACTTTATTCTGAATTATGAATTTTTAATTACTTATAATTTTAGTGTTAATATTTATTCATTTTGTCGTATTTAATTAGCTTAATAATGAAATTCAAAAAAATACAAGTGAGATGTAAAAATGATGAATTATTGTAATTCCCACATTCACTGCTCTTCCATCTCTTCGACAAAAGATAAGTTACAATTCCATAACTAAAATAGATAAGCTAACAACATGCTCTTAAAGTAGAATTTTTAAATTTTTATTAATTTACTAGAATTAACATTTAATTCAATTGTTACAAAATTTGTTCATTAAGTTTTAACTGATTTCTGTAGATAAAATATGAACGATCAATAAATATAGATAAAAGTAAAGCATCAAGCACTTGGTAGCTCTGTTTCTGACAGCAGTCTCTTTGTTGTTTACAGCCTGGCTGCAGCAGATGGCAACTTGTGACTCTTGGGGAAGTTGAGAAATGCATATGGTTTTGTTAATGTTTACAAGATTTTAAGCTTTGAGGTTGAGTTTACCTTCTTTTAAGCAGAAATGCAAACCTTCAAAATAAAACGAAAACTGATACAGAACATTTCAGAATTGTAAAAATCAGTACCCAAATAATCATTAATTTTCTGATAGAATAATTGTTAATTATTTATTATTAAACAAAGCAAGTAATATCTCAAATATCAAAATTAATAGTTTTAAATCCACAATGCTGCAGCTAAAATAAATTGCAATCTAAATAATGTAGTAGGAAGAATCTGAAGATTTTCTTTTTAAAAGGTGAAAACATCTTTTTTCCTAAAGTTAAAAGACCCAAATTTTAAGGCCGTACTGTCCTTTCGGGGCACTGGAGATATAGGCCCCAACAGTTCCGGAATCAACGGGATAAAGTTGAAGTTAGGTGTACAGGCCGATGCCCTTCCGCCTTTATTCCAGAAAGCCCCGTTTTGCAGAGGGCTTGGTGAACTCTAGGGCCGGCTTGGAGAAGAAACAACCACAGAAAAATCACCAACTTCCTCAGAGAATTGATCCCGATACCTCTAGCCCCCATTATATATCACTAGATCATCAAGCATACAACCTTCGTACTAGCCGTGCAAAAAAAAAAAAAAAAACTCTACTAATTATTGGTTTTATTAAATTGGAATAAGTAGTTGCCTACATCTCCTGATCACCTTTTTTCTCTGTTACCTTGTAATGTCTTATCTTAATTTGTTACTTCATTTTTTTTTTAAATTTGGAAATTTTAATTTAAGTGGCTGCATAAGTCCCAATTTTAAGCTTAGCATATGAATATAATTTTTGTACTTCTTTGTTTCAGGGAACTGATTTATTTCTTTCCATTCTTGCTTTTTAAGACTTTGAGTTGTTCCCTTTCCCTTAATCTTATTTTATGACTTTTTTCTTACATTTCTATTTTAGCTTGTTCAACAAAATTCTTCATATCGATATGATCACTCTTGATCGAATATAACTATCAAATGAAATATTGTAGAGTTTTGTAGATGGATAGTGTTTGAGTGTTACGAATTGCAAGTTGTACATTACATAATAGTTTATTGGTTACATAAGTTATTAAAATTTAGGTTTAATCTTTATTACAGAATTATGATGACAAATATTCATCATTTTTTCTTTTTTCAAAATCAAAACTCCGATTAATACTTATGCTAATGATCATATATTCGGTAATCATTATTAATGATCGATCAGTATTGTTAACTAATCAGATTAATGGCTATTAATATTAATTAATTACTCAATCACATTTTGAAATCGATAAAGTTCTAAATATTAGTATAAGTTATAAAACTTTAC
Organism: Thereuonema tuberculata; assembly: GCA_023159025.1. NCBI lineage: Eukaryota > Metazoa > Arthropoda > Chilopoda > Scutigeromorpha > Scutigeridae > Thereuonema > Thereuonema tuberculata. The sequence continues at coordinate 318,225,177 of JAFIDM010009631.1, read as the reverse complement.
TTTAATTATTATAAATTGGCTCCAAAATATTTTGTCAGACTTATATGCCATTTCCAATTCTAATATCCATTCAAAGGCATAGGAAGGTCAGAGATATTTTTAGCTGCAAGAAACCATCCAGTTTTTAGCTGAAATAATTACTTATTTAATTAATAGGCCTACTTAATTTCACTGATTTAAATCTGTAATAACCAAGTACTTAGAAATATCTGTTTGACACTGTAACAGACGTATTCTGTAACGATGTAAGATAATAAATCAACATTTGTATCACTAACATACCCTCAACGTCATAATAATTTATCTCAGTCCAGCTTGAATCGCACTGCTTTCAATAGATAAAATTTATGACCTTTTCTTTTAAATAAAGCATATTTTAAAATAACTTACAAAAGATATATTTATAACTATTTCACAAATTCATAAATGTTTCCTATTTAAAATCAAATCATGGAAATTCTGACTGTCTTTACAGTTAGATGTACTGTAATAGTTACAAATATGAATTATAGCCCAGAGGTAGACAACTTCTTGCCATTCGCTGTGCTTTTGAGTGTCCAGTTTGAATTTAATATTTGCTTTTTATTATAAATCTTATTTGAGATTCTATAAAAGGTAACTTTATGCTTTTTGAAAAAATATATCAAAACTGGTCTTGTGGATTTCGGAAATGATTTCTCGTTCTATTAGTCGCTAATAAATAATCAGAAAGTTTCCCAAAATAATTAGAATAATTATAATGATGGTACTCGAAAAACGAAATATATCTGTTCAGTTTGAATGACGTAATTGATGAATTGATATCACCCTGTGTGGTTTTTTTTCTTGTATCAAGTGTGTTTTCATTTTCTGTTGGGGCTGATCAATGTATTCACTCATCATCGATAGCACAAGGAGGGTGAAGGCCTGACCACGTTTAATTCCTTCCCTTCTGATGAATGGCGTGGAGTAATGACTCTGTTCGCTCATTCTTCGCCTCCCCTTCCTTCTACATCCATTCCTGCGGACTCTCCTTCCTCTATAGGGACGGAGGTTAACGTAAGGCCGTGACATGTATATGTAGGAGTAGGATGGGATTGCTTTAATTAAATTATTAGCCGTTCAGTCAACACTCTCTCTCGCTCTCTTTCTTTTTTCCTTCACTCGTTCTACTTTTTTTTTCTTTCTTAAAGCCTCTTCCCTTTAGGGATGGAAATGAGAAGATAGTACTAGAGACAAGGCTGTTCCATCTAATGCCTATCTTCCCGATTGGAAGCGATGGCATCCGTTTGCAATCCAGCGAATGCGTTGCTTGTCGTTCCCCCACAAAAGCCGTTGATCGCAGCCCGATAGTCGGGATGGGACACTGGAGACCGTGCCGTTGAATTAAGAGCTGCACTCATAATGGGTTGCAGCCGTAAAACTCCTCGCGTAACCCGCCGTAATCGAGCAGGCCTCAGGCATCGGAACGGTCCGTGAAAGTTTAGTACTGTGTTAAATTTGAGCAGGACCGTTAAACTCTTTACCTAACATAAAATTGCGAATTTAATTTAGTATATCGACGAAGACGACAATTTCTGGTGGATCAATGAGAAGTCATTTATATAAATTTCGAAAAGTAAGATACTGTTACTTAACAAAGTACTTGAGGTTCAGTCAAATTCAAAGTAGGATTAGTTATCATCCACTCTCATAAATTTCTAATGTTTCATCTGAAATTACTATTAGTTAACTTGATAATAGCTATAATTCGAAGTTATTGGAAGATTACGAAAAAGAAAGAAATTAAAGCGTTTTATATAATAAAATTATAAAAATAAAAAATTAGTAAATAATAAAATAATAAGCAAAGCATCTGAACAGTAACACAATCGTTATCGTAAGTTACATATCTTTTTTGTTTGTAAGTATGAAGCCAGTATAAAGTCAGTATATTTCCTTATCAATTTAAAAATGTTTATGTCTTGCCGCAGTCATTGTATCTCTCCTAATGAAATATCCTTTTATTGATTCCTTTTAAGAGCAAGATATTGAGAAACATGGTATTAGTGAAAGAATGTCAAAGAAAGATTCTTCTGTTTGTTTCTCATTGATATCTGAAAGTGTTAAGGAGAAATCGTATCGAAAGATTCAGGACTTTTTATTCAAATGTCAACAATAATTAAAAAATACAGTTCTACTGCAATTTCCGATTTTTAATCAAAATCTACTTTGAGAAATAATACGAATTCTAATAGTTTCTGAAGCAAATTTTGGAAGTTAGTGTTGAATATTAAACCTTATCATAAAATGTCATGTTTTCTAAGATTCTTTATGACGGACGTACTTTTTTTTTTCAACTAGAATTTCAATTCTAAACTTAAGAATAATGCAAGTTGAAGTGATGGTTATTGGACTCATATCTGATTGAAACGCCTCTTTGACAACTGTGCAGTTTGTTATCTTTGAATAAATTGAAACTTTTAACTCTTTCATATATATCACTCATTGCTTCAGTCACTGTGGCCGAATGATTGAATAATTTATTTCTTTACATTTCACAACTCTGAATATTTCTTTTTGTAATTTAAGTAATCCTTGATATTCAAATCTTGGTCTTAAATTCATAACTTACAATTATAAAATATAATTTATTTGAAAACATAATCTAGCATTTCTCGAAGTGAGCTTTTCAAATTTCAGATTTTAGTTTGTGTATATGTGTATCCGTATACACATGCATACTGTTAATGTATTCCTATTAATTTGCAATTTAATTTTAAAGTGAAAGTTGTCAATGATATTCAATTTTAACATGGAAGAAAGCTTCTCCTGTAATTTCCTTTGGCACTGAATATTATTTTAAGCAAAAATCAAGACCTCCAAATAAGGAAAAGCCCAGTAAGCAATTTTCCATTTCACTCTATTGCCAACAGCTGATGAAGGAAATGGTTAAGAAATTGCTGATATGACAACTGCATTTTTTACTGCTCCTTTACCATTTAATATTTTAGTTTCCGTTCGTCGGAAGCAATTTACTTTTTTCATCTTGGACGTTCGTGCAGTTCTGCAGAAATGTAAGTGTTCTGAGTAGTTATCGACTTGAATTTTCCTTTGAGGATACTCTGAAGTCTAATTCAATAGAAACATATCATTGGAAAATATTTCATCCATTCTCAAGGGATGAAGCCAAGTGTTTTTGGCATTGGAAGCAAGTTTGTTTTTCGTTATCTTTCTGTCCACTTCTTCTTATGCCAAAGAGATGAAAAGGTTTTTTTTTTTTTCCAAGTTGTAGCGATTTTTGGAAACAATTCAGGTCGACGGAATCTTTCTCCAAACTTTATTAATATTTGATTTACAACACAGGCAGCCAAAGACGCACGGAAGACGGAATAAGAGAAAAGAGAATATTAAATCTTAGCAAAACATATCAGCTTACCGTTTGTAAATTCACTTCGATAACCAAATTCCAAATATGGTATTGAATTACGAAATGAAACGTTATCAACATCGAAGTCTCTAAGGACAAAGGAACTCATCGAAAATGTAAAAGTGTTGGGTAGCTTAGAATCTTTATATAGTTTTTGAAGATTGATGCAGTCTCTATCTAAGCATTAATTTTGTAAGAAGCAGTTCTTCAAAAGTTTTCAAACTTTTCTTTGAATCCGAACTTTCAAATATAGGCCTACTTTGAAAGGGCTTCTTAAATGCAGGTTAAAATTTAAATAATTTTTTGAATTACATCAAAGATTTGAAATTTATGTTTTAAATGTATGGTTATATAAAATTTGAAAAAAATCTATGTTTTAATTCTAATATTATTAAAATAAAGTTATTTTATTGTTTATAATATTTTTCTTTCATAACTGAAATTGGAGTACTTGGTAATTTGTTATTTGTTATTACGATATACGTACCGAGAACATTAGGTAAATATGATTATGTAAATTCCATATTTACAGATAATAAATAGTACTATAGCGTCTTGTAAAATAAAAATTTGCAGTAAACTTATTAAGGAACGACTAGCAATGTCACCATTGTTAACACATTTTCTGTAGTTGTGCTTTTTAATTTCCTAATTTCATCAGATGTATTGCAATTTACTAAAAACTTGAAGATTTCATATCATCATTTGCATCAAAATCCGCAGAACTTTCTGGTACTCCTGAAACATTTAAGTCTCTTTCATATAGGGCAGAGATTTGAAGCCGACAAGACAACCGAAGTAAAAAAAAAAAGTAACATAAAATAAACGTATTTTAGAAAAAAGTGTTTAAAATTAGAAAATAATCGAGAATGGAAATATTATAATTTTTTTTTTCATAGCCCCCCCCCCCCCATCAACAAAACTCGAAACTTTCTTGCTTCTTTCAATGAAAATAGCTGTAAGATATTTTCATTGAAAGAAGTTGTTGAGTTGTTGTTTTTTAGGGTAGTTTCAGCTTGCTTATTTTTTTTTTATTTTTTATAAAAAAAAATCCATCAATGTTAAATTGTTTTTAGAAAATCTTCATAATCATCGACGAACTTTCTCGACAATTTTGAAGATTTTTTGTTTTTTAATTATTAATCTTACTATTGTAATTCTAACTAATCTAACCAATTTTGGAATCTAAACTAACTCTATCCATCATACCTAGGCCTATCCCAATCTGCCGTCGCTCAATTCAATTATCCTCTTTTTGAGCTATTTTAATCTAAGTGAGATATTAATCTATTGCTATTGGTCTATCATCTTGCATATTTAAGCGGAGTCTTAATTTTAATTACACAACACATGTACATGAAAACATATGGCTGTTTTATTATTAACAAAATCTAATTGAATTTCGATTTTTTCCAACAAAATTTACAGGATCGGTTATTAACTAGTAAAAAAAAATATCGCTGGTAATCTTGCTATTCAGGAAACCTTTAATTAATTGACGTTTTAAGATTTTCGATCTATTAATGCGTAAGGCAGATTTTAAAAAGATAGATTTTTTTTTTGAGAAAATAATTACTGTTATTACATTTTCTGTTTGTTTTTCCGACAGTAACAGTAAAAATACATTACGACTTTTAATAATAATTGCATGCTATTGTTATTCTGAATATGGTTATCAATCTTTTTATCAAAACTTACTACAATAATCAAAAACCAAAGACTACACATAAATAAACATTCACACCTTTGAGTTTATCATCAGATGGTATCGGGAACAACCGTTTCGTCCTTTTTAGGGACTCATCAACCCGTTCCACCTTCCTTGATAAATCTAGAAAGGGTGAGAAGCAACGGAAATAACCTTCCCTCCCGAAAGTGACTCCCGAACAAAATAAACAACAATAAAAAATTGGTGCTGAAGTGCACTCAAAAAAAATCTTTGACTTAACGATCGTTTGGAACGAAAATGCTTTTGATTACAAAGAAAAAAAAAAACAACCAAGACATAATAATCAAAAGAGACAAATTTAACGTGCAGAAAAATCGTGAAGAATTAAAAACCAAAGACTGCACATAAATAAACATTCACACCTTTGAGTTTATCAACAGAGGGAAGCGGGAATTGCCGTTTCATCCTTTTTAGGGACTCATGAAGTCGATCCACCCTCCTTGATGATAAACCCAGTTTATTTATATGAAGTCTTTGGTTTTTGATTCTTCATTAGTTTTCTGCAGGTTACATTTGTTTCTTTTAAAAATTTACTATTTTTTTTTTAATGTAAAGTTGTTGTAGTCTTGTGAAGTAAATGAATGAAACTTAGAATCATATTTTAAAATTTCAGTTCTAATCAACTTTTACTATAAATAATTATTAGATGAAACATAATAATACTTACAGAACCTGAGATCTGTTACTCTTTACTTTTCTGACACTGTAGCGCTTTCTTTCCGATTTATAGTTCAAAACACAACAACATTAAAGAAGTGACAGTTGACGAGTAAGGATGCCTAATTCTCAAAATATGTAATATCCTCTAATCGTACGGAATTTGTTACTTGCTTATTTGCTTTAAATGTAAATAGTCTGTTTTTCAAAAAATATATGTTTAGAATAAAATCTTTATAAAGCAGTAAGTTACAGACAACAATAGTTTCGCCAAATTTCTTTTATCGATGCAAATAAAAATATTAATAAAATATGAGTATATAAGTAAGTTTGAATCAATGGTATTTCCATTCTTCCATTTAATACTTAAGGCTATATCCAAAATAGCGATTTTATTTCTGTCTATGTGTGTTTTTTCCATCGGATGCCACTTCAAGATTCAGAATCAAGAGAATTTCAGCCAAACTTGATAATTTTTAAATTTTAAAAGTTAACAATTTTGGGAATATTCCGATGTAGAAAATCTCATTATTACATATAAAACCTTTTTTACTTACAACGTATTAACAATTTTTTTTTTTGTTAAAATCTTTTTAACAAAAAATAGGTTATTTGGATTTTTAAAATAAAATTGCTAGAATCTGTTAACGATTAGACAAAAATTTTGATTGATGGTAAATCTTACTATTATTTCAAGACTGTTAATTTTACCCAAAATACATCCGATCTATTACTATTTAATGCTTTTTGTAAAAGATACATTTTTTTATTGAGAAAATAATTTACATAGATCAGGCTCAAAGGACTTCGGCAATATCAAACTGAATGAATGCAATATTTATGAAATCAATTCATTTATAATGTATGACTGTGCATTGATATTGAAAGCATTTGCTTTAATTGCTGGATTTGCATTTGACAACAATCAATTGAAAAAGTGATTATCATTCATAAATGCAACTTTCATTTATCTAAAATAAATTAAAAATACAAAATTCAACTACATTTATTTTAATAAAACACTTTTAAAAAACCAGAAAATCCTGTTTCATTAAAGAAAGAATATGACAAGCTAATACTTTCCTCATCCATCGAAATATAAGACAAATTTTGTTATATGAAGATTGCTTTTTAAAAGCATTAAATTTTATTTAATTCTTTTCATTTTGAATGTATTTTTTTACAGGTCAACATTTGGAAACACAAAAATATTCACTATTCGTACAGTTGCTTGATGCAGTCAAGTCCTTTCATTAAATCAGGTGACGGCAACTGTTGCTGTCACGACAAATCTCGACATTTCCCTACCCTACTATCACCGACAGTTAATAACCGAACCATTAACGTCAATTTGTATCTACTCTCATTGAAATCTTATTATGAAATTTATTTCCTGAAATTTCTTTCTCTAATTTTCAAATCGTGCTGAACAAAGTATTTGGAGTAATTGTTAGCTTCAGGACATCTATAGTAGCAATACAGCTTCTAAAAAATTTAGTTATATAAATAAAAATATAAAAAGGACAAATTTTTAATTCTTGTCCGAAGAAAATCAATATCATAAAGTTATATAATAATAGTAATTACCGTATTTACTCGCATAATTTCCCTTTTTTTTCATCAATATTTTGACAAAAAAAGGGTGGGTGGGGAAATTAGGCGATGTTTTTCAATTTGAGGAAAAAAAATATGGTGAAAGTGTAAGTAAAACCATGTTAAATATTGATTTTTAAAGCACGAAATGTAATTAACAACAATTTTATTAACACGCAACATTTAAAATGTAAGAAATCACATCTCAACATTTGTTTTTTCTTCAAAGTACAGTTAAGCAATAGGCATGCACGGAAGTGTGTATGGGACTGTGACGTAATTTCGTAACTCACGCAGCGCAACCCGCCATCTTTATAGCTGAAGTACAGGTGGGGAAATTATGCGATAAAAATAAAAATTGAATTTTGTAATCCACAAAAACTGGGGTGGGGAAAATACGCGATGGGGGAAATTATGCGCGTAAATACGGTATGTATTATATAAATATCAATTTAGGAAAAATATTTTTTGTTTCGTTTTGATTTACTTTGATTTAACTTCGATTTAACTGTAAAATTATTTACTTTTATTCTCTTTATGATAAACACTAATAATGCTACATAATCACTTGCAGAATAGCAAAGTTTAAGTAATAGGAAGTCGGAAATAAGCCTTTTTTTTTTTTTTGAAAACCGAAAAATAAATGTACGAGTGTTTTTGGTTTATATTTACACTAACTAACAGGTTACACTAAATTACAGGAGAGCCTTCCCGTAATAATAAAATTGAAAAATAAATAAATAATTTAAAGTAAAATAATTGTTTATAATGTATGTACTGTAACTGTATGTATTGCCATTTTAATGTAAATAAAACATGTTAAAAGCATTTTTGTGTTGATTTTCGTCCTATTTCGGATTAACCGCGTAATTCGCTTATCCGTGGTTGCCGCGCCACCCAATTCCGCGGATAATCGGGAGTTTACTGTATATATTTATAGGAAATGAACTTTTAATTTACAAGAAATCAAATGTGAAATATAAAAAAAATCAAGAAAGTTCAAGTAAGATTTATCAAATCATTTAAAAAAAAAAAAAAAAAAGAAAAATCACACGAAATTACAATTTTGAGTTTGTTTTAACTTGAATTGCATTTGTTTTTGCGAATGATTTTGAATAAAAGACATAAAAAGATTATATTCTTAAAGCCTCATTTAAGTACGATAGTCGATCTGAAAAAAAGTTTACAAAAGCTATAAATTAAATATATAAGTTTGCTACAATGCCACTGGTTGCTGATTTAGAAGATAGAGGCTGTACTGCTCAGTTGTGTGTAATTAGGGGTGCGCGCTGTCATTCAAAATGGCTTTAAAAAATTGCTTTTCTTCCAATAACGATTTGTTTTTCATACACGAGCTTTATAGACTTTTTACGTATCCACCTACATATAAATAGCCTGATAAATGTGTGTTTTAAAACTTCAGCACTACGCTAGTCAACGTAAAATCATTTAACTCTTATGATGCTTCAGTTTTCAGTACCACCAGTACTCAATAATCCGTGGATAAGAAATAATTTTGCTAATATCATGAAAATTACGATATTTTGTCGTTGGTTATCAAGAACTTTCACTGCTGTATTTTCCATTTGAACTCATTCAGATGAATTTGGATATATTTAAAACTTTAGAGTCTCATTTGAATTTAATGTATTCAGTCGATGGCAATAAGCATTGCAGTAAGAAATTCTATCACTCTCATCCAGTTAGTGGAGGTTTCTTTTGTTCTACTAGGAAACAATGATGATGACGACATTTGTTGGAAGAAAACGATAACTTGTGTATGAGTTTAGTCATAAGTTGCCTTTCCTTCGAGATTGTTTCCCTAGAAACCACTCATTGAGGTATTTGTGGACATCCTAAGGAGAGCAATAACGGCAGCCCTTTGTCCCTTCACATACACACGCACATTGGGCAGTCCGGAATATCCGTCAGACTATATTGTTAGATAATAGTCTTAATATCAAGTAAGATAACGGGACCTGTGGAGGGTCATTCCAATAGGGTAACAATAGTAATTCAGTAAAATTTAAGATAAAAATTTTTATTTGTTCCTTTTATTTTGCAAGCAAAACAATAACAACAACAACAACAACAAAAAAACCTCACGATCAGCCTTGTCTTTAAGCTTCCGGGTCGAGAGCCATGAAACTAATGATGCTTAGTGAGGATCTAACTAATAGCATCAAAGTTCATCCCACAATGTTTATTCATAAGTGCTATTACATAGGGTGACCAGATTTTTACATTGGCAAAGCGGGACACCATTGACCGGGGGAGGGGGGGGGAGACCGGAAAGAAAAAAAAAAATGGAATCTCCAGGTTCAACAACCAAAAAAAAAAAAAACAACAGAAGCTCCAGGTTCAACAACCAAAAAAAAAAAAAAAAAACACGGAATCTCCAGGTTCAACGACCAAAAAAAAACAAAAAAAACACGGAATCTTCAGGTTCAACAACCAAAAAAAAAAAAAACAACGGATTCTCCAGTTCGACAATCAAACAAAATAAGGAATTCAATAACCAAAAAAAAATCGGGACTTTTTTTAAAATGTCGCGGGACAAATTGTTAAAAATCGGGACTGTCCCGCCAAAATCGGGATGTCTGGTCACCCTATATTACATAATATGCTCCATCTAGAAATAATGAATTAGAGATTACAATGGATGTTCATCATGCTGATGCTTGTGAGAATCATAGTAATGTCCTCGAAAACGTAGGGATTATCTAAATAAAGATTTTACCTAAAATTCTCATTGCTTTTCTCAAATATTCGACTTTAATCCTTTGAATTTGTACTACATTGATGAATCTTTCCTAAGAAAGAGAAAAAGTTCTCGTTCTCATATTCGGTGATGGTAAATTAACAGCATTTCAACTAATATAACTAAATGCAATCATATTTTAACTGTATAACATTTAAAGTTCAAAATTTAAGAGAATGTAAACTAAAATATAAGGGAATTCGGAGCAAGTTTACTATATGGTATCACAATGATATACATCTGGACGCTATCATTCATCTTTCCTTTTATCAAAACATTCGAAATATGAGAAGTGCCAACATTCTCCTCAAAACCAACACATATTAATTCTGATACAATCCGAAATTATTCTCTTCACGGTATCATTTTTTTCTAAAATATTCCAAATGTTGAGTTCCAATCCACCCCTTCCAAAACTAACACATACCATACAAATTAACCCTTCGCCCTGTAAACCCCACGCTGCCCACGAGGTCCAAATTACTCCATAATCTTCTTGCTTTAGTTTCAGACGTTTACATTAATTAATTAATTTTTACATTAATAAATTAATATTTTTAAGATACAAAGAGTTAAATTACAAAAAAAATATTTAAGTTTCTGTTTTTAATTGGGAAATTAATATATTTTTTTTAATAAAATAATATTTTTCTCATCAGTTTTTAAACAAGAATTCCGAAAAGGAAGTAGATAAAAGACATTAATTTTTAATAGGATTTTTCGGTTAGAAATTATATCTATAGCAAACCCAAAATTAAATACGAATTAGTTGATTTTTAGGAAATAGTAAAGTTTTAGAGCGTTGTAAATTTGATGGGTAAAGATCAATTTGCTGAAATTGCTTATTATTTTTTATTTTTCTAGCGAAATCATAAAAATGGTCGTTGGAGGTAATTTATTGCGTTGGGTTGTTTGAAGCAGAATGAAAATTAGTTAATAAACGCTAATATACTGGCAGATGTCAGCAGTGTGTTGCTGATAAAGAACAAATATGGGCGGATACCTAAAAATCGATACACGAAATGTCATGCAGAGAATTTACACCCTAATATTTATTAAACAAACAAAAATTACCGCGAAAAAAAATCATCATCAGTGTTTAATGAATTAATCTTATTCCAAAAAAGGTTAGTCGACCGATAAAAGTAAAACACGGAATCGTGTATTTAGATAATTGCCGCCAGGTTGGTTCACTAAGCTCTCAAAGAGTATTTGGTTGTGGTTTTACATTTATAACACTTTGTATAAGCATCGGTAAGCCCCACCATTTCCAATAAATGCAACTTTAAGTCAATTAACCGAATCTTCCTTATCGTATTCCTGAAAATAAAATATCTCATAAGCCTGACATTTTAATAGATAGTTTTGGGATATCCATTGCGATTTTCGTTTTGATTTAGGAATAAATTTGACCATTATTTAACATGCTTGTGAAATAAAAGAAAGAAGCATAATTAAGCAATCCATTTGAATTTTGGATTATCAACTGGATTTTTTTTGTCATTTATTGTTTAAGTTTAAAAAAAAATAGTACTGTGCATTGAAATAACTTTCTTATCGGTCGTGACAGTCTTGTGTTTTCTTAAGTCTGAAATAGATTTTAAAATTATAATTAATCTAAAATTGAATTTGAACGTTCATAATATAGATTACAGAACTGCGCTATAACTTGTTTGTGTTGCCAACTCTTACAAAAAGTTTTATATACGACCGACATGTCAACTTCAGAGTAATCTCAGGTCTCCAAGAGTCAAGTACTGTAGATCAAGACATTACATTTATTGTATTCAATAATAATTGCTATATATTTGCATATTCATTGTCCTGTATATGTCACATTCACCCAAGAAGTATAGTATTTTGGAGAATGCTCCAAAATACTACACTTATTAAATACTTATTAAATACTTATTAAATACTCGTATAAGTTGATTTTTAAGATTATGTATGTAAACACATATTTAATAATTTATCTCACATTAAACGATTAGTATTTCAGATATAATTAAAGATAATTGAAGGTTAATAAATAGTCGTTGTACAGCAAAAGATAGATAGAAGCTTGAGTGTTTTATCTGTAAGTATATGTAGCTTGATGTCTTGTATTATAAAATGTTCCCATACAACGCAGTATTGCTTTAATTCAGAATCCAGATTAACTGCTTATCTGTAAAGGAGAAACAACAAATTTTTAATTTAGAGATATTTCTAATCGTAAGATGATGCATACTTTTTGACTATCAGATCATTAGAATAGAAACTTTTACTTATTACTATTAATTATTGCGATGACTTAATAAAAAAATCAAAGCAAACATTAATGAGTCTTCGAAAAACGGAATACAGGAATCTCAGACGAACGATCAACTATTAGACTGATCGTTTTATCTTTGAATCAACCGGCACTTGCAATTTAATCATTGAAGAATAAATTATATCCCTTCGCAAATAGTTATGGTTCTTCCGAGATGCTATGGAAAAGGGATCATTATGTAATTTCAGATTAGGTAAGATTTAGAATTCCACTTTAAAAATTATGTTGTTTTATTATGAGAAGCATTCTTTCTAGTTGTGAATAATGCAGATCAAGATCAGAGAAGAACTCAATGTTTACTCAATATTAGAAACTTAAAAGAGTTTAAGTTCTCTGCAAACATTTACACTTCAAACTTTCTAATAAGTCTGTTTGCATCCTAAATTTAAGTATGATAAGATGTCTCTGAGAAACAGGATGTCGGCAAAAGGATAAGATCAGATCAATCTTTTCTGTTCTACTTCATTTTCGGTTGGTGTTAGTCAAATATTTACTACTTTATTTGAACAAACTGTGCAGGACAGGAGTTCATAAATTCTTCTTTTATCTTTGAATAATTTAAAGAGGTTAATTTGTTCGGTAGCATTAATGTGTTGGTGATTTTTCTGTCTTAGTTTCAAGATTCTGCAGAGTGAATCAAGCTTTGTCATCTTACGGAATTATAAGAATAAACAAAAACAGATAGTCGCAGGAATTATGTGATAATTTGTAACCTGAAGTCTAGAAACTTTAGAAAGTAATTAAAAACCGAATTAATAATCTCTTTCATCGCGAATAGAAGTGAATGAAACTTCAATAAATTAAAATCAATCAAATCAATTAAATAATAATGTAAAACTTTTCTCTAAATTTCTTAAATTCGCGTATGGTGACATATAGATTCTACTTAAAACGGATTTTTCATAAGTTCGATTTATTTGGATCATAGTTTACAACAGTCGTAATAATAGTAATCATTGGTATTTAAGGGAATTACTAATACAAATGACAATTTATTACATTATCTTGGTCATAATTAGGTCAAGGCAATATTGACACCTAATGGCAAGAAGATTTCAGGGGCCATCAAGGCCCCTCCTATTTTTTAACTGTTAATTATCTTTCTTTTCAAATGAAAAAGGTAAAAGAAACGAAAAAGGATAAACGGTAAAATAAACCTAAAAGCAGTAAATATTAATTTCTGCAGACATTATTAAATAAAATTACAAAACTACATATCTTTTAGTCTTTATTCATTTGGAAAGCGTAAAATAAATTTAATTACATTAATAATAATAATTGGTTAAAGATAGGAACAAAGATCCGAGAAAAATATAGGCAGTCATTCCGACATCCATGAAAACAAATAAACAAATAAAGCTGAATATATAGGGCCTTTCTTGGGCCGAGCTCCAGACTAAATTGTCCCCAATTAAGCGCCTATAAATAGAAATAATGCAATATAATATGAAATATGAAAAAAAAACCTAAGGTAACTGCACCAAATAAGGCCCACCTAACGTTTCAAGATTTTTTATATTTCTACTGCAAGAGTGAAAAATCTGAAACTGTCTTGAAAGGTTGTTTAAGGTGTGCTGTTATGAAAAAGGGAATTTAGAATTAGTTGCATTTGAAATTCTTTCTGTAATAACAGTTTTGAAAATATAACTGAAGGGCCTTATTTGGAGCCCTTGTTCAAATATCAAATTATTCAACATTATTCTACTCATGACATACTTTAAACTGACATAAAACATGTCCATGTATGTTATGTTGCCAAAAAATGGGGACGATTTTTCAAATTAAGTTGAAATAGTAACGAAAAAAGCTTTGGACGACTTTTACTGTTCAACTGAAACAAACATGGCGAAATAGTCCACTTCAACGGACCTAATTTTTGATGTAGCCGCTAGAAGCCAGGACCAGTCTGAAACATAACTAATCTTGGTAAATTGTCAACGTTCTATTAATAAAACGAAGGATGGGCCTTATTTGGAAACGGGCCTTATTTTGGCAACCTACCTTATTTGACTAAACGTTAACCTAGAAAATGATAAAAGGTGAAATACTTCAAAATGCATTTCACTTTATTGAAATCAGATTTTACATTATATTAAGTTCCTGCATATTAAAAAAAAAAAAATCCTCTGAATAAAAGCATGTTGATGTAACAGCTTAAGTGATACTAGTCTCATTTAAACATCATAGTATGTGATGTTTTTTAAGCATCGTAAACGTAATGACTGTGAAATAATACTTGGAAAATTTAGTGTTCAAATACTGTATCAGGCATTTCTCTTACTGAAAAACAGAAGAAAATCTATGTTTTCCTTAGAATTTCAAAAATATATTTTAAAAGCTTCAAATTCTACAGTTAGGATTAGAATGATGCATACATCATCAAACCTTCAGCTGTAAGTAAATAGAGCCATAACTGTAAGTTTGGGCGGAGGGTTGTAGAACTTCTATCTTTTAACACGTATCAGCTCTTCTTACTTATGTCTACCAAGAAAAGATGTTATGCAGAGAATGTCAACGCTGCAGACGATGACATATACCAGCAGCTGGCCTGTAATTTCCAAAACGAAGAGGAAAAAACGAAGAGGATTCTGAAAACTGACAATGAATTACTAATGGCAATAAAATAAAAAACAATTTAAAACAATGCAAGAGGAACTTATTTCTCTTTGAGATTTTATAATAGTTAAGTTTCTCATTCCATATTCAGTTCATTTTCTTGGGAGCGAAATTAGTTCTATGTAACTTAAATGAGCAGACGATGATCGAATGTTGTGATGATATTGAGAATATTTAAATGTAGAGACAAATAATTTTTTTTTTAAATATTCTTATCAGTACTTCAGTGAAAGAAAAGAAAGCGTCGTAAGTGAACAATCAAAGTTTATTAAAGTCGTGCAATGAATTGTACTTAAGTTGAACAGCTTAGATAGCGAAAAATGATTCGGTGTGCGTCGTCTGAATGCATCGAAAGATATATCAGGGAAATAAGGCTAAGAATAAATATTTATGTCTGATATGGATATATTTAGTGCTATTATAAATTAAAGCATATGATTCTTCTGTGTGAAGATTAAATTCTGAAACGATATTTATAATTGGTAGTGATCGACGCTGTAACAGGATTTAGACCTGGATAGAATTGAATTCCTTATTAAAAGAATGTGCGAATTGTATTCAGTTTTACCATTATAGACTTGGTTAATTATCTACAAGAAATCGACGCATAGAATTAAACAAATAAACTATCCGATTTTATATGACCTGAATGATCATATGAAGAGAAGTAAAAGTATTTAACATGAAGATTATTTATTTAAATGCAACTTCTTCTCTGAGGAGACTAGAGCTGTAAATGTATGAATCATTAGAATATAAGAAGATTAGACTAGACTGCAGAACATGGTACCCCAATCGCCGGCGGCCGTGGATTACTTGGTGGATACCCCTATCTCAAAATCGCAGTTAGCCAGAAAAGGGTCAGTTTTTCTAGCAAAAGATTGTGCAAAACCATTTTGAAATAAGCATTCTACTTTTTACTAGTTAATTGTTCGTTTCACATTGTCAGCCATCTTCAAAATAGTGCCATGGCCGCCGGCTACTGCGCGGCCTTGATGGTACCATGTTCTGAATTTAAACCTAGCGTAATACTGTCGAAGTCTTATTTATTCGACAATAGTTCTCATTACTTTTTGGCATGAATATATAATATACTCATATGAATTCTACTTAACTCTGCTAAATTCAAAGTTGAATAACTATTCAGTTTACATGGAACTAATTACAAAGGCTGTGTTTCTTCTTCAGGCTGCCTTGAACTTGCGATTAAAGGTATTTTTAAACCATCTGCTTATCAATAGGCTTGGCCCTAAAAATAAAACCGCCTTTGTATCTCGCTTAACATATTGCTGTCCAGTTTACTTACTTAGTTTACTTACTTTCTTACTTAGTCCGTAACAATTTATTACTAAGCACGTTACTTGGCCAATGGAACTCTTAGTCAACAGTAATATTGATATCTGTTTATGTAAAATTCCTATCTTATTTTAAAATTGTTATCTTCATATAAAATTGAGATTTTATTTTAGAAAGTTTTCATTTAAAAAAAAATAAACTGGATCATTAGTCAAATTTTTCAGGAATTTCAATTTAAAAACATAAGTTTTTACAGCCAATTGCTGATTGTAAAACGAAAAAATTGAAAAAAAGAAATAAAAAAATAACTTCAAAGTCTCTGCTTTAATTAATTAAAAACATCTCTGGCATATACTGAGATATTGAAATAATTACTTTTTTATGCAGTACTTATTTTCATAAGAAAGAGCACTTATTACAGCTCTAAATTTTTAATGGTGTAAATTTTTCGACAATCTTCAAGCGGAAAATTTTCCTAGATCATAGAATTTTTTTTTAAATGATTTTAGAAGATATTTTAAAGTTTTATATTTTATCGACGGTTTACTCTAATATTTCTACTTGCTAAAGAATTTCGGTCGAACTGTAAAGCAGTCTTTCTTTTGTTAATTGAACATACATCTGAAGATATGGATAAAAATGATATTAAATATACACTTTGACTGTGAATTAAATGTTTACTTCATTTTGTTTTATTAAAAATTAGAAAATGGATAAACAACTTATAAGTACACTCAGATTGTCAAAATATTAAAAAGAAAATTAAAGATAAAAATTCTAAAGTTTTAATAGTAAATAAAAATGTCATGTAAAGGTTGTTTCATTGATTTCTTTTCTTTGGCGAATACTCTCTTTATTAATTTAAGATATTAAACTGAGTTTTGCAATTTAGAAATAAGTCTTCCTACCAAATTTCATCAAAAGTCAACTGGTATTCAAATGGCCGCTTTTCAACATACAGACTGACAATCACCACCACATAAGTAACTTTCCTCTTATGCCCATTATAGAGTCATTAAATTAAAGATTTTATTAACAAAAAACCTGACTTAAATTTCGTATGGGGATAATTATGTTGGGAGCAGTTTACACGTGAATTTTGTTGTCATGAAACAGGAACAAAGTTTATTTCATAAATTTGTAATTCGTAAAAGCCAATTAAGCGATGTGGAAATTGATTTTTGTCGGTTTGAATAGCGACAGTATTAAAAGCTTTCACGCCTGATTGATGAACAGAATCTATTCATTCAAGGACCAAGACTCTCACAATGTGTGATAGAATAACAAGCGATTGGTGCATTCGATTTAGTTATATTGGTGCGTTTGTAATCATAAGCCCACAGAGTATCCGTTCACACGGTCAACAGTAACAATAGTTAAGCCTTTCTACCAGATTAAGGCAATCCATGAAAAGTTGGTTACTGTCCCTGATTATCAAAGGTCGAAAAATTTTTCGAATTTTGAAGAAGACTATTTAGTCTGATATTTAAAACAGTTATACAGAGATTTCAAAATCTCGCTTTAAGAAATATTTGAAAACAGTCAATGAATTCAGATTATAATTTTCATTATATCACTGCAGAAAATTGCATCGAATTATCAAAGCGTAAGTCAACTGAGAAGTGTAATAAGTGGAAGGTTTACTTCGCTCTACTTACGATTCCGTTTCTTGAAGAATATTGGCTGATTTTCGACTAATTGTGCAATCTCTGTTTTTCTTTGTGAAAATATTGTAATTTACATTGAAAAGCCAGTTACTGATGATGACCTTGCATTGAGAAGACTGCAAGCTTCTATATTTTTTTTTTCTTAATTTTTACCTTTTTAAAAATATGTTGTTTTTTTTTAACTTTTTTCTACCATTTATCATGTGTCTTTTATTTGCTTTAAAATTAAATATATTTTCAAAAAATTATCAGAACTCAGTTTGAATATTTTCTGGTGAAAACTGTAACTAATATTCTTAATCCCTAAAAAAGTAATACAGTATGTGTAGAAACATACGTTTACCCTTTGCATTTCATGGGATCAGAGTTGCTGAAAACAGACTTTTCATTTCATTGTTGCCAGAATTAACTTAATCATGACCCTTTCCTTATTGTTAAATAAAAAACTTGATTCCACCTTACGGTAAAACACATTTGATGAAAAAGAAGAATCTTCAAAGCGTAAAGATCGAATTGGAATCTTGGGGACTAATGGAAATCGAAGTAAAAGTTAGTAAGTTTGTCCCAGTTAAGTGAACCGAAATCAAAACAGCATCAGCTTCTTACAGTGTAATCCAATATGTTCTTTGGTTGTAATGCGACGAGGAACGAAATTAAATATTCGCAACATTTTGATTGGATTCCTGAATTCGAAGCGTGGAATTTCATTTTGTCTACTAGTCTTGTATTTGCAAAACATTTGCCCAAGGGGATGTAGGTGGAATCTACTTCTGAAAATGTACAGCCCTTCGCTAAGAAGCAGTAAAGCATGGAAGAAATTCAAGAAGAGCAAAATTCATTAAAATCGGGAAACTTGATTCAAGATCGAATGATTTGAATTGAAAATATGTAAGTAGTTTGGTTGAATTTATAACATAAGTTGAAAATATTTTATTTCAATTGTTTTAATTTAGAAGAAAATAATCAGTTCATCAATAAAAACGTCTGATTCAAAGGATCCAAAAAGATATTTTGCCAGATCCAAATGTTAATTACGATTTAGCATTTAAAAAAAAAAGGCTTTCTTTAAAAGGATTTTTTTTTCTAAACATATTTTTTAAAAAAATATATGACACTGTTTGCCTCTTCATTGTCAATAATTTGGGTTTAAATAGATGAATTTGAAATTATTTCAAAAAAGGATTCATGTCAGTTATGCACGTATATGACAATTGCAGTGCAGTACTTGTATCAATACGTGATGAAAATCAATGATTTGCAATTCGACTATTTTCTTTACACGGCAGTGATTTCCAACTAATGGCATTACGTCAGACTATCTCTATAACAGAATGATATGATAAAAAATAGTAGTATCTATGGCAGTATATGTTAACCATTTATGTAATTGAATTTATTAATAGCTTGTATATTGGTAGTATTCGATCCTTTCAATCCTGTTTCTATAAAATCAGCAGGAAAATCACTATTAGAATTTATTAGATCACTATTTTCATTCTTTAATGATAACTCTTTGAACGCTTTCTTTGCCTCCTATCTGTTTGTACGTACTATCAAAGTCAATCCTTGTTTATCATCTTAGTCTACAGCCTATCTAAATTTCAGCTTCCTAGAATACACAGTTTTTTTAGTTATCTTGATTACAGAAGAAAAGAGGATGGACAGACGTACTGTTTGGATTTAAAATTTACATTTTAAAACTAGCCCTTGTGTTCTAACCCTTTCGTTTCTCTAATACATATAAAACTTACAACAAATCTGTAGAATCTGTGTTCGATGTAATATGGCTAAGAAAAAATGCCTGAATTTAAAGTATTTGCAACTTCATTTAATTACACATGGTATTTTAATGCACTATTAAGCATTATTAACAATACGCACCATTTGCAACTTCTAAATTTATCGTGAATATTCAAGAAAATGAATTCTATAACTTTATTTTTTTTGTTATTATTATTTGATTGATAATATTTTTGTGTTTTGTTGGTATAATAGTTTTCTTTTTATTGATACTACGAATTTTCAAAATTTCCGAGAGATTGCAATTGATATCTGAAAATCTATTTCGAATGAAATGGAAAGCCTTTTGAAGCTCCATGTTTTGGTGCCTTTGGCTGAGTTTTCCTGCAGCGGCCCATTTCAAGGAAATGAAAAAAAAATTTAGCTTTTTTTTCTGTTTTAGCTTTCGATGCATACGAATTCACTTTTTCTATTATATATTTTATTTTGACGAAACCACTTTCAAAATAATATCCGGCAGTAATTTTCTCTATTTAATCTCGACCAAATATGATAAACATTGTTTTGTTTCATAAATAAAATATGAAAGGGACTTGTATTTTCCTGGCTCTTGAATTTCATGCGAGTTGGGCCTTAGATTGAAATTTGATTTAGAATGGCAAAAAGCAATAAGCTACCGAGATTTGCCTGCGATGTCAGGGGACGTTGCACACGGGGGTAGCCACGCTTGTGTTGCGTAAAAACCAAAGCGGAACGACATGAAGGGGCGGAAAGAAGGAAGAGAAGAAAGAGTGGAAAAAAAAAAAAAAAGAGAAAATTTTTGACGGACGTTTGATTGTGCTTTGGGAGTGGTGTTTCGGGCGCAGAGGAAATCAAAGAAGGGAAAAGTTTAAAACGAAAAAAAGTCGGACCCTGAGCATACAACACACTCCATATATGCACAGGGCTTCTCACGACATTCATTTCAAAGTATGAAAAATTGATTGATTTTTCTTCAGTAACTACAAGTCTAAAAAAAACGTAAAACTTATTAACTAAAACTGAAAATATCGTGAATATGAAAAGAAAATTTCAAAAAAAAATTATCTTTGCCAAAAGTTCAGATGGAAATCTTATAGTTTATAAACATCGCAACTTTAAGAGGAAAATTGAAATGTTTTAAAGTATGATCTATCAGATTTTTGCTTCATTATATTATAATATTAAACTTAAAAATGGACAGACTGAATAATCTGTTATCTATTCTTCTCGAAAGGCAGCATTGACTTCCTCCAATTGCATCCCAAAATAGAAAATATCTGTCATCGGGTTTGTTTTTTGTTTTTTTATTTTTGGAAAGCTCATTTCTTTGTAAGGAATGGGACACAACACTTTATTTTATTTATTTATTTACTTTTTTCGGTTGACCAATCTAACCCTCATGGGTTAATTAGATAGCTTATAGTTTAACATGCAATTATCTAACTAAATAATTAAAAAAGAGCAATTATTTGAAATGATAAACTTGCTAATTATAGATGACGTTTTAGTTTTAAAGTATTTTTTTTTTCAATTGAATTTTTTCATTGAAATAAAAAATATAAAATAAGTAAAAAAAATTCGAATTGAAAAATTACAGCTGATTATCCCGATCGGTTTATCCTGGATTAATTACGATGCCAATTAAGATTTCCATAAAAGATATCATCCAAAAAATCTAATTGTATTTCATTGTTTAATGAAAAAAAATGAAGTGAATTGGTAATTTAGATCATTGGAATTCAGAAAAAAAATTAATTAAAGAAAATAAAAATATGGATATATGTAAAGATTTCAAATTTTAAAAAAATAATTACAGTTTGATTTCAGTCTGGTTAAACATTAAGCTGTTAATATATTCGAACTCTCAAAGAAACTAAGCAAAAGTCATTATACTATATTAAAAAGCTATTATGCTATATTATATTATATATGTTTTTAATTTTTATAAGGATTAAAAAAAATCTTTGTATTTTTCTTATTAAATTTTTACATTGAAATTTTGAATATATGTAAATATAAGAAATATCTTGAAGCAAGTAAGGAATCAAAAAAAAATATGTTAAAGTATATTTTGATAGAAAAACATTGTAGAAGAGTAAAGAAAAATTCTGATTAAAAAAATTAGATTCCAGAACAAATTTATTGATTCATGCTTAACGAGGGAAGGAATGGTCTGGAAGGTGCAGAATAAAAAGCAAAACGTCAATGGAAAAGCGAAAATTTTCATACTTATTCTCAAAACTTAATTTTAATGATATCATTGGTGAAAGCGGAGGCGTCATAATAATTTAACTATCTCTAATTTGTATCTTTCATTTTCTGGTTTTGTTCTCATTGTAATGATTTGTTATAGACTTCATTCAGTTGGGTAAAGCGCCAAATACCTTGCCAAGTGCCAGAAAGATAACCACAGTGAAGACGCGATCTCTCTAATTGCCGCCAGGAGAAATAAGCGCCGTTGATAGAGAATTTTGATGAAGCTCCCGACTTCGGCGGCGTCGTAAACCTGGGAAGTAATCAATCACAACTTTTATGCTTAGCAAACCTCTTTCGCATCCAATGAGATGCTGTTCTTGTTTCACCTTACTCAGATCTCCGCATTCACATAGACAGAGCCACGATTGCTCAGGGTAAATCAATAGGCCACAGACCACTGTAAAAGGGGAGAATATGATTTGATAAATGAGACGCTCTCATCAGGTTCAAACCAAACTTTTTTGATGAGTTGCGCATTTCTTTGATGGGTTATACAGAGAAATCCAATTGGTGATATTTCCATTGGAATGGAAATTCATTTAGTCAGCAAAGAATTTAGCAAATTTATTAAATATAAATACATAAAATGTAGGTAAATTTAGAAATGTATTACGTTCTCATTACACATTATATCTATGTATTAATATCTATGCTCTACTAACTTCAGACTTCTTTTAATTTGTGGACAAAACTATAGAAAAATCTGACATAGTCTATCATGATACCAGAGATCTTTAATAATTATTTTTTTTTTGCCTACGGATATAAAAGATGAAGAGGATAAGCATTTTTAGTTGCGAAACTGCTGTTGATTCAGTTATAGGAAATTAAAGTAATTCAATTTAACTGATTTTTTTTTTGTAGTAATCAAATTCGTAGCTTTTCTTAGGTTCCTTTCTTATATAATAATTTAAATGCATTTAAACCGAACGCAGTCTAATAAGTTATAAGTTTTTGAATTAACAAATGAGAGACTTTTTTTTTATAAATTTTGACTTGTACATTTCATAAGCGATTAATTTTTGTTATTTTCTTAAATCTTTGATATTATTATTCATTTGGGTAAAAAAAAAATAGAAACAGATCTTAAAATCCCAGAAGTTATCTTGTCTAATGTGAATGCTAATCTAATGAAAATATATTTTCAGAAATTAATGCTAATTTCATTCAAACAATCATCTTCTTAATTTTATATCATGTGCTCCAATTTACAGAGCTTTAGCAAGAAAGAAAGTTCGAATAGCTGAACAAAACACTTAGTTGAAGAATAAAAAAAAATTGGGGAAAGCAAGGTTAAAGTAGACATTCAATCAAATCTGTTCAATTTACCGGTACTATCTCCTCTATTTCATTTCCTTTTTCATTTCATTTTTATTTGTAAATATTAGACATTAGTTATTATAGTTAAAAGAAAACATTCCAGAAAATGTTCCAGACACCAAAGTAATTTTGTTTATTTGAAGATTTTTTATGAAATTTGGGAATTTTTTTTTTGTAATAAATTTTGACTATTACATTACACTAAGCGATTAAGTAGGAAAATTATACTAATTAAAATTCTGAAGAATAAAAAAATTATTTAGTTTTCAGTCTAATAACTAAATAACTACATAAGCTATGCTTATTATCAGTACGGCCAAAGATGAACCTCCCAGAATGCAACGCAGATGATAGATTTTCCTTTCCTGGCCTGTCGGTCACATTCAAATGTAAGAGAAAATGGCGGTCGTTGATTCACATTCAACATTTCGACGAGGAAAAGGTCTCAAAGATCAAATAGGGAAATTATTGTTGACGTTGCTCGTCGATTTCAAGAAGATATATGTGAGATTTTTGATATTTCCTATTTTTGATAATTGAGATTGATATTTTCTGCGGAGCTTACGGCATTGATACTGGAGAAATTAGTCAATGATAATGTGTTTGCGGGTCCAACTTTCGCCGCGACGATAATAGTAACTTCAAAAACACGATAGAAAAAACTATAGAAATAAAAAGGATTAGGCCTAGTTCGTTTTGACAGGAATAAGAATGAAAGTCACAATTTCAAAAATAATATCTCACTTAAAGACTATAATTTTGTTTCTTTTTACTTTTTTAAATATGTTAAAAGCAAGAACTCAAGGAGTACTAACGAGATTTTTAAATCAGTTGGCTATTTGAAAGAAATTTGCAATTAAGGACTTCACCGAGAAAATATACTCAAGAATATACTGTTAGACCGAGATTTTATAAAGTTCTTCATACCATCATAGTGCGAATAGAGAATAAAGAAGGTAGGAATTACGATAACCTGGTTCTGACGAGAGATACACTTCCAATTAATCTGAAGACCGACATATTCTTCGCAGGAAGTTGCAAAGATTGCCGTCTCTGGTGCCATCGCAACGATGAGGGACGGAAACAAGTAAACCGCTGATCTCAAGCGCTCTTCATCTTTGTTTTTTGTTGAATGAGTTGATTTTTCGTTGAAGCAGCAGCAACATCGCCTCTGCAATGATTCCACGAATGCCGATACTAGTGTAATATTTCCTGCACTCAACCTGATAAATAACAAGTGTCGGACACTGCTACGGTTACGATGTGCTGAACAGCTGGAGGTATGTCTTTTCGAGCATTCAAATCGCCTATCATGAATAGCCAGTGAAACGTTGATGTGACTTGAGATATTACCATTTCTGCAAACAGTTCCCATCGTCAATTTACACTTCCTGCTAATATGGCACGAAATATTCAGTTTCTTAAATCTACTATGAATTTTACTTCAACCATGGTTTTTACAAGATACTTCAACAACGAAAATGAATCAACGGAATATCTCACATAAGATTTTGGAGATCTCTTCAATTTTATCTTTGGAAGTGAGATAAATTTTTTTGGCATAGTGAGATGCTTGTGTCTTTCATCTTCTTTTATTGTCTCTCTCTGTCGTAGATAGTGCAATTTCAATAAACAGTATTGTACGAATTGGCATTTAGTGTAACCAATGTCAGGCTAAAGTCCTATTTCAAAACATTCAGGACTATTCTTAGTTCTCATTATACTGTGGCTGCAGGCATTGTTTCTATTATATTAACATAATGGATTTGAAACATTATTATTCATTTAGCATGCAGATGGAATATAAACAACATCTGCTTTATTTCTGGAATGTTGAGTCATTAACACAACTATTCCTACTTAAAGAGAAATTAGCTCTTATTTAGATAATATTGAGAAAACAATGTTACTCAAATTGTAAATCATTGTTTAAACACAAACTAAAAGTGCAGCTGGAATAACTAAGTAAACTGCTTATTATTTTGATTAAAACTTAAAAGAACTTAATTGGCCTAGGGTTTTCAGTAACATTAAAAAGAAAAAAGTGTAATATTTTAAGTTTTTGTTTTTTAAAATCATGAGCCATCAGCTCTTCTGATTTGCAGTTCAAGACTCTATTTTGTGTTTATAAGTTTTTTTTTTTTTTAACATTATGATCAGGATTATAAGCACCATGTTTTGCGCCTTCATACAAATTCCTGGTCTTCCCTTAGCATAAATTGCTAAGCAAGGAATTGCAGTAAAGAAAATCCAAACCATATATGAGTAAAAATTAGATAAGTGGCTAAATCTAATTCCTGACATTTATAACCCGGAAAAATTGTTTATTTTTGAAATTAAATGTTTAAAACATTTATAATATCTCCTTATTAATCATATCAATATGTTTAAGATAAAAAGAAATAAAAATTAGGCATTAAAATTTCAAGACAGAATATGAAAAGTCATTTTCCTGCCGGGAGACAATTCCATGTTCGCACCTTCAGTTCACTATAATTTAAAATATTGTTATTTCGAAACATAAAATCTGGGTTTAAAATAATTATTATATGTTATAGAACATAACATGAAGACTAAAATGTAAGCTAATATGTAATTTGATAATATTTCAGAGGTTTTGTAGCGGCGACTATACTACTCGTCATTTTCCTGCTCCAAATTAAGATCACATTCATTGTTCCATTTCTTTAAGGATTACGATTTATCAGAGGCTTTGTTATGTTGATTTTCCTTCATATTGTTCTTTTGTAATAAGACATTACAGTTTAATTATGTTAATAAGAATGGGAGTGATCATTATCCTGTATCTTGTCATTCGGTTGTCAAGGGACGTCATTTTCCTGTCAGACTGTTCATTTTCTTGGCATACCACTTTTAAAAATTATATATTAAAGCTATAATATCTACTTAATTGTATGAAAAGTGATTTTTGTTATCAATAATAAGTTAACAGTAAGTGAATTAAAAATTAATAAATGCTTATTTCTTAAATTTTTTCCAATATTTTTCTGTGTTTCATTTTAGCCACTTATCTAATTTTTACCCATATACCGCTTACGTCTCATCTTGGGCATCTTGTACTTTACATTTTTTGCTAAAATGTAATCAAAATGTAACTACCTTGTCCGTAAGCATAATCATCTTTATCAATGAAAATTTAAAAAAAAAGCAACAAAGATCGAATTTTAAATGAAAACGGGCAGCATGGAAGGCAGAGGCCTTAGATATTTTCAGTTTAATATGACGAAGACGTTCATTCAGAGTACGAAAACTTTTCACAGAAGGTCCGACGACATCTAAAATCATCGAAAGAAGAAATAACCACGGTACCCCTCCCCCCCACCAAATACCGCTGGTGATCGAACTTGACTTATCCATCCTGTCGACAAATGTTTATCACTTGAACAATCTAATACGTGCAGAACTGGCTTGAAAATGGACTAATGGGCCCAGCAGTACCTGGAGGGAAGAAAAGATGAATGTTCTCTAGGGAAATGTAAAACTATAATTACGGGAAAAAATTAGCAGATGCAGAGGTTAAGAAATAAAATAAAAACAGAAAAATCGAGATCTAGTTACTTAATATTTCTGCATTTTTACTTTGATGAAAGACAACTTTTGAGTCAAGGAAAAAATTTCAGTAAAGACACGGTAATTAATGCTTTTAGACAATATCAAAAGCAAAGCGGCCCCATAATATGCACAATTTTATAAATAAAATTTTATAAACAAAATTTTATCGGACAAGACCACTTTTGACCCCCCAACTTCCGGTCAGGGAGTGGTCCTAGAGGTATGATTTTTTGGACGTGGTCACCTACGTTTTGATGCTGAACATAATGGGAAGGTTTCATTCTAATATCTCTAACCGTTTGGCCACTACAGTGTGACATACAACAAGCATAAAAACAAGAGCGGTCCCTATGTTTTACAGGCAAAATCCAAACATTATCAAAATCATATACATCGTTTATGTTTCATTTGGGCATCTTGTATTTCACATTTTTCGGAAAAATGTAATCAAAATGTAACTACGTTGTCCCTCAGCATAATCGTTTTTATCAATGGAAATTTAAAAAAAATCAATTTATGATAGAAAATGATTGACAGAAGGTATATTGGTATTGCTAAGTGTATGTACCGAAATTGACTGGAGATTCGGTACTCTTTTATATACAAACAAGCGTTGTCATATTGATATGAGTAATAACTTTTTTTTTAACAAATGGAGTAATATTCCATTATTTTTTTTTTCAATTCAGTATTTTGGGCAATAAATTTTCAAGTTAGACATGAATCACATGAATCACATGAAAATTTCTATGTTTTCATATAAGTTATTACATCTTTCTTTTTAGTTAAAGAATAACCGGAAATTCTAGACATTAGGCATTTTATTATTAAATTTACTATTCATATGCTAACAACAATATTTTCCAAACGTTTGCTTGCTATCCATTATCCATAACATTATCCATAAACAGCAGCTGTAACATCTCATGTAATTGATTTTGTGAAAAGCTAAAGAAATGTTTGGTGGTTATGTAATTAAAAGAAGCAGTAAGAGTTGGCTACTATCTGGAAAAGGTCACTTTTGGTCTCGTATAAAAAGGATTAAAAGGCCAATTAATTACGACAGACGACATCGTTCGTAATTGTCGTTCAGCCCAATTAATTGAACCAATATGATGCCAAGATTTGGAAGCCGTACATCATACCGCCTCTGTCGATTGGCGTCCTGTCTTTGTACCCTTTTCCCTCCGACTGATTTCCACCGACGCAGTTTCAACAAAATTAATGACTCGCCCCAAGAGCACCATTGGTTCTAGAATCTACTCCTCTTTAATGTTTCGGATTAAGCCTTAATCCACGTTTTATGCAATGTGTGATTCATTACAGCTTAACAGGAACAGGATATTCACGCTCTTGTAAATTGTACTCATAAATTATGAATATGACAAGATACAACCCTCAATCAATATTAGGGTGGTCACAGCGATTTCCTTCTGTTCTTTCGAGTTGATTAGGTCGAGTTTGTCGCCTAGGTTTCCTTGTATTTTAAAGGCTACGATACTTTGCAATATAATTTATGCAACTTTAATTTGTTAGTAATAAAGACAAATGTATTTGGAATAGATTTTTCCTAATAAGGGTATTACATCAAAAGATAATTGAATGATAAATAAAATTTTTAGGTTATTCTTAATTTGTCAATGACTAATGAGTGTAAATAAAGCGTAAACTTGCTAAGCATTTTGAGAATTGTTTTTTACCTCAGTGTCATCCTGCTTTCTGGGGGTTGTTGTTTCTTTAGATCTCCATATCTGTTCACTAGTCTGTCTCTTTTGTGCTGGCCGTTTCTCAATTGCGGATGGGAATTTTTAGAATGAAACTCATTAACAGTAATAAATTCATTTCATGTACGTTATTTAAATAAATGATATGAAAAACTGATTCCTACTATTAATTTATTCATTTTATGTTATCATAGTAAAAAAGCTTAGATAGATTTAATTTTTTCATGTAATTTTACTTTAGATCTATATTATCAGTTTTGTTATATACTAATTTTTATAACAATATGTTTAACATTTAACAACGTTAGAATCCTTTTCTCTTGCAAATAACTTCCCAAATTTTTTCTCTACTTTTTTCCCGTTTGAAAGTTTTGTTTAAAACTGTTCTTCATTTTTATTGTTATTAAAAGATGAAAATACCTAATATGTTAAATGAAAAAGAAAGTAAACCTTTTGTAGCATTATTTTCTCTTTCAGAACAATTAGATTTATTTATCAATTAAGGAAATAATATATGAAATAATTTATATATGTAATCAGTCATAAGAAACACAAGTATTTTTTCTAATTCTTTTTCTCTTTTTTTTACATGTTTTTCTGTCACTACATAAGTAATTATTTTATAGTAGAACTTGAAAATACATAGATATTTACACACATGACTATAATACAGACTAAAGAAACTACATAGCTAATCTTCTGCTGATTTTTGATGCTGTTAAGCGATTATAAGAAAAGATAAAAGCTGACTGGCTCAAAATCCCTCTGTTTTGGTTAAATCTGATGATCATGATAGTAGTTCTTCTATCTGCTGCTATTTGTCGACCTCTGTCCCACGAGGCTGATGTCGACTCCTTGAAATACGATCTCAGGCCATGACATTATGGGCCCGAGGTGTCTAGGGCACGGCAAGCCTTGCTAAAATGAAATTTCATGCAGTCCAAAGACAAGCCAACAACACAATTTTTCCTCGCTGTCTTGTCTGGGCAATGAGGCTTCTCTTGTCTTCGCTCGATTTCGATGGCCTTGCAAGCCATATCTGCAGCAGACACCTGTTATAAATTTCCCCAATAGAAATCTCTGCAGAGACTACAGCAATTCTCCGTTCACGTACATTTTATGACACTGATTGATAAATATCTACATAAACACCTATATAAATATGAAAATACAATTATATAGATTTATTTAATATGAATAAATAAATCATATTATTTTCACAAAATTATTTTCACAAAAAAACACCATTATACGGAGTATTTACTTAGGAATTCATTTATATTCAAAATAGAGATATAAGAGAAATGTTGATTAGTAATTTATAATCTTTAGGAATTAGAAATATTATTACTTAACAAACAAGTAACTTAGTTTAATATTTATGATAATTATAAAGACAATTTTAAGTATTGACATCAAGTAATCTAATTTATATTATGCATTGCCAGAGATATGAAAATAATAATTTAAAATTCTAAATTTTTATAATTGAATAATTAAGCCAAATTGAGCTGCTCCATCTCAGTGAGCCACATGTTTCTTTTTTAAAATAAGCAAACAATCTCAATGTCCAATCCTTAAATAAATGCAAACATCCAATTGTTCGGTGCCTAGATTGAAGTTATGGGAGAAGACAACTACCAATGAGACATCTCAGAGATCCTTTCGAATTAACAATGTTGGGAACTGTGGTAGCTAGATCTGCAAGAAAAGTAAACAGTTTTAGGCCTCTGATACGCAGTATCGGCGTGAAACCTTATAGCCCCGGTTTGTCTGTCTGTCTGTGGACAAGTATCAACTCAGCAACCATGAGGGCTAGAGACTTGATTAGGGTGACATTGAAAAGGTCTTGCCAAGAGTAGTTCAGAGCTGTAGAGTCTGTGTCTCTAGCTGGTCGGGCTCCGGAGATATAGGGGTGTTCCACTTTCATAATGGGGTCTGGAGTTCATGAGTGACTTTGAAAATATCAAATCCTTTTAAAATGAAAATATAATTTAATTTGCATGCAATCGACTTTTCATTCAGCTTATTTATAAGTAGGCGTTTTGTATTAATTTTTGAATAATTTCCTTCATTAACATATCAGAAGCCGTTGCCAAGCATTGTGATTGGTTTGCTAATCGTTATCGCGACCTTGTTTCTAATTGCAATTCCTCTTATAAAAAAAATCCTAATCTTAGTTTTACTTAAAAAAACAAACAATAGATAATGATTCCAATAATCCCGCTTTTCTTGATTATTAATAAGTTCAACAATTATGAATGGATAGATATTAGAAAAAAAATGAGAATTAATATTTCGAATGGAGAAAATAAATCGTTCTGCTCAAAACATTTAAATTCAAAGATTAATTTTTTCCTAGTAAAATTTCCTTTCTTCTTCGAACATTACTATTTAGATGATTTATCTTTATCATCTTGAATCTCCACTTGATATTTATTATTTATAGATGACTCATTCATAACATTCCTATTTTAAACGCCTTCATTACTTAGATTTGTTACGTGGTTAAAGTTATTTCTTTATTCAAAAGTCAGAGTTTTAGATCAGTTAATCAATTAAACCTTAAAAAATAAAAATATCAATAATGTTAATTAAATTTCACCTAGAGAATAATAAGATTTTTTAGAAACAAGATTTTACCACATCACTTTAAAGCTTTTTAATAACCGTTTAATGTTTAAATTCATAATGTCGCCTGAAGAAGCAGAGAAGCCATCTCTGTAAAATATTGTGTATGTAGTTGTTAAGAACATTAGTTTGTTTATAATAAGATTTATTTTTTATATAAAGCATATAAAATGGGCGAAAAGCATATTTTATTGTCCGGTTGGCGATTTCCCTCCATTTATAAATGATTACGGACGTTAAACTTGCTTTCTATTGAATTTTTCAATTTGCCTATTTGTGATTAATTTCCTTAGTGCCTTTCAGTGAGAGGACAAGGGGTTAATATTTTGGATCTTCCAGGATCATTTTTTATTTTATTGTTGTTTATCCCGGCGGGCCATTCGCGGGATCGCGTTTGCTTTTGGGTTAGAGCTTTCGCGCGGCGAGCCGAACGTCAACGAGTAGATTCTGCTGATGAGTCCCCAATAAGGACGAAGCAATTGTACAGAATTCTCGTTGATGTTGGCTCAATGGGCGAAAGCATATTTTATTGTCCGGTTGGCGATTTCCCTCCAAGATTTATTTTTGTTTATTTTTTAATTAAATGTAAATCAAGCTTAAAATTCTTAAAATGTATTCTCAATATCAATGGTGCCTAACTCATTAAATCGAAATTGCTGTGTTAAGAATATGAACACTATATAAGTTTGTTATTACTGTTCTACATCTAAGCAGCAATGGAACTTCATTAAATGTAATATAAATCAGTTACTAAAAATTGTTGCTTTTCAAGCTTTCAGATTTGTAGTCGAAATGTCTTGATTAAAACGCCTATATGAATCAGTTTCTGAGAATCACACATTAAACATAATACAGTGTTATTATATTGTAATTTTAACAAGAAAATCACAGTTTGCACTACAGCTTTCTTTTCATTTATAGAAATTTTGATCTGATCTAAGATCTTTGTTGAAATACATAAAAGAAAGTTTAAACTTCCTTTAAACATCTACATTGACATAAACCAACGGTAAATAACTATATCATGATGAATCATGATTTAGATAGTAAAAGGGAAGGAGGTAGATTTTTGAAGGGAGTTTTAATCATCCTAAACTCTTCACTTACTGATCACAATAAAGTGAATGGGTAACTGACTATAAATGTGTCAGCTTGTAAGATAATTAGATTTTGAGTCGCTATTAATAATCCCTTTAACAGAAATTGTTATTAGGGACTCTTTAGTCTTTCACTCATTGCAGATAGATCCATTATGCATCAAAATCATTAGAGATCTTCCTTTTATAGCTAAACCTACTACTAAAATTTCGTAGGGCTAATTTCATAGGATATCTTAATAATACATGGGAGGAAAGAGAGGTGAACATACACTGACTGAAAGAATAAAACTTTTTCATTCTAACTCTGTTTTTTAGGAAATATGAAAAATTTTAAAATTGTTACAATGTTGTAAAATACACTTTGGCTGATATAGAAAGAGGATAATATTTTTTTCTTTATATAAAAATTAGAAAAGAAGTTTTTGTATATTGATTTAATTTTAATCAGATTTCAACAACTTCATTGTTTTTTAATTTAGTTCTTTTTTTTTTTCACTTTAAATGTTAAAGTGGAACAAAGGATAAAAAAAAAAAATAAGGTTCGAATACAGAAGAATGGGATAAGAATATAGAATTGGGACTAAATAACAACATTTATTCATTTCAAAACAAATTACAAATTTATGTCATATCCTTTATGTTAAGAATAAAATATTTTTAATGTAATTTAATTTTTTTATATTTTAAAACGTAGCTGCTATTTTAAAACTCCATTTCTCAGGATTGAATGAATTATATTTGGTTCCAATTAATACTATAATTCAAGATTAAATATCATGCTGTCCAAAACAGAATTTAGTTTTGATGAAACAGAATTTATTTTTCGGATAATTCTACGGATTTCTTAACAGAGGGATCGTTCTAGAGTTCGATTTCCAACGAAGATTGGATTTTCCCTAGTGAAGGGTTCTGAATTAATATGCTAATTCTTTCTAAGAAAAAGTATTTACTTTGAATAAAATTAAAAAATGCCTTAATTAAAGAACCTTGTCTTTTTATGCTTTTATGACTATTAATTGAAATAGCATGTTAAAAAAAATACTTTTCTTATGTTTTATCAGTATTGATTTTACTTTCTAAATTCTCCTTTATACTAAGTTATATAATTACGCTAAATATCAAATTTTGACTTGTAACAAAAATAAACTATTTTGAAGTCCCTGAATACTTTCTAACTAGTTCAAGAAAATTCTACATCAGCGTGAATACTTTCGTGGTTGTCTGGATAATAGTCTGTAATAGCATCTTGTGAGCATAACGAGTCCAACAGTAAAGTAAAGTGTGATTTAATAATATCGTATTTAATACTTTATCGAAACCTAAATACCTTTTGACTTTATATATCTATTTTAATTACTCTTTCTCATTAGGACCAATCTATTGTACACCCAATCATGATAACTCTAAATTAAACTCACCAACAGCAAGGCTCTTAATTAAGTTTCATGTTTAAATTTTGAATAGTAATTTTAGCATGGCTTACAACTAGTTCATGTAGTTTAAATTTGAAGGATTTTTAAGTTTTAAATATAAGAGTGTTATAACTCTAAAAGTGTATATGAAAACTTCAAATTCGTTAAGTTGAAATTACCTTAAATACACTCATGGACAAAAAAATTAGCGCACCAAGAAGGAGTCGTCAAAATGAAACGAAAATTTAAATACGTAATGACTACTTTGATATAAGTAAATGATTAGAAAATCAAAGAAAAAAGGATAATTTATTGCAGAGAAAAAGGCAAAAGAACGGAGGAGTTAATACTCCGTTGGACCCCCTCTAGCGCGAATGCACGATGCGATATGATCGGGCATTGAGTCATACAAGTTCTGTATGATGTCTTGAGACATTTCGTTCCATATTTGCTGTAACCTTGCCTCTAGTTCGTTCAAACTCATGGGATGCCCAACTCGTCGTCCCAAATGATCCCAGATATGCTCGATTGGAGACAAATCTGGGGATCGGGCAGGCCAAGGAAGGGTAGTAACAGTGCGGAGACAGTCTTGTGACACCCTTGCCGTATGAGGCCGAGCATTGTCTTGTTGAAAAATGGCTCCTGGGAGCCGTTGCATGAGTGGCAACACATGTGGTTGCAGGATTTCATGAACATACCGCTGGGCTGTCATGGTGCCACGGAACAATAGTAGGGGTGACCGTGTATTGTAGGCAATGGCACCCCATACCATCACACCAGCTGTGGGAGCGGTGTGTCGCTGTACAGCAAAGGCAGGATTGAAGCGTTCACCACGGGCTCTCCACACAGAACACGATTGTCATCACTGCCGAGATTGAATCTGGATTCGTCGCTAAAGACGACCTGGTTCCATTCCGCTGCAGTCCAGTTTCCTCGTGCGCGGCAAAACTCCAAACGGAGGCGTCGATGGGTGGGCGTCAAGGGCAGCACACGTAATGGGCGCCGCGATACCAACTGTCCTTCAGCCAGGCGCCTTCGTATGGTTCGAGAAGACACAGAGGCCCCTAGTGAAGGTGCTACCTGTGCCTGGATGGCGGCCGATGAAGCAGTTGGCTGTACGCGTGCTTTTCTGACTATGTGGCGGTCTTCTCGACGACTGGTCTGTCGAGGGCGTCGTGAGCCTGGTCTTCGTGTACATGACATCTCTCGGATCCACTGGTCCCAACACCTCCTCACAACACAATCAGAGCGGCCTAATTGACGAGCTACTCGCCTAGCTGACCACCCAGCTTCCATCATCCCGACGATTCTCCCTCTCTCGAACTGCGACAACTGCGTATACTGTCTTCGAACACGGCGTAATGGCATGTCTACCTCAGCTTTTCCTTTGTAAATGATTCAGCACACTCAAACAAGCTTTGGTTACCTGTTTTATACTCCACAGAGTACGATGTTCAACGCCCTCTACCGGCTATACGTAATGCGCAATCACGCTGCATTTCTAATCATTTGCATATCTCCCCGACATGTACCTTCATTGCAAGTTTCGTTACGATCCCGCAATTATTTCTTGGTGCGCTAATTTTTTTGTCCATGAGTATATATTACGAAAGTGTTAATAAGTTGTATTGCTGTTTAGATTTTCTTTCGCAAACATAAAAGTTACTTTGCTTCAGCTAATAAAAAAAGTCAGTTTGTATGAACGTGAGGCAAACGTGAGGCACTCTTGCTGTATTTAGTTATTTTAGTATAATTCAATATGGCTTCATACTCTATCTTATTTTGGATTTTCTATTTGAAAGAAATAGTCAACTATATGTAACTTCTTCGTCTTTAGATAGCCTAAAGTTAATTGGGAATTTTGAGCACTTGCATCTTAGGAAAAGTGCTGCAGTTATTATCATTCAATTTCAATCATATTAATAATTGTTAAGGACTAAACACACTTCTCCGTCTTCCGTTATGTTTCCGTAACGTCACTACGTAACTATGTCCCTAAAGCAATTTTAGCATGGCTTACAACTAGTTCGTATAGTTTAAATTTGAAGGATTTTTAAGTTTTAAGTATAAGAGTGTTATAATAAAAATGTATACTAAAACTTCAAATTCGTTAAGTTGAAATTACCTTAAATAAATTACGAAAGTGTTAATAAGTTAATAAGTTTAGCCCTTTAGCCTCATCAATTCTCAGTCTATTTGTGCAAGTGTATTTCCCCCAACCTCTACCAACTCCTATAAGCCTGTGATCTGGTGGATGGATTTTCTTGAAACTTATATATAAGGTACCCTGCCCAAATAACGCCACCTTAACATTTAAATTACTGCAAGTCTGGAAATAAGGTGTATCGAAACACGGAAATTATGACCAAGAAAGTTTAATCTTCTGTTTGAAGCATACCATAATGAAACATATGATAACTTTTACTGGAGAAGTATGAGAACTCAAATAAAAAACTTTGCAAACTGGCGTTATTAGGAACATCTGGTCCAATTAACGCCACCTACTTTCTATTAACTTACTTATTTAAAATTAAGAATTATTCCATCATTTTAAACATTCTAAATCTATATTTTCATGAGACATATTAGTAACTTATAAATGTCGTACGTAACCTAAAATCGTATATGTAGACCATTAACACCACCATGGCGTTAAAGCGCTACTGAGCACATGGATCACATGGTACACTTGTTTATCTACAATTTCCGAATTTTAAAAATAACAGTTAACTTATCTACATAGAAGAATCTTCAAGAATCAAGAAAATATATAGTTTTATATAGTTAATCTTTGCTGAACATTAAAAAATCTATATTTTATCTTATGTTGATATAGTAGCAGCCTTTCAGAACCAGTCCTCGACACGAAAAGGTAGAAATATAATTTCACTCGAAAATGTTGGCGGTCTGCTAGTAACTCAATTCAACACTAGATGGCATGTCAATGCAAACTACTTTAGTTCAGTACTGCCATCTCTTATATTGATGAAGAATTAGATAAGTGGCTTTAAAAGTATACATGGCGTTATATGGCTGAGGTACCTAATAAGGAGAATCTAGTTTTAACTTTGAAATGTTTTTCCGTGTGGAACCTTATCGAGAAATCAGCAAGTGATGTTGGCATAAAATTCCCATTAGAATAGCATTAAAACAGAAATAATGATGCTTAAAACATTGATTCATGATTTCTTTGATTCATTTTCAAATTTAGTATTCTATTTTAGAAAAAGAAAAAAATATTAGCAGATAATATAATTTAAAAGGAAACGAAGACTTTTCATTTGTGACGCTTTCACAGCTTAAATGTTTTTAAAGCAAAATAAAAAAAAAAATAATCTTAAGGGCAACATTTTAAGGAAAGTAGGGTTTAAATTCTTTCAAGAGCTTCTTTTTGCTGTTTAATTCAGTAAGTTTCTAATAGAACACTTCTCAGTCATTTATAGCTTACTTTATTCATTGATTAGAATAGATTTTTTTAATGAAAAACCTACACCAGATGCAGGATAAGTTTAATACAACTAAACGATGTGAACTTAAATGCTCTTCTTTTCCGTGTGTATGGTAGGATTAAAAGAGAGTGGAACAAAAAAAACAGCATCTTCACGACTACTAATTAGTGTATTTTTCCCATTTTTTTCCTTCTCTCCCTTTCTAATGTGTGGCTTTTGTTGTTTTTTTTTCCCCCTTCGTTCTTTTTCTTCTTTTTTTTTTTTTTTTCGTTTTTGGTCGTATGCGGTTGTGAGAAATTGGGCAGATAATTCCTTCCCTGATTAAAGCTCTTGTACGAGAGGATGCGATGGAAGGCAGTCGATAAAAGGGAACATTACCTGCGCCCAAATTTACCTGCTGGTCAATTATCGGAAGAGAGTGTACGTAAACACGCAAGTAGGCCTCCGGGCATCTTCAACATTTCCGATGCTAATTATTTCCGGTATATGGGCGGAATGAAAAGAAGGGATGGATGGATTTTTACGATGAGTACAACTTTTCCACCATTATGAAGAACGTAAACTGTAAAAACAGTTAAGTTTGCATTAGAGAAAAAAATTGAGAAGCTCACTAAAAGTAAATAAAACTAATAATTAAAGTATTCAACAAAAAACAATTGTTTAGTTAAATAAAGAGAAATTTAAAACCGGAAAAAAATAATCCATAATGAATTTAGAATCATATTTCAGCATTACTGCTGATTCATGTTTCGTATAATTTGAAACTAATGCTTTGATTATATAATACTGCCTATTTCGTTAATTCATTTTGCTTTTTTCATATATCTTTCTGTTAATACACAGTAATATAGATTTCTAAATTTGCTACTGCAGTAATATGAAGGGAGTAGTATTTAAAGTTGTATTTTGTCATAGGAAAGACTATGTTTAAGGGACTTTCAATTAACAGATAAGCGAAAATTCCTGGAAAATTTATAAAACAGCACAAATTTAATTTTTTAGTAAATTTACCAATAAATTTACAGTAGATTTGAACAACGTTTCGGTGTTGTTGAAAAGAAATCTCTCTGGTGAACTCAATTAAATTTCATTATACAAAAAATAAATTTGTAAAAAACAAAACAAATACATCGGAAATTGTAATGTTAGAAAAAGATGCCAAAACAAGGAAGTTACTAGAAAGTCTAATTATAAGAAACACCAGAAATATAAATTTTAATAGAAGTAAAGGATTAGACATTGAGAAAGTTTTTATATATTTGGCTAATGATATGGTAGGAAATTGCATGAACAAAAGCAAAAAAGGCATAATAATTGATGAATTTAAAAAAATTATGATTATTGAAATAAATAATGTTAGTAAATAAAACAATTGTATTGTAATAATAAGGGTTTTGTAGCATTTAAAGGGATGAATATGTTTGTTACCAACTTTATCTAAGAAGTGTACGTGTATGATATCAGCTGGATGTATATTATTATAAGCAACAAACTTGAAAAAGGAAGAAAAAGTTCTTCCGAAAATTCGGAATTAAAATATGTTTTTATATAATATGAAGTATTTATTTTTGCAAATATGTTAAGATGTGAATTGAAGAGGAAGTATGGCATTAGAATTTTAATCTTATTTTACTTTTTAGTGTTTTTGAAAAAGAAAAT
The DNA here is from genome assembly GCA_023159025.1 of Thereuonema tuberculata. Taxonomy (NCBI): domain Eukaryota; kingdom Metazoa; phylum Arthropoda; class Chilopoda; order Scutigeromorpha; family Scutigeridae; genus Thereuonema; species Thereuonema tuberculata. The sequence goes on along the minus strand of JAFIDM010009631.1, from coordinate 318,186,271 downwards.
ATCTGACTTTAGAAAATAAGTTTCTTCAATTTCATTCATCACTGGTAAGACAACAGCTAAGATCTAAATGTCTCTGTAGTTCTGTGTTATAGTGAATTAGTTTTGAATTAATGTTAAAGATTAGACTTGTGAACTGATTGTAAAGTTTCGCAAAAATGGAATTGTTTATTCACTTTATCGTATTAGCTTGTTGAACTTAAGAATAAAGAAGCAAACTGTCAAGTCCAGAAGTAAATATTTCTGTCTGGTAATTTAGTAAATACCTTATTAATATCTTAGAAAACTTCATGAAATAATTGGTTTTAAACATTGGTAGTGGGTTTTAAACATTCAACCTTTCTTTTTCGCAAACTCTCAGATATAATTTATCTTTAACTATGTCCCCTTAAAATTGGTGCATAATTCAAAGTGTTCAATTTAGTTAGTTAAAGTGCCCAACGATAAGCCTATACAGGCTTTTGGGGGTCGCAGGAGGTCAGGCTCCCAGCGTTTAGGGCCAACGGGACAAAGTTGAGGTCGGGTGGTCAGCCCGGCGCCCGCCCGCCTTTAACTCCCGGGAAAGAAACCCGGTACCCATTTTACAGAGGGCTGGGTAGACCCTAGGACCCGTTTGGATATGAAAGGAGCGTGGAAAAATCCCCGCCGACCGCCGAGGCCGGGAATCGAACCCGTTACCTCCAACCCGCAGCCAAGCGCCCTGACCACTTGGCTACCGGGGCCTAAAAAAGTTAATAACAAAAATCAGATTTCTTTTGCCTCAAATGATTACATTTTCAAAAACAAATGTCAGAAATTAAGTTATTTCCAAGAATTTACTTAAAATAAAGAAAAATATGAAACTCTCCGATAGTGGAGATTTTTATTTTTACACTATATGTAAAAATTCCTGATTTTGATCAATTATATATTATTACTAGCAAAATCCCCATTCTTCGTACGGTTTACAATGATGTAGATGAGAAAGAAATTGCAATTGTGCAGATCACTTCGAAACTTTTCCAGTTGTTACAAAAAAAATCACATGATAGATACAAAGTAATGCTATATTTGAATTAATGCTATATTGGAACTCGAGATTCCTAACTTACCATCCCTTTCTCCCCTTCTTCACACCCCTATCACTTCAATCTTAAAAGAAATCATGTGAATCATTAGACACATATACATCCCGAAAACCCCGTAAAAGTATTCTTCAACAATGCTTGTCTATCCCCTCACCGCCTTCCCGTTTACACCCCATAGTTCTAGTTTTTGTCTGCAGGTTAATATATGGCGATATTATGCATATCAACATTTTAGTTCGAATTGTCGCCACCAGATTAATCTCTGGCGCTATTATGCATAATATTTTAATTCCAATTGTTGAACAACTATAGTTTTGTAGTTGCATTTGTCGCCTCCAGGTGCATATGTGGCGCTGTCAAGAAAGTTGACACCTCTCCCTCGTTTACATTCCTTAAGACGCCAGTATCGAAAATTCGTCAAATACGGGTGTTTTTGATTTTGACAAAGAAAACTTATCAATTTTCGTATTTCTAGCTCAAACAGTTTCCGAGATATGCATTACCTGCAAGAAACTTCACACTCTTTAACTGTGGTATTTCTAAAAATTCTTTTTTAGTGAGCGCCTACGTCATAAAGAGAACCCATCCAGAAAATTTCGAGCTCCTAGGTTCAGCTGTTTTGACAGTACGTTGATGAGTGAGTCAGTTGGTTTTGCCTTTTATACATATATAGGTTATTAATAATTTATAATTTATTAGAATTACTACTAATAAGTCATTTTGATTGAACATACTTGTTCTATTAAAACCTAGAAAAACGTTTTACGATGGTTTCTGGACAAGTAACCTTCTAAAGAGCAGAAGATATAGTTACCATTCATGCTCTACTTCAAGAATGGTAAATTTTAGCGTTCTTTTGAAGTAAAGACTATTATCAAAATTTCGCCGTAATTTCGCAAATAAAGAAAAAAATTGTCAAGTCAGGAAATTTAGATATGGCTCTTTGTGTTTGCAAGTAGCCTGTCCCTTTCATTTTTCACAAACCTGCCAAGTTAATCTTCCCTTCTGTGTATTTCGCAACTCACCTCAACTTCATAAAATTTATATTCTTTTTCCTTAGTGAACTGATGGAGAGCTTTTACTACTTTTGATTCGAGGTTGCAAGAATCTCCTGTTGAGAAACAAGATCTTTCATTTTGCCCACCATAAAGCTCCAAGCACCAAAGTCTTTCTTGATGTTTTTTCACGCTCCAGTTTTCAGCAAGTACAGAAAGAACTTCAATCCTCAGAACTTCTTTTATTCGTTGCTCGAACATTTTCGTTAAGTTGCAACCTTGACTTTCCATCAGAAAGGAAAACCTAAAATAAAGAAAAAAAGAGATAACCAAGGTCTATTGAGGAAAATTAAGTGGATCGTTAAAAAGATATTAAATTAAGAGAACACGAGAAAATTTATAAGAAACTTCAGTCTCTCCGTCTCTTCTACCCTTTATAGGATTCTACTAAATCACAATTGTTAAAATATTTTTTTTTAATTGAAAACAGTGATCAGTAATTTTCACCACAACTTTTTATATTATTATTTAATTCAGTATTTCTCTTTCAAAAATATTTGCAGATTTTGAAAAGCAAATTAATTTAATTTTTTTGAATTTGAAATCTAACTTTTCGGTAATCTAATTAAATTTGTTATACAACCTGTTCTTAAATTTTTCGCTGCATCATAATCATCTTATCAAAGTTTACGATTAAAAATCAATAAAAATGTTGTATCGATCTTAAAAATCTATCAAGACGAAACTTTGTATTGAATTCCAAAAATTTCTTAGTTTTAAAATATCGTAAGTTAAAAAGAAAGTGATACAAAATTAGCAAAAATCCATTAAAATCTGAAAGCTAACTGTGTACGGGTTAGAAAAGAAAATTTGTAACTTCAGTTCTCATGTTTCTGTCTATGCTTATGGGTTATTCAAAACAATTGAATTTCGTTTACGGGATTACCTGTGCTGTTCTTCTCAATAAGCGATAGAATATTTTTAAACTACTTTATGTTAATTTCAGCTCTTTAAAGCGTAGAGCAGACAGAGAAATAGTACATGGTGGTCCTTTTTGAAGTCTGGATGAAGGAAGAATGCAGAAAGGATAGTGGTGCTTATGCTTTAATTTGGACCGTAAGTAAACATTCAATTTTGGTAGAAATCAATCCAGCCGTTTTAACGTGATGAGCGTCTAAACAAACAGGGAAGATCAGTAGAATAGAAAGATTTTGCATGCTCAAAAAAAATCCTCTTGTTTTTCAAACTATTAAACTCAAAATCTTCATTTCTATTTCCATCTTTTTTTTTTTTGAATCATTATCAAATTAAAATATCTCTGATTAAAATAATTTTGAATCATGAGGGAAGACGTAACTTCGAACAAAAAGGAATGAACTGCTAGTTATTTAAAATAGCCAAAATTCTTAATATAGAGAATAATATTAGAAAAAGATCTTTAGTTTCACATTTATTTTCCAATTGGTCTACTGGCTTTCCTTTCAAAACAAGAGGCCAGCTAAAGGTTGTCTTGAAAGTCTTTTCATGTTAGTTGTATTCAATTTTGATTATGACCTATTATCTTGTCTATTCGCCAAAGTATTAGCATGAAGAATGCTAAAATCTTGATATTTGAAGTTATTAACTAATAATAGTTATTAATAAATTCAAGCTTGATATTTCAGTTATTTTGGTAAAGAACGGTAATTACTTTCAAAAACGAGTGTCTACATTAGATAAATTGTATATTTTTTTTACGAAACAACTTCAATATGCAAGGAATGTTAGTTTTGAATGTTATTTCTTTTTTTATAAACTAATTTTATAAGTAAATTGAATTTTATTTTCAATATAGGTAGATTTTGCATGCTCAAAAAAAATCTTTTTGTTTTTCAAACTACAAAACTCAAAATCTTCATTTCTATTTCCATTTTTTTTTTTGAATCATTATCAAATTAAAATATCTCTGATTAAAATAATTTTGAATCATGATGTAGTGAAACTTATATTTAAGCTACTCGCTATTTCTGCTTTTGATTTTTGCGGGTTATCTTTCATTTCCCGAACAAATCTCACTTTTTTCTCTGAAGAATAACTTTTATTCCTTCTATTACCCTCGATTCTTTTGCGAACAGACTTCAGTTTTACATCATCAATTGGTTTACTTCTGCGGAAAACAGCTTAAACATATAAATTTATTGTTGTCACAACAAACTAAAATACTACAGATAACCTTTGAAATGAAGTACATGAAGCCATTAAGTACATGGTTCATTCAAATATTAGAATAGTGCATTCAATAAATCGTCTTGGATAGTAAATAAGCAAAAGTTAAAGTTAACAAATTTCAATTTGTAAACACTGCCTGTGATATTTGTGAAAGCACAGTTTTCAAAAGATGCCGATGGCTTATGACTTTTGTTTGCTCGTTATTAGTTTTATTGATACAAAATATATTGAAGTTTCTGAAGCCAACAGAAAAATGAAAAAATAGTCACTCCATTATAATGCCAACATAGGCTGTATAATAATTTTCACTTGTTCTGCCGTTTACTATAATATCATTATATAATATTATTATATATCGTTTAATATAACTGTGCTTTCACAAATATCACAGGCAGTGTTTACAATGTGAAATTTGTTAACTGCAACGCTTGCTTCTTTAATACTATATTTATTATTTACACTATTTAGTATTGGATCATTTAGTTAGATGTCAGTATATATATGTATGCCGTGCTGGCGTGGCCGTGCGGTCTCGGCGGCGGTCTGCCGTGGCGGCCAATGCGCCAGTACCTGGGTTCGAATCCTGGCAGTGGCATGGTTGTTTCAATTTCCTTTCCTGTGTTGTCCAGCCTCTTCTTCACTTTCTCTTCGGTCTGACGTCATTCCTTAATGGCGTCCTGGGGAAGGCCACGGGAAACCACCCCAGTATCTTTCCCTTGAAATTCTAGGGAGTCTGCTAGGGGTTCGCCATCTTGGGAACACTAGCGCTCCCTGGAACACGGATGCTTCGGATACGAAGCTCGCACTTCGGTGCGTACCGGCAACACACACATATATATGTATATATTTGGATATATACGTATACCTGAGAATTACTTACAACTCAGGTTTGACTTAATTTTTATTTAAACTTAAATAAGAACAATCGTAATAAACATTCGTGTATTAGGTAAATAATTTTCAACACATGATATGCATAACTGTAAAACTGTCAATTTCAAAACAATGTATTCATTTTCAAAGAGGTTTTCTGATTTCGTGTTTTAAGAAACTTTAAGGGACTGAATAAAATACTGTATACTCATTATACAATTACAGTTCTTAGATAAATGAACAGCAAAGACTCACCAAATTTTCATTAATTTTCCATCACATTGTTACATATCTGCAAATTTTCCCTTTTGTTGACGGCTGCGCTTTACAGATTTTGAACCTAACTTTCAACATTCTTCTTAAATTGACTCCTTCTTAGTAATGACTGCACATGATGTAGTGAAACTTATATTTAAGCTACTCGCTATTTCTGCTTTTGATTTTTGCGGGTTATCTTTCATTTCCCAAACAAATCTCACTTTTTTCTCTGAAGAATAACTTTTATTCCTTCTATTACCCATGACTGTAAGAGAGAGAGAGACTGAAGTAAATGAAGGGAGCACATGTTTCATCAATGCGAAAATTCATTCAGTTTTGGTCTCTGATCGACCTTTCATTAAAAGCAACCTCGTGAACGCCACGATTGTATATCGATACGGAACGCTGTATATCGGTGCACCTGGGAATATCTATAGTTGAAAATCCGTACAATTTAATCTCACCGTATGCACATTTTCAAAAATATACTACGTTTAAAGGCGAATTACGTGTAACTCAGTTACGTATATCTCTAAAATAATTTCTATGTAGTTAAATACAATTTTCACCAGCACCTGCAAACAATTACGCACAAATCAGAACTATGCACAAGTTGGTTACGTATGAACCAGTTTGCAATTGTTGCACTATTTAGCATGTACCAGTCTGTATGATATTTCGTCTTCCTTGTACTATTTAGTATAATTTCTTTCTATTTGTTATTTAGTAGATTTCTAACAGTTTCTGTTTACTGTTAATATAAGATACTTAATACTTCTTATTTTAAACTTTTACTAAAAGATGGAATAATTATTAAATATCAAATTCACTGAGATTATACTAAAATAAGGAAGAATATCTACTGATTTTCGGTAGATTAACTTTAATGGCTTTCCTCCATTTTCCTCGAAAACAGAAATTGTGAAAACGAATATTATTGCTATAGATTACAAAGTGTAGCAGCTGACCTTAATTAAAGTAACAATATTCAGAGCTGTATGCAGCTCCAATTAAAAAGGGGAATGCTGTTAACAAATAGACTATTGCAGACTTGGGAGAATGATTCCGTGAAAAACGTTTAGTTCCAAAATTTGTCAACAGTGTGAAAGATGGCGCTGTACAAAGAAAAGTGACAAATTATTAACAAATGGATACAGAGACAAAGCATACGACAAAGCTAAAATGAAATTTCAGTGTTTTATGTTTGGTATTTCAGAAACTGATATAGAAACTGAATTGACCTGAAATTTAATTTCAAAATAAAAGAAAAGCACCACACTGCTGCTGAGATAGTGGATATTTACATTTTCCCAGCAACAGAGATGTACAAAAGCTCAGTGCGACCATAGCAAGCTTATTCTGTACGTTCACTGTTAAAAATACGTCTTACTCTGCCTGAACGTGCTTTAATTGTGAAATTCTTTTACCTTAAAGGAGGTAATGCGACAGCTGCTTTGCCTGAATTTCAATCTGAAAGAATTTATTTAAAGGTCCTTCATCTGTCGCGGCAATTCTAAGAATGATTAAAAAAATCTTGGAAAACTGGATCCTTGAATTTGAGCCAGGAAGAGGAAGGTAGCAGAGGAAGTTCAACTGCTGTAGTTGATACATCCATGGATAATACTGCTGGAACTACCAGTGGACGGGTAGTATTGAAGCAATTAGATATCCTTTCTACTGTGTGAAGAATTCTTCGAAAACTACTTATCTATACAAGAACATGTGCCAGCAGAACACGGAAATGATCCTGAAAAACGACTCTTATTAGATCTAATATTTTTAGCCAGAATAGAAATATACGATGCATGCATATGGACGATTGCGTGTGGAGATGAGGCCCATTTTCATCTCGACGCGACTGTCGATACTCAAGACTGCCGCACATTGGCTTTAGAAACATCAACATATTATTCAGCAAATCCCATTGCACCCATCGAAACTCTCAGTCTGATGTTGAAATTTCTTTCTAGGGCCTTTCTTTTTCGAGGGATTTTACTCATCAGGTGCTGCCACCAGTTCCGTTACAGCATAGTGATCTCATGATATCTGCGCCGTTTTGATATTCCTCAATTGGAGCAAAGAGGATGCCCGGATGAGACGATTTTTACACAAAATGGGGCTCTTCATCTCATTGTCATACAGCAGCTGTTGCAATCCTTTTATCCCTTTACTGAAGAGAGTCATTAGTCGCTTTGCGTATCATTGCTTTGCTCATCTGTCCTTACACCGTATGATTTTGGGTTGTGGGTTTATTCAAGGCTAATATCTATCGAAGTGTCCCTAAACTGGTTATCTTAAAGGGCAGCATATACTGTATGGGCCGAACTTTACTCCAGAGATATTACATTCTGTAGTAGAGCCCAATATGTAGAGGAAGACGGGGGAATAGGAGCAGGTTGAAGTATCGTTTAGCATATCGTAAGAGAGACAATAGTTTTTTCAGTGTCCAACAAATTGTAGCATTTCTTCGTATTCTCAGCCACGGTCCTACCAAGCGCTGTCACTCTGGTCACATTCCTCGCCATATACTCGCTATTCTAAGTTATGTCAATCAAAAAAATTCCCTTTAAAAAATACAGTCTGATAATTGTTCAAGTGTATTTTGATGGGCTAAAATTACAACTGAGTTTTTAATTGACAAAAAGGACACAATAGTCATTTGAAAAATTAGTGCTGGGCTTTCCATTTCCAATTAAATATTTTCATTTTACTGAAGCATCATGCCCCGACAGCAGTTAATTTAGAGCATCGCTCCTGGGGAAATATGAGTAAGGCCATTCTGGGGAATATGAGCAACTATTGTTTAATGTAAAAAAGTACATTTTCTATTTTTATCAACTGAAAAAAAAATCCAAAATGCTCGTGGTATTTTGACAGTACTGACTTATAAAACATTGACATTAAAAATAAATAAATACATTTAAAAATATATATTCATTAATAACCCGTAACACTAAGTACATATTAATTTCCATGTTTGAGAATTACATTTTTGGATCAATCTGATCAATATAGCTTAAAATATATGTATAAATATATATCTACTGACAACATATACAAATGTACATAGACCCTACAGATATCATATATAAAGGATATATAAAAAGTTTATCACCAATTTGGGGAATAATTAGCACAGAAAATGTAAATTACATCTGTGTATAATTTATTCATCCTATGTATCAGTACAACATAATGTGCGCACGGGCGTAGGTGTTTGTGTGTGTTTAGAAATTTTTACAGATACCGAGACATTATCAGTCCAGAGGTCAGCAACAGCAGTGTTCTATACAAGCATATTTTTTGACAATTTAAATAACGGTTAAGATAGTTTAGCATTTTTTAAAAAAAAACAAACAAACAAAAGAATTCAATATGCATAATCATAGATAATTAGAAAAAACTTAAAAATATTAATACGCTAAGATATTTCCAGATTTAAAGAAGATGCTCATATTACTACTTGCAGCTGTTTTATTAATTGCACATAACTTCAACTACAGTGTACATGACTTAACATAGTTTCTTGCTAAGTTACGGGATACATCCACGATGAAATGGCGCAGCATTGAATATAGTAGAAAGGATGATACCAGTTTTTTTTTGAAAAACCTTAGCCTAACTATGCTCATACTCCTCCGACTTCCCCTATGGATTGCAATTTTTGATCCAGAGCAATGAAATTCACATCGAAAATTAACTTTATCATTAGCGACTGACTGAGTTTGGAACTTTGACAGCATTTCCTATAGATCGTTAGTTCAGTTTCTATCTCAGTTTTTGAAAAGATCAAACTCAAAAGTTTGAAATGTTTATTTATTCTTGATACTTTCTTTCTTGCATTTTCGAACTAACATTTTTTTCACAGAATCCTTCTAACCACTTCTGGAATAATCCATTTCTTAAGTCTGATGGTCATTTCTTAATTCGAGCTACATTGATCCCTTAATAGAGATATGAATGATAACCTGCTGGATATTCCTGTAAACAATTTATTTGTAACTTCAGTTTTATTAACATATTTTAAAAAGCCATCTTATCTTCCTCGTTAGCTAAAACCAAAATTTCTAGTACATTTAAAGAAAAATCAAAGATTTATTCGGTTCCTACAAATATGAAACACTGCAAAGTCAGTTAAGGAAATTGATGAAAGATTTAAACTTTAACTTAGTAAAACTTTCAATCAATCATCTTTCTCATCTAAAATTGGATAACTTTTCATATATGTATTACATATCGGAAAGTTTCTATATCAAGAAAAAAAAATGAATTGAATAATGGTTGTAATCAAATTAAAACTAGGATGGTAGCAGAAAGATTTTAGCTAGTTTTTTTTTATATATTTATATATCACCTCATTTTCCTGTTTTAATACCTTACAAAAAGTAACTTCTTTGGTGATAAGATATTCACACAGTGGCGTAGCAAGAGTATGTGACGCCCAGGGCGGTCCTGAGTTTGCTGCACCTCTCAATACACAACAAACATACTTAGACAAAAAGTCAAAATGACGTATAGGCCGGTTCCCGACCACTGCAGAAGACCAAAAGTGCCGCAATTGTTTTACGAAGCGAAAATTTTTTATTATATGTTCTTTTTTACTATAAACATGATTTCAGAGATCTTTAATTTTAGATATAAAAGCAAAGGATTCGCCAGAAAATGCTTTATATCTGTAATTAAAATTTCTTTTATGGATCTTTTAAGTTTAAATGTATGTTGTTTGCAAAAGATTGAACAAATAGCATGAATATTTTTATAAATATTAGTTTTATTAAATATCTCCAGAAGCTATTATTTAGGTCTTTTCCAAAACAGATTGCCACTGGCTTGATTAATTATCTCCTAGGATAGGGATTTTGTTAACACAATAAAAGAGATTAAAGGCTCCAATAGGCAAATAAAACGGAACTAATTTCCTGCCAGTACATATTTTTTTTTGGCCTGCCGATGGCATTATGAAAAAGACAGTCGTAAAACTTTCTATCTGTTTTCTCCTCCCATTTCACTTCTTTTGATTTATTTTGGTTTCAGGACCGGTGTTCTGTTCTTTGCAAATGAAGTAAAAGCGAAAGGAATTAACACATTAATTATGGATCACTGGAACCTTTTGATGGTGGCTCTCATTATCTCGAGAGATAGGAGGGTGGGGATGGATGATGAAGATTATAAATTGGCTCCTATATGCTGAGGAAAAAAGTCTGATAATAAAGCTCTTTCAATACCTATTAAATTGTCGAAGGATTCATCAACGTTCACCGTTTTAAGATCTAAAGATTTTTTTCTTTTGCTCTTTATGTTCTCTCTATTGTTTTTAAATAGCTGAGTTAAAATGAAAAGCAAAGTTTAAACATTCTTTAGAAAATCAATTTATTTTTTAAAAGGATATTTGGAAGTTTAATAAATAGCATGGTCACTTCCATTTACTTTTGACAAATATAAATTACATATTTGATTGCACAGACAGAAACAATTCAAAAAAACTATAAAGCGGTTTAAAATGCTGAAAGTTATTCAAAACATATCCATAAAATTTAATTTATTAATATTTGAAGAAGTGCATGATAAGGATTATAATTAAAAGTCAAGTTCTATTATGAATTTCAATTTTTGGTTTCGTTTCAACAACGAAACTTCATCAGAATAATAAACTTTATCACAGTTTAATAACAATGTTTGTAGCTACTTTTGAGAATACTTAAGTAATTAAGTTTTGGAACATTTTGGTAATCTTTATTTATAATAAATTACATTTCCAAAATTAAAAAAAAATTAAAAAAATTATCTTATCAGCTTTGTTACTTTCATTTAATGAAATAAGTTTTAATTTGAAAAATAATTGAAAAGAACATTTTCAGTTTAATTTTGAATTTTATATAGAGCAGGTAATAACAGCAAGTTCAAAACATCTAGTTTTTCCTTAGACATTCTTTCTAGTTCAGCACGCAAATTATGAGATGATTTATTCTGAGCTAACTGAAAAAAAATAATCTTAAGTGAGATAATGCTGAACAAACATCAGTAAGTCCACGCCGCGCCATCCTCAGGTGTGGTCTTAATGGCTTTGCACTTTATAAACATATTAAGTTTCTGCACGAGGCCGTTGCTTCGTCGAACTTGACATTTCAACATCCGAAAAAAGAAGAAAAATTCTATTAAGTACAAAATCTCTTTTGAATAATTCGTTTTCAAATAATGAAAAGCTCCTCTCTCGATAAGGCTTATTAGAATATGATTTATTTATAACCAAAAAGTCATTCACAAATAGTGGCACAGAGCCAAAAGAGCCTAATTTACAAAATTGAAACATTGTAGTAATGAAAAGTATTTCTTTTAACTTAAAATATCTTTAATAACATAATTTTGTGTTAAATCTAATACTACTCATTTAAGGTAATAACACAGTTTTTAATAGTGTAAAGTTTTATATCTAAACCTTAATAACACAATTTTATTTAAAATTCTGTGTGGAAAGTGTCAACGGAAATAAAGCTGTCCTGAATTGTAAGTGTAATTGCAATCATTTTCAGTAATATTTTTGTTATATGCTTTGTATTGGTATTAAATTGTAATATTTCGAAATAAAGATGCTTTTGCACAGTATAAGATTAGAATTCTCATATGTGTTCTTTTATTTCCTGTTATTCTCAGTAGTATTGCAAATCACCCTGATAAGAAAAAAAGATACTGGATATATATGGATGAGATAATTTAGCCTTGACAGTCATTTTTTGGTCTAACTTCTGCTTATCAAAGTAATTTTGTTATACTTTGAAACATTATTATTCCAAAGTTTTCCGAGATAAAGAAGTCTGATGTGGAATCTCAGACGGAGTTTTATATCTCCTATTCAAGATATACATGATCTTGTTGTTTTTTTTCTTTTTGATTAGACAGCTCCCTGGGTAGAACTGCGGCTTTAAGACCTTTGTCCAAACCATCCGAAATAACAATGGCCATTGTGAGCCGGAATGAGAATCAGAAGAAGAACGAGACAATATAGAAAAGAAAGGAAATATTCTTGTCGGTCTCGGTATTCGGACTCAGACATATCAGCTAAGTTAATAGGCCACTACTAAGACCTCCCGTCTATACTTCACCTTATACATGACCTCAAAATATAAAATACATTTTAAAATACAAAATCCATTTCAACATTTTCAATGGAAGATAGAACTACAACAGCATTCTTACAACTTGATGCAAATAAATGCGTTCCATTTACTGAAAAAATGTAATTTGTGGTAGTATGATGGCTTCATTACTTAAAACCATCCATTTACTTTCAATTAGAGATATGTTCTTATTTTGCATTGTGAGATCATTTGAATGTTGCTTTGAATTAATGTGACAGAATTTTTATTATGTTATTGCTGTCACGTACATATAAATATAAATGTCATCTAAGCATTAATAAGATTTGAAATTACCACTAAACTATTGATGACATAAAACCCTTTTATTTTTGTCAATTTTCCATAGAACTATTTTCCATAGAAATGGAAAGAGAATTAATTAATATCTACTTGTCTTTATTCTGTAATACAACTCTAAATCGTTCTTTATGTAATTTTTAGTTTGATAGTTTTCTTTTTAAAACTCTGAGTTCTTTTCCTTTTGCATGGTAATATCAAGGAAACATAGATTAGAATAAATTTGTAAAGGTTTTAAGACGTTTTTTCGGCGTTTTTGCTGTGATTAATTACCCAGCACCTGGCGCACCAATTAAGTACTTGATTATGTGTCTTCATGAAGACACGGCTAACATTTAAATCAAACACTGCTTCAAATGGCACTTATTACCAATATACATCTGTAGGTGGCGCTGATTGCCGCCAGGATGATTATATGGATTACGTTGCTTGACATTCAAATTCTAAGCCTTTCTCCCCTAACTGCTTGTCATTTCCATCACCGAGTTTCCTCGTAATGAATACAGTATTGCTACGAATTTTGACACGTTCAAATCCCAGATTGCATAATTGAATATTCGCAAGGCGGCAAATGTATTTACCAGGTGCGGCGCGTCAATAGGCGTTAGAGAAAATAGAACAAATTACAACCATCTGGAGTAAAAAAAAATGTTTTCGTTTTGTTTCAGTTGAATTATTCAGATGGCTAAATATAGACAGTAAACACGTGCCTGGAATCAAAAATCAACTGATTGTTTTCCATCAAGAAAAACCAAGGAATTCTAATTTCCATGTTAATTTAGCTGAGAAAAATGTGTTGCTTGCATATATATCTCAAGTATAAGAAACTTCTAGAGAAAGAAGGGGATTGCTATGTACAGTATTGTTTTTATTGTTATTCAAATTTAATCAACGTGTTGCTAACATAGATGGATTAGTGGATAAGTCAAGAAGTAATTTGTAGGATGTGTTGCTAGTTACTCTTACTCTTACGCGACTTTCTGGATACTTGGTTATAAAATTTATGAAATGATAAGACATGACTTTTAGTTTACTTCCAGAATGATATTTCCGAAAAATAAAAGTAAATGAACAAATTATATGTGGTGCAAATTATTTTATTATGTGAAAAACAAATGAATATCAAATAATCAACTGTGTTAATAATGATCATGACGCGCCCGTTACATGCTAGAAGCAATCACGGGTTGCATTGTTTAATTGTTGATTGTAGGTTATGTTCTTGGAAATAGAACAAGGCCAAGCAGCAAATGTATAACAAGATTTTTTTTCAAGAGAGATACAGTATATCGAGAAGCAAAATGGATTCTGCTAGAAATATGGGCCTGAATGTAATCTTGAAAGGATTTAAGATTTCTGCAATGAGACGTGAATTTTAATTGATACAAAAATCCACAAATAAAATTTTGGCAATCTGACTTCATTTCAAGCGGAAAAAGGAATAAAAACGGCAGCCATCCGATCGAATTATGGAATTTTTGGAAAGGGGAACAATTTGAAGTGTGGACTCACGATTATGGAATGGACATAACGATGATACGTTATTTTAAAGAAGACAAGGTAAAAGTTTTTCATTTTTAATTCAGCAATAATCGTGGCAAAAGAGTTTAACGTCCATTCAAAAGTTTTATTAACGTCCAAGAAATGAACTGACTTAGATTGAAGCGATTGTGACATCGCATTAAATACCAATTTATCGAATTTAAATCAAGATAATTTTTATATGAAGCATTTGTATATATTTTATATTTCAGAATATATTTCTCTTTAAACTACTTATGGTTTTATGGGTCATTAATTTAATATTAGCATATTAATCCCACTGTCCAACAATATATAAAAAGGCGTAGGTTCGTTTTACAATATTGTCAAAGTTGAATATGAATTGAATTTAGTAATTTTTCTGTTGTTGATTCTCTTTTGGAGCTTACATTATCGGCTTCCTATTCCCTACATAAAAATAATTATGGGATATTATGAAAACTTAGTGTTTGCCAAGTTTGAAATTCATAAAACAAATATTAGTGAAAGCAAACAAAACGTTAAATACCACTGGTAATATTTTTACTATGAAACTGTTCTAAAGCAATCATATTTGGAATTATCTGATACTATAAATAAGAAGTAAATTGTGATAAACTCTTTAAAAGTTTTCTTTTAAAAAATATTGATGTAGGAACCGAATAATTCAGAATTTCAAAACATTGTTGATCAAAATTTTAAGCTTTAATTGTTTTAAGCCTAACGAACTGGGCTTTATATGCAAATAGAATAACAAGCTTGATTTTGAGTTTGAAAGCGTTTTTCAAATCGTAAGTCCTTAAAATAAGAATTAAAAAAAAAGTTTTTTAATGAAACTCTCTGATTTTGGTTTCTTAAAAAATCAACAAAGTAAAACACTGTTGTAGAAACCGAATGTTTTAGAATAGTAACCCAGAAGATTCATCCCGACTAGAATTAGAAATTAATATCATATTAGTCCGCTTGAGATCATCGTAATCCAAGCGGTAATGTAGCATTTCAATTGTATCAATTCAATTGAACTGAAATTCCACATGGCAAGTTAAACCCAGGTCGAAATTGTCGCTTTATACCAGGAATCAAGTGAATTCGAATTAGGAAGATATTAAGCGTAAATGAAATCAGCTGATACTTTGTATGACATGTGATGAATTACATTACATATCAGAAAGGATTAAAATTATGTTATTGTTGGATTAATCACTAATCTAATTGAGCTACAATAATATTTACGAGTTTATAACCATTAGGTAAAGTTTTTCTCATGACTTTCTTTGGGTATTTCTAAAAAGAAATGATAGGATCATGTACAAATGAAATATCGATGTAGCTGAATTTCATAAGGAACATGTGAGCATAAAATCATTGATACTGTGTATGTATATGTTTTTCCTAATAATTTTTGATTCAATGAATCGATCTCTTTGAAAGTTGGCACGTTTATTTGTGGGCAAGAAATGATCAAACTTTTATATTAACAAAGTTTCTCTGTGTGTTTGGCGAGAGATTAGAGCAAGAAGTGACAAAACTTCACCTAGGAGTGCATTAAATCAGAAAGAATGATGTGTAACAATGCATATTAATCTTAGAAGAGACGTCTAATTCCACGTGCTGAATAAAATTACACAACTTAAATAAATATAGAGGCTTTATTATTGAATGTCAAGCAATGGAAAAATCTTTATTATTTGTTTTATGAACATATTTTAATGAATTTTCCGTTCTATTAATTTCACGATTAACCCCCCCCCCCAAATGCAACGTTTTAAGAAAAGTAGGTTCCAAATTTCTTCTGAACTTCTTGTTTTAAGCTGATATGTCATTTCTTGAGATTAAAATAGAGTTTAGTGATAGGAGTTTATTGCTACTTTATAACATGTACATGACATGAACAATTAAGTAACTGTGAGAACTGCAAGGATATTCTTTGTATTTCATGCATCAACCTAATACAACACATACAGTATAAGAGAATGATGTAAGAGAAACTGCTATTAAGCTTGAATTACTGTATGCTTTTTCATTTTTCCAATTGTAGTTTTCAACTTGGGATATAGGTTTTCCCAGAAGTGGAGAGATGGTCGAATTAGTTCGTATCTGAATCCCAGTTACTTAATTGCAATTTTTCTAATAAAAGATAAATGAAATCATTTAAAATACAAATCATTAAGAAAAAAGAAAACATTTATTTTTTGAAACATTATGTTTATCGCGATTACGCATAAATTATATAAAATTTAGAAAAAGCATTTAATTTAGTAAATTCTTTAATTTTTAGTAAAATTAAATAAAAAAAAATATTTTTTTTCCAAATCAACTTACAATTACGGCCTATCTTAAGTTTATGGAACTGATCCACTTAAGAATAAACAATAATTTTTAAAATGTTTTTATGTAAAGAATATTTTATTTGATACTAGGATTCATTCAGTAGTCATATCTTTGTAATTTTGTAATCATATGACAATAAGCAGGGCAATAAAAAGATTAATTTGTCATTCTCCTGAGTTCCTACTACATTTAGATATATAATGATGGAGATAGCATTATTTAATTTTGGAAAAGAAAAGATTAATAAAAGTTATGTAAATTTACATGTAATATACTGTAGAATATATTGCAGTAATATCTCCTTATCAGGAAAAGTAGCCATATTACAAGACATCCAAAATTGTTCCGTTTTTATGTTGCACATTGTAGCTAAGTATAAAAATAACCATTGCAGCTAAGGAAAAAACAAACAACAAAAAAGGTTTGGATTTAGAAAGAAATTAATTTTTGTAATTAAAAAAGTAAATAAATAAACATTAAGTAATAAGATAAGTAATGGATAGTAATAGGAAAGAAGACATCTTAAAATTTTTGTACATTGCGAGAATTAACATTTGCAATTCTTGGTATTTCCAAAACTTTTCTGCGTCTGTTTTGCTTTTGGTCTGGCGGACTTGTGAAACGTGTGAAACCATTTTTAAGTAACTTTGCCTATCCATCATCAGCAAGAAGATTCTTAATTTTTTAATCAGCTTGCCCAAAAAGCTAATTCTGCACAGGAAGTTCAAACATCCACTTTCAACATCCTATACAGGAAGTTCAAACATCAACATCAACATCCGGCTTATTAAAAGTAGTCCCAAGGCAGCCTTGTTCTCACAACTCGGAAAAATAGACCAAAATCGGTGGTACCTTAAAGTGCACTTTAACCTATTTTTTTAGCTACTATTCCAGAAAGTGACAGAAACCCCATCACAGATCGTTAGGAAATTCATAAAGTCCAAACATTATCAGTTTTAAAGTTGTTGGTTTATTTTTTTTATGTATACGGCATCCTAAAGCTTTGAGATTTTTATGAATAAGTTTGTTACTCCTCATAAATATGCATGTAAGTTCTCAGTACCCGACTTTAAAAGCCCATCAAGATTTTGATTACCAGGAGGCGTTTAAATAAATCATTCTGTATTTATCGGTGTAGTTCGAGATTGTCTATCGTAATTAAAAATCGATTAATTTGAATTCTTTGCCAATATCATACTAGACATGTAATGATGGAGATAGCATTGTTTAATTTATGAAAAAGAAAAGATTTAAAAAAGTCATGTACATTTTCATGGAATACACTGTACAATGATATTTTTTCGTTAAACGTTTTCTGATTAAAAACCCAATTGGATACAAATAATATGATTAAACATAACTAATTCTCCGAATATCTTAATTTTACCAAATCAAGCTTCAAAAAAGAGAAAGATAAATTTCAAATATAAGGAAACTATCGTGACTTACATGACCTCTTAAATCATAAATATTGTCATCATATTAAAAATAAGAGGTTTTTGGAAGAAATTGAAGTATGTTTTTCTTATTAAAATTTTGCCCGTGAACTTTTTTTTATTATTTTTTTTTTTTCAAGATCGTGAAAATGGCAGACATAAATCCTTCGTTTGCTTTTAAATTATAATAAAATGTCTGATGAATGCAGATGAAATTTTCTTCTTTTCTTTAAAATAAGTGAATTTAATCGGCATTACTGATTATTGATTTCCATCGTATCAAAGCACTCACAAGTTAGAAAGTTATTAGAAAAGGATAAATTTTCATTTTCTGTTCTAACATTTTCTTTGGAACTTATATATATATTTTCTCGAGCTAATTACTCAACCAAACCAACACTGAAAAATTCTTATGAGTAGTTCATTTCACAAATGTACTAGTCATAAACTTGCGGATGTTGTTTGTCTTTAAATATCCATAGGAAGTGTCAAGAAAAATTCATTCAACGCTTCATAAGCTATTAGGAACACACACAGATTCAATGATTTAAAGAGCTTAGGAAAATAGGCTAAAAATTACCAAAAGTAGATGCTATCCACACAACCCTAGATGTTATAAACAATATTTCATTTTTTAATAAGTATCTCAATGTCAGAACTGTAAATAAAACATGGAGTTTGATTAATATCAAAACAAAGAAAACAGAAATGAAATTGAGGAGGAAAGGAATGTATTTTCTTTTCAAGTAAGTGGAACTTTATCCAGTCTACGGTAGCAGAATATTATTTGAGCACAAATTCGACTTCTTCCAATCTTTTCCACCCGACTTTCCAACTACCCAAGAGGCACGAATGATTGCATTCGGTGATTACATTCTTATAACTCGGTTCCAACTTAGCAGGAACCAGGTCGTTATACTGCCGATGAAATTTGATATTTCGTTCTCACCTGCCAGCTCCTCACGAGCATTGTATATGTTTAATTAATGCAGTACTTTCTACATTGCGACGTAGGTGGGAAGGGTAGAAAGGGATGCGAAATTGCTTTTCTCTTTATTGATTTTTCAATGTATGTGTGTGTGTGTGTGTGTGTGAGAGAGAGTAGGGGATGGGTAGAGAGAAGAGTGTCTGAGCATTCATTAATCTACGCCGGTTTCGTTTCAGTATTAAATCGTTATTAGAGTCGACATTGACATATAAAAATGCCTCCTTAAGATGGTTGGTAAAGATGGAATATGGGAAAGGCTTTTCTTCCTCGTTACAGGAAATATGATAACGCATTCAGAATAACATTAAAATACAGGGCTTGGGTATCCATATGCATTCATAAAGAAAGTTGAGAAGACTTTCAAAGCCCACATAATTAATGATGTATGGGGTGAATGAGACAAAAACAGAAGTTAATGTAACTGAGCTCTTCTTTATTGAGAAATTAAAAAAAATATAAAGTAATTACTAAAAATTCTAGTTTCATAGAACTTTTGAATTTCCAGGTAATTTAAGCTAACTTTCAGAGAATTATTTATCAATTAAAAAAAATTTAAGATCGTATTTAATTAGCAACTTCTAATTCAATGTAATTAAATGTTCCATTTTTTAGCAATTAACAATTTCTAAGAAAAAAAACTACAATCGCTGCTAATGAATTACCGCAAATCAGCAATTATTATAAGATACACAAAATGTTAAGGAAAAAAATGTCAAATTAAATCACAAGGAATTAATGAGGATAATACTTTTTAATTTAAATGGGAAGGTGGTTTAATTAGCAAGTTATTTTGAAACTGAATTGTCGTTCATCGATTTTATTTATGATGTTATTCCTAATTTTATCTCTTGAAATCTCTTACGTAACAGTTCCTTTCCCGTTTAAATAATGCATTGGAAAGTGAATTTTGTCGAAGAATTATGAAAACAACACGGGACAGAATTCGCTGAAAAGTTATTATATAATAACTGCTTCAGATGATATGAGTTCAGAGATAAGATCAAGTAAAATGTCAAGTTTAAATCCGTTTATTTCTATCTTTTTGAATTCCAACGTCAGTTTTTTGAAATATAGACCTCTATTATATAACATTACAAAATAAAAATTAAAGAATACAAAATAAAAGAATATAGAAAATTAAAGAATATAGAATATCGCACAGGAACTAATATTAACAATTAAAACAATATCAGATGGCAGTGCGGTGGAGTGAACATTTAAGATCTTAGATTTTATTAATGTCTTTTGGGCATGATTACAATTCAATATTTATCTAAATTGTTCTATGCAAAGTGACAAATTTTGTTTTTTCAATCAGCATCAGATATCCGAAAGCAAACACATTTTAAAATTCGAATAATTTTAAAATAGTTTAAATCATTTGTTTATTAAACTAATTTTTTTTTCCATATTTTAAAGTCTTTGTAAGCTATAAAAAATTAAAAAACTGGTTGAGATTTACGTAGCAGAACGATACTTTGTTGGTTCATTACCCTTTCGTTGCATTTTTATTATGCTTGCTAATATTAAGTTGGGGTTGTGGAACATAATTTTAGTATGATTAAATATTTTTTATGTTCTCGATTTGCAGTAACATCATTGACTTCAATGCTATTTCATTGTTTTTCTCATATGAATTTTGTTTGGTTGTTTGAGAATTAATTAAACATAAAATCTTGATAACTGTCAATCAAAAATAAGATAACAGTTTGCATATATTTCCATGTAATTCGTAAATGCTGCTCTAATTACATATTAACTTTTATCTTAACCTCTATCATACTATATTATTCAATTATAATAATAGTCAGGGTAAAAAAAAAATCATTGTAGTTTACTTTCCAGCGAAATAAAGTAAAGACGTCTGTATTTCTAAATAAAAGCAGAATTTTCTTAGCTGCAAAAAAAGTTAGAGTAAAGCTACATTGAGAATGAAATTCCATGTTTTACGACATGCTAATAAAGTGACAAAAATAATATGGGATATCTTTTAATACCTTTAGGAATAATGAAAAAAAAGGGAAATGAAGATAATATTAGTTTGGTAAAGATTGAAAAATTACAGCAACGGCTTCTTTATCAACTAACTATGGCAATTTACTGCTATATCTCAAAATTTTGATTCAATGTAAATTATCCTCAGAATTCTTGTTCTTTCTTGTTTACCTGACTAAACCCATTTCCATCTAACTTAAATTGAAAAGCGGAGTAGACCATGTTCATTCACAAACAAAAATAATGGAAGAGTAAAGAGAAATTTTCCTACACAGATAATGCTCCTCGATATTTCGGCTCTATATTTATTCAGCTATATATTTATATTCGGCTATATATTTATCCTTTCTTAGGAGAAATTGAAAAGTAAAATAAAAATTCCGTAAACAGATTAGGAAAATTCCTACGTTAATTCCAACGTTTTGTACCTTTTACTACTTAAAACCATAACTTCTCCGCAACAAAACTTCCGCAAATTGTGTTTAACTTCACTTTAATAAGATTTCTGAAGCAAAAAATTCTCCTCTTCAAGATTGAAAAGTAGATAACTTCCAAACCTAAATAAAATTATTTGAATGTAAGATTTATGTGGATAGTTAATAAATGTATCACAATGAAGAGAATGCTGACATTTTAACAAAAAAATTGCAGTTTACAATTCATTGCAGGAAATTTTATAAAATTGATTTTCAAGAAATGAATTTTAAGATGCAAATAATAATAGAAACCTCTTTATTGTATTATTGTAGAATGCAAATTTCTCAATTAAATTTAAACAATATTGTTGGTATAGTTGTAGATCAGCTATATTATTTGCTTATAGAGCATCATCTATCACAGAGAGCACCATATATGAGGGATATGATGTCGGTAGACTTTCTAATTTTGAAGCACAGTATAATATTATTCCATAGTATCAAGAATAAATATCAATATTTATAAAGTAGGAAAGCATATTATGCTGAAAAAAGTTTTTACAAAAAAAATAGCTATGGTAATTATAAATGATGCCATTATTTGTATCATACTGATACAAATGTCAGTATAATAATTATTCATTACTTTTCAGTTTTAAGACTATTTTTTTTTAAATTTCTTCTCCTATTATCCGTGCGCTCAAAGATGACCCTCCCGAATGCAACGCAGCTTATGCATTGATCTTTCCCTGGCTTTTCGTAGTTATTCAAATGGAAGAGAAAATGGCGGCAATTCCTTCTTGATATGCATATCAGCAACAATTTGACGAATGACGTAACGATCGAAGTTGATAACTCTTCCTCGTCGAAATGTTGACTGTGAACCCGCCACCGCCATTTTCTCTTCCATTTGAATAACTACGAAAAGCCAGGAAAGATCAATCTTTAAGCTGCGTTGCATTCTGGGAGGGTCATCTTTGAGCGCACGGATAATAGTAAGCTGTAAATTATATTATTCTACTGGATGGCATAATTACAGAGCAAGTGTTGAGCACAATTGAAGACACTGGTGCAAAAAGGAGGCAGCTCCATTTCAGCAAATTTTTCAGGAGAAGCAAAAAACTATCCCCTTTTTGCACCGAATCCAATCAGGAGGCATATATATATATCCATTGTATTTCCCTTATGAATTAACGGAGCTGCCTCGTTTTTGCACCAATCGATGGAGCGCCTTTCTATAAACTTGTAGCGATTAAAAACGAAAAATCGTCAATATATGGAGCTGCCTCCTTTTTTGCACCGGTATCTTCAATTACCAATTACCTATTGGGCCAAACTCCACAAAATTTCGTATGAACACTATTTAGATCATGAGGTTTTGATTTCTAAAGGAAAAAAAAATCGCCTCAGGGAAACAAATGGAGCTGGAACCTATATGTGTATAGAAAATTAGACGTTATAAATAAAGTTTACAATCAATAGTAATTTTTTTGGCATCATTTACAGATGTGATTCACTATGCTTTCCTTGCAACTGTTGCAATAACTGCATTCTGGGAACAGCATTTCCTACAGCAGAACGCAACAGATCTCTAGTGTTTTGCCTCACGTACTGAGTTATTCGGATATTTAACATTACTAAGTTATCCACGCGTCCTTGTTACTCCAAGCTTTTCAAATATCCCCATAGCCAAAAGTCAGAGGGAGTGAGATCAGGCGAACGGGTTGGCCAACTCGTAAGAAACGCTCGACTAATTATTTCGTCTAATATGAAATGCTACTGGTGAACTTTCTGTACACCCAATCCAATGTGAGGGGGTGCTCTATCCTGCATATATATGATGGATCCGAGGCATCCAGGCTATTGAAGACCGTCACTGGACCGTTTGGTGTTATACTTTTTCAAAAAAGTAGGGACCTACGACAAAGCAGTAAAAACCACACCACACTGTGACGTTCGATGAGTGCAAAGAAATCTAATGGGACATGAGAATTCTCTAACGCCCAAATGCGGCAGTTCTGGGTGTTTACAATACCATTAAGTTTAAAATGTGCCTCATCACTCCATAGGATGTTCAAAAACCATGCATTCTCGACGTCCATTCGAGCTAGGAACATCAGAGAAGATTCAAAGGACCATCCACATCTCCTCGAAGCAGTTGTTGAGTGTGGCTGATCTTGTACGGGAAAAACTTAAGCAGTTTACGCATAATTTTCCATATCGTTGCACATGGCATATCAAATTGCGTGGATATTGCTCATACACTGCTGGAAGCGTGGTTCCATTGCAATAGTTGCAACTATTTCAAGTTGTGGGTTTGATTTCGGTTCGCCTGGCAGCACTTGTAGCGATCCCGTATTTGCAAATCGCAAAATCATTCTTCACAAATTTGTAATTGCCATTGGGCCTTTCCTTAAATTCTTCAACCTCCGGTATTCCCGAAGTTCGACAGAAGCAATGTAAGGAATGCAGTTGGGGTTTTTTAGGTAGTAAAGTTTCACCAGCAAAGCACGATTAAATTTAGCATACTGAAGATTTAACCATCAAAGCACCATCTTGCACTGTAGTACATCAGTCGGACCTAACATTCGCTGTCCGTTTTCATCTTTTTATATCCTTCAATCTATGACGTCACTTTACTGCAATCTGCATATTTCCGTGCTTCATATGCCATTTTTTTTCCCTGGTGGCGAAATTTTGAATTATTTGTTTGTTTGTTTAGAAATCAAAACCCCATAGTTTAAATAATGTTCACACCAAAGATGGTTGAGTTTGGCCCAGTAGTTTTGGAATTTGGATCTAAACACCTCCTCTTTAATTATGGCCACCCGGAATTTTTAATACATAAGACTATTAACTATTCAATCGATAGCTATCTATAGGTTGCATGAGTTATCTATAAGTAAAATTACCCATTTCATTATTCTTGTATTCTACTCTGGAAGAAACTTATTATCCTTATGTATTAATTAGAACACCATTAGAAAATGATTTTAATTCATTGGTTAGTTTAATATTTCCTTGAGATTTCGTTGGTAATTAGTCATTTGCTTTATTTTGATAATTTTGTAAACCTGTTTGTCATAAAGACGCTAATAAATTACGAAATTTGTCGCGAAGGCGCTACACGTACGTTTAATTTACCTTTGAACTATATGCACTCAATTAATAACATAGTAAGTCTTTGCAATAACAGGACTGACTTAAATTATTCAAGTAAATTCAAACGGTGATCTTCATATTAATGTGCACGTTCATGTTTACATTATATTGGGTTCTGAGCTCTACAAATGTTAGTTTTCGCAAGCTCTTTCACAGATAATTAAATTGTTGAAACCTTCAAGTTTTCAAGAAAGGGCATTAAGTATTGCCTCTTTTGTTCATTTCCTGTTAGATGTTTACTCAGCAAATAAGTTCACATTAAAATAGTTCAAACAAATCTCGAATAATAATTTTAAAAATTCAGCATTTAATGTGAGATGAAGAATAAAAACCGAAAACATAATATTACATTTAAATAAAATTCATCTTATCAAGGAAGAACAGCTAAATCTTCTGTTCAGCTTTGCTGAAAATATTACAGAATATCCAACTAGTTAAAAAAAATACATTTGACATCCAGTATGATCATGAAATTGGAGAATATCTCCATATCTTTTCTATTAGTATTGGAAAAATTACCATACAACTTATTAATGCAAGTTTGTTTATATGTATGTAGTTACTCGTATTTTATTTACGAGTTATTTTAAAATTGAAAGATTTATATAAAATTATAGCACACTAAACAATGAAAATTCAAATTCGATTGAATTGCTGGATACCACTTTAAAATTTTACTATACGAGATTCAGCTGAAATGAATTATCTTGATAGTAACCTAATGAAATCACTTAATAAGCTTTTAAAATATTCTCTTTGCACAAAAAAAAATTCTTAACACTTTTCTTTCTCTTCCTTCCTTTTGACAGTCATTTTTCACCCATTTCTTATTCAGAATCTTTCTAGTTTTAATTAACGTTGATGGGAGACGATAGGTCTATAGCAATTATGCAGATGGCGTCGCTAAGAAATTTAATCTACACCAAGCAGAATATACAATTTTTAGTGACTCAAAACTTCCACACTTGAGGAACCTTAATAACCAAACCCAACTATTAGCTGTCATTTCTCATGATTGTATCTTTCACATGGGGCTTTAATGAGCATTTTCCCTCGCACGTCCCTTCTGCTAACCCCCTCTCCGACAAAGTCATTTCACAAAAAATATTGTCAGTGCTTCTATCTTCTTCATGTAATCAATTAAACTCACTCTTTTTTTTTCTTTTATTCTCTTCATTCTTTCTTTACTTCAATTTTTCCTTCCGCCTTTTTTTTTTCCTCTTTCAAAATGCGTCTATCTTAAATTTCTGAAAGTAATTAAGCACTTGTGTTTATTGTTGACGCTCAAAAACAAAATGGAGCTTGGGTTTTTGACAAATGATGGCTTTCCTCTTCCATTAAAAAGATAAGGTGACACGAAGACCAAGAATTATTCATCGTAATTTAAAATAATAGCTGGATTTCATTTAACTTGCTGCCAGTGTATGTCTTTAAGAAAATTTAAAACATAGAATTATAACTATTAATAATCTAAAAAATTAAAAAAAAATTTTTGCCCGTCTTTTTGAGTTGATAGTTGTAATTCATAATTTATGAAGGATTAACATTATTTTAATGAAATTGGTATAATATTAAATTTTGAGAAACAAGTCAACATTTTCTAGTGCTATATCTCAGACTCTTAGAATGAGTTAAACTCTAGAAATACTTATTGAACAAATATTTTTATTTTCATTAAATGAGAAATTCATCAGATTTGTATTAGGAATAGATCATAAGTTAAATTCATGATCATGAATTTCGATCATGAGCTAAATTGAAATTGAATCGATTATGAGCAAAATTTCTATTCTTGCTTAAAATTGAATTTTAAATTTTAATGAATAGAATTCTAAATTTCACTTAGTTTTTATTATAAATGTTAAATATATCTTTGTAAATGCTCCAGTAATTTAATAACAAAGGGATTAGGGATAATCGCTCTGATTTTCATTAACAATTCTGTCTGTGATTACGTATTACCTTTCTCCGGTCAAACTAATTAGCTTTTGTCGAAATACTTGAGATAAATATTAATATTAAACATTACTATCTTCTTCCCTAATTCATGATTTTTAGACATGATTTTTAGAATATCTATTCGAAATATTTATACTAAATGCAACATATTAATATTTAGTACATAAATTTATATAGTAATAAGTATATACTTCGTAAGTTTATATATTTAAATTTATATAGTATTGATAAGCAAATTGTTCATCCACGCTTCTTCTAATCTGAAATGTTAATTTTTATCTTCAATTATCGTTTTTAACAATGTTGATGTACATTCATTCATTCTTCTAATATTGAAGAAATGATATTTCTGACAGTTCTTGAATAGAATAACTAAGGATGTGTAGCCTAACATTGTTCTGACTAAAAATTAAATCATGAGAATACAGAGTTTTGTAAAAGATTAAAATTACATACACTATATAGCGAAAAGTATACGGACACCCTGTGGTCGGGATGCTGAAACTCATGAGGCACATATTAATACGATATCAGTCCCTCTTTTGCATCGATGACAGCTGTACACGTCTGGGAAGACTTTCCACCAGGTTTCGGTAGGTGGTCGCAGGAACTGATTTCCAGGCGGCCATGACAGCTGAACTGAGTCCGGCCACGAAAGATGGGCGCTGTGGGTGGGCACGTAATCTGCGTTTCATTTCGTTCTACAGATGTTCAATGGGGTTGAGATCGGGCTCTGAGACGGCCAGTCAAGTTGTGGAACATCCATATCGTCAAACCACGGCCGCAAAATCTTCGATGTGTGTACGGGACAGTTATCCCGCTGGAAGAGAAACGGGCCTTCCTCAAACTGTTGCCACATAGTTGGGAGGGCAGCGTTGTCCAGAATGGCCCGATACATTGCAGAGTTCAATTTGCCCGTCACAGGAACTAAGGGATCCAGGCACAACCACGAAAAACACCCCACAATAGTATGCTGCCGCCACCGAACTTAACAGTTGGCACAATGCAGTCGGATAAGAAGCATTCGCCAGGCATCCGCCAAACCCACATGCGTTCATGGACTGCCAGATCGTGAAGCGAGATTCATCACTCCACAGAACGTTTTTCCACTCCTTCACATTGGTCCATTGGCGGTGAGCTCTGCACCATCACAGCCTACGCTTTGCATTGACGGCGGAAATGTTCGGCTTGTGAGCGGCCGCACAGCCGTGCAAACCCAAGTAGTTTAGCTCTCGGCGAACAGCCCTGCTGCTAGCGACAACGCCCAACGCATGCTGGAACTCCGTTGTCATCACTACCCAACGGAGACTTGCGATTTTGCTTCCCTACTCTCTTCGGGGTTCGAGGGCTACGGTCAGTTATTGTTCTCGGTCTAACACTTCGTGCAGCTGTCGTTTCACTCGACGTCTCCATTTTACAAATATAACATTCACAGTTGATTTCGGCACGCGCAGCATGTCCGCAATTTCACGAACCCGATTTCCTACAACGGTGGCATCCGATTACCACGCCATGTTCGATGTCACTGAGCTCGCCTGACTTACTCATTTTAATGGGAACGCAGAATTATGACCACCCAAGCCCCCACCAACGCTTTTATAGCGTTCGATGACCTGACCTGCCCGATCCACTTAGTCGGAAGGGTGTCCGGATACTTTTGGCCATAGACTGTATGTTTATTGTAGTTGAGAAACTATTCAGGAGTTTTCAATTAACTCACAGAACAAACATGACTGATATCGAACTGAAACAAATGTTTTTCTAAGAAAATGACAAATTTAATTTACGGGTAAAATTTTAAAATTCTTTAAATTACAAAAAAAAAAAAAAAAAATAATCTTTTGATTTAAAGTGAGTGTGTCTTATTATCTTTTTAAAAAAAATCAATAAGAGTTGATTAATTTTTCGATTGCATTCAGAATACTTTTATCTTTTTCCATTTAAATATTAGCAAGATATATATATATATAACACATAAATATTTGCCAAAGTTAAGGTTTTTTTACTTTTATTTTTTTTAAGCATTCTAGTTACCTAATAGACACATTACTTCTTCACAGAAGCTCCTTCTAAATGAAGAAACTAGAATTTCAAGTGAACGGAAACTTTCAGTGAACATAATAAAAATATTAGGTCCATTACTAATTTAAACGAAAATATTAAAACACATTAAAGCTTTAAAAAAGAAAAACCTAGACTTATTAAATAAAGATATCGAAGGATAAGATAAAGAAGAATTTACATGTGATATTAACAAAGTTTGAGAGTTGTTAAGAAGTGGAAACGAATTAATTTAAGTATCTAGTGGTAGATTTTTTTCTAAAAACTAATGCAGTTTTGAACCGAAGCCTAAAGCTGCGTTTCCTATGTCTTGTACTATAAATTTAATACAGAGATTTTTTTAATATATCGAAGGTATTTTTTTAATAATCCTTAACCTCGATTTTTTATGTAACGCAGAAGGGTTTTAAACTTATAAAAACCCATGAAATTTGATCCTTAAAATAAAACATTTAAAATAATGAGTCCTTTTTATGAGTGTTCCGTTTAATTTCCTTTGAATTCATTGATATTATTGGTCAGTCCATTAAAAAAAAGTTACCTGTTTAATTTTTGCTGATTAGTTTTTCAATTTTTCATTTATTTTTCAGGGAATAAGGCTCTGATGACGCAGAGCGAATCCAATCAATTAACAAATTACTCTGTAGTAATTACCTAATACTTGATAATGATTAAATGGTGTTTGTTCAGACTTTAATAAAATATAACCAAGAGCTCAAGGGCGGTTTGGAATTGGTTAAAGCAGAGCTGAATGCATTTGACGTTTAATTATTTAAGCAGATGAGAGTAGGCATAAACCAGTGTTTATCGTGGTTTCAAAATACAGGATTACTAAAGCAACAGCAGTGGTATTTGCTGAAAAGTTTTATCTTGAAATTGGATAAAGCATGTGTTTAATCTTCTTTTATTTGGATTTCATCTAATTTGGTTTAAAAATGCTTAAGTTTAAACACGTTTCGATTCCACGAAGATAAATTATTAAAGAAATTTCAGTTCTATATTTGCATTTCAGAAACCGAAGACTTTAAAGTTGAATCAAGGTACTTAGAAGTTCACTATAAAATGCAAGGGTCAAATTGTTCACTGAAAAATAATTTCGTGCTTTGCTGCATCGGTTGTATTAAGACTTGTATCCCTAGGTTAGCGTGAAGCCAAAAGAAAGGCAATTCTTGCGTAAAAACCTTGCTGAAGTAAATGAAGGTTCATTGTGTTTTGGTACTCGTGTAGACGGATAAAAGCGGATTATGTTGGTATATATCTTCAATTAGCATGGTGTTATTCACATTATCGAAGTGAAAGAATTTCTAGATCGTTCTGTGATTGGATAAGTAGTTGAAACGAATTTCAACAATGATTCTGTGAAATCGATATTCTGGTCATTATGGATATAGATATAAATGACAATTGGAAACGGTTTGTTCTAGACACAAATAATTTATTAACAATTGATATTCTGGTTTGTCCTCTCTATTATATTAATTTCACTATTCACAAATTATAAACCACATTTTGCCCTGGTTATTAAAAAAAAATCCAGCTTTAAATCAAAATTTACAGCTCAGTAATATGCACGAGAGATATTTGAATACAACAAAGAAAATAAAAGAAATAAATTTCAACGTTCTTAGTCATAAACGTGAGATTAAATGTAATTTGAATATGTTAAACATCAAACTTTTAGATTTTTAAGAAAAATAAAATATACTTGAAAATAAAAATTCGAAATACTGTTAAATTCACAAAATGATAAGCGCGTTGCTGCTTTTTCTGTGTGTGTTTGCGGTAGGCAATGTTTGTTCAGTAAACTGCAGAAGCACCCGCATAAGACCGCATGTTTTCTTCTTGACCTAAAGCAATAATTCCCATCTCCTCCCAAAGCTGAATTGATCGGAGGTTTTTTCCTTCAGAACCTTAATTAGCCGCTAAGTCTTATCTGTTTCACAATATATGTGCGCACACTCTTCCTGCGTTCAGTATCTGAAATGGCACCACAATTAAGACGCTTATAAATCCATTCTCTAACGTGTGGGCGTTAATGTTTTCTCTTAGAGTAAGTGCCCTGCGTGGTGATATTAATAAAAAACGTGGAAAAGGAAAGAAAGGTTTCGTTAACAGCAGGGTATATCGTGCTACATTTTCCGGCCTTAGAGGCATTTCAGACGATGAAAAGGATTTCAGAAAAAAAAAAAAAACTATTTAAAATTTTTATATAGATATTTGAATATAATTTTTATATTAAAATAAGAAAAGCTTGCTATTATATATCTTCAATATCTCTGATCTGCAATTATTGCATTTCAAACAATATGATTCTTAACTTCTTTCGTATTAAAGGATGGTTCTATAACAGAAAATGCTTCATTCCAGTGTTATTAGAGTGTGCTAGATGTAGGATCTGAAATAGTAAAGATATGCATTTTGTAATCAGTTATCAGTTAAAAAAAAGGTCATGATTCGTAGCAAATTAAGTTAATTAATTAAAAAATATTTTTTGGGGAAAACTATAAAAAAAATCATCAAAAAATTGATAAAATCCTTAATATATTTTTAGCGAGTTACGCAATTGGAAAACTAAAAGGGACGACTATTTGCTGTATTTGTATCTTCATATCTTTGTATTTAGTTTTTAAAGCTAAAAATCCATCTCGGATTTCTCTAAAACCAGGGATGGTCAATCTATGGCGCATGCGCCACAACGGTGCATTGGTGGGCATTGCACGCCCGGTGATAAAAATAAAAAAGCGAGTCTATTCAAGCGTAAAGTAAAAACCAAAAACCGATTTGTATAAGTTCACAGAAAAATAATCTTTAATTGGAATTCAAGTTCAATAAGTGAAGCTAGAAAAGGCACTTGTTTGGTCATAAGGTCCTTTATTTGGTTCCATGGCAAAAAAATGCTAAATATTTGCACACTAATATATTTTATACAAGAATTTAATAGTGGTACAAGAGTTGTATGATGCATCTGAACATATGCTTGGAAAAAATTGGCATCGCTCACTACTGAATCGTGATCTAATAAAAAGAAATGTTTAAAATGCGAAAAAATGTACTGAGGTTTTCGGCTGGATAAAAAGAGCCGAATGCAATCACAACAAGCCAGTCTCTACTCATGTTGGCACATTATATGTCGTAATTCAAAGTGTGATATTTGTAAAGGATAGAAAGATAATAATGAAAAGAAAAAATATCCTCTTGATACATACATCTTGATTGTATCTTGATTGGTTAAATGAGATACAGCCAGATCCCACATTCTGAGCGAATACATAAACCGAAAAAAGTACTTAGATTAAATCATAGGTTCCCAAACTTATTTGGCCTATCGCCCCCTTTTCAGAAAAAAAATTTACTCAGCTTCCCCCTGGAGATCTACTTTCTTTAAGCTAACAAACAGAAAGATGCAGTGATAAATTTGCGAACTTTTATGTATCTACCTTTATATTTCTATCAACGTCCTACAACTACCTCTACTACCGCCCCCTTGGATCGTTCCAGCCTCCCCAAGGGGTTGGAGTCGCCCACTTTGGGAAACAGTGGATTAAATGCTAAATTAATATATGCACTAATGCACATTAATACATGCACTTCTTTTTCACTTGTCGGTCTATTTACTGCATTGCAATCGTCATATACGGAGATAGCTGATGTAAATAACTCAATTACAGTCCCTACGCTGAATAAAGATCCTCCCAGAATGCAATGTAGCTTATAGATTGAGCTTTCCTGGCCGACCGCTAACATTGAAAGAGAAGAGGTCGCTTCTCTTCTCTTTCAATGTTAGCGGTCGGCCAGGAAAGCTCAATCT
>JAFIDM010009631.1:318122026-318153363 GCA_023159025.1 Thereuonema tuberculata | reverse complement strand
AAGAAAAAGGATTATTTTACCTTTAATGTCGGCTGAGTTTTTGGTTTTTTATTACTGTCACATGTCAATTGTTTCCTGTCAGATGCGAAATGAACGAACGAAAATTATTGTAGTAAGGATGAAAGAGAGAACATATCTTCTATATATAAAATTGTTCTATACAAAACGTCGTAAGGCTGTCAGCACAGTAAATATAGAACCTTATTTACAGTAGTATTATTAGCTGTGTGATTAGCCTAGGACAAAGTGAGTATGTACATAGTATAAGCCTAACTTCTAGTTACACACTGAGACCAGTGCGTAAACTAGAAGTTAGGTTTATACTATGTACATACTCACTTTTCCATAGGCTAATCATTCTGCTAATCACGCTACTGTAAGTAAGGTTCTATATTTACTGTACTCACAGCCTTACACCTTTTTGTAATGTTGTGAAATCGTTTATTATTCAATCGCATTGAAAAAGTAAAATCAATCAAAAGTAAGTTAATCAATCACTTAATCGAAACGTGTAAGACAAAAACAGAGATGCGAAAGGTTCGAAGATAAATTGATGTTAGCGAATACAATAAGTGAGCTTACTGTATGCAAGTTTGTAGTTGGAACCTGATCGGATGGTGGCATCATGCCTTTAAGTGTCCGTTCTTGCGAAGGGAGCATACGTAATGAGTGAAATGGTGCTTCTGTAAATATGTCGGTAATCGAGCGAAAGTGAAGTTTCGTATTGCAGGCTATGCTTGTAACTATATTGCGATTGTTAAGATAAGATACGGCAGCTTTCTGAGAAATGTTGTGATACTGTGAGAGAAGTGTTAAGATCGATAAATTCTATTAGTATTCATAGGGTAGAATAGTATTATTTACTTTGTAACAATTTATCTTTTTCCATCACGAACACTAAAATATTCTTGAGAAAATAGATTTTTCCGAAGAAGGTAAGGGGAATGATACAATGAAAAATGATAAAGTGAAAGTTTTGTTTAGAATAAGCTTGTTGTCCAGCTTATTAGTGACTTAATGTAGCATTTTAATTCTGATGTAATTTAAGTGATTTTTATGATCTTATTTAATGAGCTTGAACTCTATAAAATAGGCAGGGTTTGTATTCTAAAACGCGAAAATGTTTGAATCGAAATTATGTTTTCAAATTGCTTTTCATTGATTTTTTTCTTTATTATTATATAAATAAATATAATGATATATAATGATGATATAAATTTCATTATATAATAATAATCTTTCAAAATGAAAGCCATAAACTTAGGCTTTTAAATAATCTTTTCTTGAGGATAAAAGACGAATAAAATTCCTGAATTCAATAATGAAATTCTGAAATTCTCCTGTTCTCTAAAACTAAATTATTTATTTTACTTTTGTAGTGTGTATTGACTTGCTTCAAAAGTTAAAAACTAATGGCTGCAAATTTTCGAAGAATCAAACTCTCTTAAAAAGAGAAAGTATTATGAATATTAGCATAGCAAATTGAATCTCCTAAATTCTAAGGAACTTTATTTAGTATTCATGTCTATTTCAAAGAATTCCTTTTAAGTGAGTTTCATCTTCTGAAATAGTGATTAAATGTAGAATATCTTGAAGTAGGATTTCCGTAACTTTGATTTATTGGCTATCTTTGGTAGAAACTTAAAAATTTTAAATTATTATGGCTTAATTTTGAAATAGTTTCGCTACGTGATCTTGAAGCTCAAGATTAATAAAGCATTAATGTTTCTGATGATGACACAAATTGTAATTCAAATTTACTGTAATTATTCAAATTACTGTAATTTTTTATTGTAATTCAAATTTATTTTCAAAATTCCAAAACCAATGTTAAAACTTATAGTAAAGAGTAAATCCAGTAATCATGTACAATTTGCTATACAGGAAGATTATGCTATAAATCTAAAAATTTACATTTCTGTTTCTAATGTTAAAACTTTAATTTTATATTTTTGTTCAAAGTTATACTGAATTACTCAATTATAATTTCGGTTATACTGAATTACTCAATTATAATTTCGGTCATCACTTAACATTTTTTAATTAAAATGTAAGTTAACGAAATAAGCGAATTGTTAATTTAATAATAACTTTTGAACTGTAAGTGAAAATCATAATGTACAAAACATATTTTTTTTTCACTTCATACTTTTTGATGTCCTCAGTCTCTTAAAACTACAGTAGTTGTGATAGTTTACAAGTTTAACTTTGAAAATCATTAGTTGTTTGATAAATTTCATTTATTTATTTGCTTATTTACTTACTTAAATAAACAAACAAACAAATCTATAAATCACTAAGAAAGTAAATTTTTTAGCATTTCGTGACATTAAAAACAACTTCATTTGTCTGTTATTGAAAATTGTATAAATCGAAAGCTAATTGATTTTATCATTTTTATAGTTATTTTCTCGTAATACATTGAAGAATAATCATAAGAGAGATGCTGCATTTGTCCGCACAATGGAGCATTCAGCGAGTCGTTTAATAAGCTTCCAGTCTCGTTAACTCTTCCGGACGGCAGATGTCTTGCCTTGGACGGCACGGGCACGTTATTGACCTGCTTTCAGAGTATGGACAAATGGTCGGATCGTTGCAAAGAGCCTCGAGGGCGGGAGAGCGCGGCTGAATGGTAACATTGGCGACAGCAAACTGAACGGCCAGCTTACAATTGGGAACTGTGCCTTCTTTCCTAGGGGGGTAATCCCAGGAGCTCTGAGCTATTTAATTTAGTTGATAATTAGAGGCAGGCGTTGAGTTGCCGGGTTCGCGAACACAACCCAATCACTCGGCTAGAAAATGAGTACTAATGTGAGAACCATGCATTTTCAATTTTGAACTGCGCACCGCAGTCTCTATACTGCGGAGTCATTGCGAATGTTACATTGCCCCCCCCCCCCCCTTTCATCTAACCTCAGGTGATTTTTGGATAAAGGCTTCTTGGAAATATAAAACCTTAGGATAAACTCGAGATTTAATGGGAATCCTTTTCGTTTACACTACATTCCATGTTTGTATGTGTACGTCTTCGGAAAATTATTTACATTTCTCGTACCATTATTTATTTTTTTGGAAATGCAGAATTGTAAAATTTTATATTGGACATTAACAAAGACTTAAAATTTTTATAAAGTACAAAAAACTAAAACATTGTAATAGCTGAAAATTACCGATCTAAACATTGATTAAACAAAAGAAATTTTATGTTAAGAAATGAGGGAAAAAAGAAGTGTCTTAAAGTTCTTAAGAAGTTCCGGGAATATCTAATTGATTTATCGTAACTGAGTTTTCTTTAAATGAAGTAAAGGCAAAAAATATGGTTAAAAAGCAAATCACAATGTTATGAAAATTTTTATAGAAGAGTTTTTATTTCACAGATCAATATGAAGTGAAATAGCGTTACTGAACTAAGCGAGCGAAGGGAATTTCAGTATCTCTCACTTAACGTGTTGGCGTCAAGAAAACGGATAATGATGCTTTTTTCAGTAACTTCAGTACCGATGTCAGTGATATTTGGCATGGACATCAGATCGATAGATAAAAAAGATAAAAAAAATCAGAGATAGTGCAAAGCCTGAGGAATAATTGCAAAAAAAATCGTAGTCTGCATTCCCCCCCCCCCAAAAAAAAGTAATGAGACACGTGAGGTCTCACCAACTACATCACTGATTTATATAGTATTTACCTTGTATTTAAAGATCGACGTTTTACCTTGTAATCGACGTTTTAGGAAAAGAAGTAATTAGGACTATCCTTTGGCAACAATGGATGTGCAGAATTTATCAAATAAAACTCATTTCTGCTTCTGATAATCGCAATCATCGCTTCGCTTAATTTGCCATCAACAGATAGCATTTATTCTATTATATTGAATGCTTCTATATGAATTATGATGATTATAACTGTTTTTAACAGTTGTATCCAGTAAGAACAGAATTTTATGAAGGCATCAAACATTTTTAATGCATTGTTTGATAGAATCATAAGGTAGTACATTTAAAATCTTTCAAAATTTCCTTTTCAACATTCTGTCGATGATTTAATTACATATAAAAAAATACCGAATGAGTAAAGGTAGAGAGAACTACAAGGTAAAAGACCTGAATTATTCAGTATTTTCAAGAAGCTATGTTCGATTCTTAAGAAAGAAAATGGATTCTGGACAAACCCCTCAGATATCTGAAGTCACGGGCCATTGTTAATTATCTAGTGCAAAAAGAGTTAATCAATTAGTGTTACAAGATCTTTGTGTAGAATAATAATGGTTTCTTTTTCTGTTGTTTGAAGACGAATAGGCCGAGTAGATTTTGAATACAGATTACATTGAAAGTATCGTAGTAAAAATACAAAAACAAAAAATTGAAAGATAAAAGAAAAAAGTAAATATAAGTATATAAAACGAATGGCGGCAAATTGAACATAGTTAAAGTAAATTAAAAAAAGAGAAACATATTGAGACTTTTGTCTGGTTTTTCTATGTTAATTGAACTTATATATAGCTATTTATTACTGCAGTAAGTTGTTGAATAAGATACAGGCTTTTCTTAAGCTTGATCTTAGAAAGGAATGTAAGTATCATTTTCTAAGTAATATTTCTTTACTTACAACTTAAACTTAGATCTTTAACATTTTTTATCTTACATTCAACCAAAACCAAATTCTTCTAATAGCTTATTGCAATATTGGCAACCTGACAATAGTAATAAAGAAGTTAAATATCTTGTATACTTTTCCCTTCGATATATACAACAAAGTATTCTTCCTTAAAAAATAGAATAATTAATAAAACAGAAATTGGAAATATTTCAATTACTCACAGTTCAATTCATAAATGTCAGTTCATTCATTCTCACAGTTCACTAGATGACAAAAATTTTGAAAGAATTCCTTTTATATATTTCATAGATAATACTTCTCGGATATGCCTTTGTATTTTTCTTGTTTCCTTTTTATATATTATATTACATATATTTATAATATTTATCTATGAAAGTGTCACTGGGATGGATTCACTATTGGAATTTATATATAGTTCATTCATTTATTTCAGTTCTTGATTTTTTTTATATATTTGGAACTTTACTTTAATCTTGCCTATATCTTTTACTGAAGATATGGTTCATTGGCTTTTCAAAAAAAAATAATTTTTGTATTCTATAACTTTAAAGTTATTCCTTAGATACATAAATTCTTCATTTTATTGTTTTGACTGTAACTATTACGTATCACCTTAGGATTCTTCATATATATCGATTTATTTTACAAGAATCTTCAGAATTCTTCTTTCGTGAACTCCTTATGATCGCATAAACAGCATAAACACATGTTCCTATCTTTTAATTCGACAAATAGCGATTCCCAGTAAATTCTCCTTATATACGACTATTATATTCTCCTTATATTCGACACAACCTTTCGTAGATTCATTTGATTTTAAATTTAATAACTTTATTCATGAAGAATCTCTAAAAAAAATCCAGGATGATTTAATAGAATGCTTCTTCTTAATTTCCTCTTTCATATGAAAAAAGTGTGCACGCTTGGTTTAAGCATAATCTTTTATCTAAGGAATCCATCTTCTTTTATTCTGTGTTTTTCTATTTATTCACAAGCTATCACCATAATCATCACAACTGAACAAATAATGTCTTCTATATCTATCATTTTTATGTTCTTTGTTGTTCCCTCGTTCTTTTTAAATACATCTTTTACTTACATTCATTATTTTAATTTTAAATGTCAATGATATTCGATCTAACAATATTTTAATTTGCAACAACTTTAAATATATTTTTTTGTAGTTAGCTTACTATCCGTAAAAACTGCGCATTGAAAAGTTAATGATTCCAAAAGTGCTATCATTTATGTCAATATCTAAATCTGAGTTTTTTTTTTTTTTTAAAGTAATGTAGACTTAAAAAACCTAATTTAGTAAGTATGATATCAACATATTTTACTTTCTACCATTCCTCTTAACAACCGTGCATTGTTTTTACAAACCTCTTATCTGTCATTACAAAGCTCGTTTATAATTGCCATTGAACATAGAATGAAGAATTTCAGACCGAGCTGAAAACATTCATTAATTTTAGTTTTCTGACTTCATTCTGACTTTGAGGTCAAACCAATAGAAGAAGCAGTCAAAGGAAAATGGTGAAATAACAGAAGAAAATGAGGGGAGTGTATTACAAAGTACACGAAAGATGGATGACGTTTAGTAATCTGTTGAGAAAGGCAACAGATAAATAATGAAATTAGGACGACAAAGACTGATGGATGTAGTAGAAAACAAAACAATAAAATGAATGGTTTTAAGAGTATAAACTACGCTTAGATTTCAAGAACATGAAAGTGAAGCCCAGAGATACAGATAAATAAAGAGAAAATGAGAAAAATAGAGGACAGAATGATATTAAGAATCGTTTTTATGTGATATAATCTGGATTTTGTTTTCCGGAACAACAGTAGATCTTTTACAGCCATATATTGGAAATAAATTCAACATGGAATCTCAGTATTTATGGAAGTGTTTTTTTTTTTCCTTTGCGCGAGAAATTATTGGAGCAGGTGCGAGTTATAAAGAATGCTCAGGTCAGGAGATTTTGATTAGTAGAGAAGTGTGCGAGATTGAGATCTGGGTAGAGAATATGGGAGAAATATGCGTGTGCCAGTGCTCTCGACATGTTTATACATTAAATCACCAAGCGGTTAAGCCTTGCCTTCCCAGCCGTAGTGGAAAGGGCGGCTTCGTCCTTTATAAAGAAAGGATTAAAGGAATTTACGGCGGCCACTTTCGGAGGCAATTTGACGACCCTCGCGGCAGCTCAGGCCTTGCCTAACCATCATTATTCTTTCTTCGCACATCTCTTTCCAAAGACCCACCAAACACTGGACACTTAACGCTCAGTTGAACGTGAAACGACTGGAATCACAAGAAAAACTCACTGCTAAAAGCCCATAAAACAGCAGTTAATTTCGCGATCAAGTCTGAATATTACTCACCTAAGTCCTGTGTATAGAATGGCTAATAATAACTTAGTACAGACGTGCTATCACATCAGTCTCTTTATTTTCTTCAGTGTGTCTGGTGATTTTTTTTATTAGTATTTTTTCTGAAATTAGATTCATAAGATTTGTATGTCAACGCCAATGATAATTAAATTGAACTTAAATATACTTTACAGAAGTAATGAACTTTTATTAGAATTTTGTGTAATATCACTTTTACATAAGTTATATGTATGAGAAATGACTAAAAACGAATTAAATCAAGTTAAGTGCTAATAAAATTTAATAAAAGAATAGTAAAATCACAGATTTCTTATTTGAGTTTGAAATTACATGAAAAAGAATTACTCTAAAAATTAACTGTTTACTTTGATATTAATTAAAAAATTATTTGAAATACTAAAAAAAATTAAAATTCAGTTTATTTTGTTCTTAAGGATTGCACATAGGGTTGAAATAGTGTTGCTATTCTTCCAATAACATTAATACTTTAAGGTGGGAAAAGGAATGGAACCTCCAAGAATAAATTAAAAAGCAAGAAAACACATTAAAACATTAATACTTTAGACGTTGTTTTTTTTTTTCATGTTTTAAATTTGCATATATATAGGCTAAAGATTTTGACAAACAATGCATTATTAAAACAACAACAACAATAATAAAATCATTATATAAAATTTTAATCCCACCCAAAACATTTCATGTAAAATAAGTTGCCAAGACTCACATGCTCATAATGCTTTCACTGTTGAAAAGATATGAGATCTCATGTAGAGCCAAGCCCCTAACTCTACAAGGCCTAACTCTACAAGCCCTAACTCTAAAAACCCTATATCTTGGTCAAAAAGTATGGCTTGGCCGTTTCGTGGCTGTCGCACAGACAATCCCATGAAGTTATGTAAAGGATATGGAGTATGCCAAGGCATACTTTTTGACCAAGATAGTAGGGTTTTTAGAGTTAGGCCTTGTAGAGTGAGGGGCTTGGCTCTACATGAGATCTGATAACTTTTTAACAGTGAAAGCGTTATGAGCGTCTTGGCAACATGTTTTACATGAAATGTTTTGGGTGGGATGAAATAGTTCCATGAAACGGCCAAGCCATACTTTTTGACCAAGATGTAGGGTTTTTAGAGTTAGGGCTTGTAGAGTTAGGCCTTGTTGAGTTAGGGGCTTGGCTCTACATGAGATCTCTTATCTTTTTAACAGTGAAAGCGTTATGAGCATGAGAGTCTTGGCAACTTATTTTACATGAAATGTTTTGGGTGGGATTTCATCTTAACTGCATCTTATCCTGAAAATTTTAGCTCTCTAGTATTATTTAGGCCGAAGCATTGAGGGTACGACGCATTTCAGATCTTAATAAAATCCAAAGTATAAAAGCTAGATAAATGAAACTTAGCGTATTTCATTATTATGGTAACTTCATGTAATCCTGAAAATTTGAGCTCTCTAGTATTATCCGGACCGAAGCTATGAGGCTTCGATAATACATAACCAGACACCCCCCCCCTTTATGAGGGGTTGGAGGGTGAAAGTT
The DNA here is from genome assembly GCA_023159025.1 of Thereuonema tuberculata. Classification (NCBI taxonomy): domain Eukaryota; kingdom Metazoa; phylum Arthropoda; class Chilopoda; order Scutigeromorpha; family Scutigeridae; genus Thereuonema; species Thereuonema tuberculata. Next base: position 318,144,818 of record JAFIDM010009631.1, on the reverse strand, counting down.
ACGAATTTCTTAAATTTTTTTTTGTTTGTGTGCTAATCCTAGCCTGCATACCAAATTTCAGCTTACTATGACTTCAGGAAGTACCCTGGACGTTTTGATGATCATGAGTCAGTCACTCAGTGAGTGAGTGAATCAGTGACGGAATCGACGTATTTTAGGTATTAATAAAATCCAAAGTATAAAAGTTAAATAAATGAAACTTAGCGTATTTCATTAGCCTGCTAACTGCATCTTATCCTGAAAATTTGAGCTCTCTAGTATTATCCAGGCCGAAGCTATGAGGGTTCGAAAATACGACGAAACACTTCGAGAAAAGGTACGTAGTGCCCTTCCTGCCTTCGGCTCGTCTTGGCGGGGACACTGCCGTGCTAATGTTGTTTTTTAATGCTAATGTTGTTTTTTAATGCTAATGTTGATTTTAATAATATTAATTTTGAGTTACAATTTTTTAAACATTCCATGCCCTATTTTACTTTTTTTTACACCGAATTTGAGTTAGAAAAATATTTCGATGTTCGTTCTTTATAGGCCTATTTTCCAGTACTTTGAAAAATAGGTCTATAAGAACGAACATCGAAATATTACAGATAATAGGAAAGCGACATATTGCGTAGCAGTGAAGCTAAACTGGAGGCGGAGCTTGCAGTACTTTATAAATCACCCTTTCTATGTATATTGTCTATGGATCATCTGAATATATATTCTATTTGGACAGAAATTATATATATAATTTATGCAATAGTGTACTATCCAACAGGAAAAATTTTCATTTTATGTATAACATTAGATATATAACCTAATCATATGAAATAACTAAATATTACATCTAAATAGGATCAGAAATTTATGAACTCTCGACTCTATGAATTGCTATTTGTAATAAATAATTAATATTTCCAATATATGAAGTAACGGAATACAATAATACATGGATTTATATTTAATGTATTATATTATATAAAAGCGTTATTTTGTCTGTCATTGTCATAAGACTTTACGTTTTTCCAATTTTGTGACCAAACTATAAGAGATAGATTGGTCATGTAAATGGATAAAATGTAAAGCTTTTTAAGACAAACAAAATGCTACAAAAATCTTTCGAAAAAAGTTTTTGGTTTTCAAGATGGCGCCTTTTAAATGGTCAAATTTTGACTTTTTCTCAATTTAGACGAAAAGTATAAAAGTTGGAAGAAAACATTATATTGAGAAAATGTTGGTATTTGAATGTTCTATCGAACGGTATATCAGTAATTAACAGACGTTCTGCGTTTGGAAAAAATGAAGTGTTTTTGCGGCAACCCTCCGTGTGTGAGTGCCAACGCGCAATACAACTGAGTTAAGCGGAGAAGCCCACAACGAGCTGGGAAGTCGTGTATTATCCGATCTCCATATTAATTTGCTAAATAAATAAAGTTTTTTTTTTTTTTTTAATGCTATACATGCAAGGGTTCTGGAGCGAAGTGACGGTACCCGTCTACAGTAGTTTTATTATGATAGATTAAATCTTCTTTAATAAAAATACTTCTTTCATAAGATTTCATCTTTAATTTTCAATAAATAAACTTAACCGTTCTGCGCAAAAAGAGAAGTGACCTCTTTTGATTAAAAAATAATAATTATCTGAATGTTTAGATAGCTGTTTGTGCACAGCTGGATAGGTAAGGCGACGCTGGTACGCCCAAACCTAGGTTCGAATCCCGGTGGATTTGGATGTTTTCTTCTTTCAGTGATTTACTTCTGAATTTCAAAGCTTGTTCCTGATGCAGCTTTGGGTTCTGTCGCTCTTGCGCCATTAAAAATTTATGAAAAATTTATACTTTCTGTTTTGAAACGTTTTACCACGAAGTTTCTGATTGGGGCATATAGACGGAGAACACAAAAAATATTGTGAGCTTCCTTGTATTAAAGGCAGAGAGGAGGGCCCCCGAGAGTCATAATTTTATTTTGCATACGTTTTATGAAATTGGAAGAAATACAGAACTTCCAAGAATTCATCAACCTTTTAATGTGTTGTTATATTTCTAGGCGCTTTATTTAATTGCGCATGAAATATTCGTTGAGGAGGCTGGTACAGAATTTACTACTTTTTTTTTATTTTTAATGCGTATTTTTAGTTTAACTAGTCTGCTACCCGTCGCTTCGCTCCGGAAGTCTCGCTTATGTAACGGAAAACAACTTTTTATTTATTAAAAAAACACACACACACACACACACACACACACACACACACACACAAATTACATCAAGTAAACTAAAACTAAAATTTTTTTAAAGTTTTTTTTTTAATTTAAATTTAATTTAAATTTAATTTTTTGTTGTCTATATTCTCTCAATCCACGACTGCCTTTAGAACCAGCGTGTGAATCATATATCTAAAATATATTTTTATTTTTTATAGAGATCAGAATGTAGTCCTCGTGGTCTAATGGCTAAGACGTCTAACTTCGGAGCAGAAGGCTGCATGTTCGATTCTCGTAGCGAACTTGCAGAAATTATTTCTATTTTCACACATTATAACAATTGCAGCAGACAGACAGAGAAATAAAAGATTTTAGTAATGCAGATATATTTTTCAGTGGTTTTTGAGTTACAAATAGTATTGGTTTTTAAGTTACAAATAGTGATTTTTCAGTATTCTACCTAATAGAAATAGTGCTTCTTTCTTTCTTGAATATCTTTTTTTAATTACAATTGATACCTTTCAATGGTTTTTGAGTTACAAATAGTGATTTTTCAGTATTCTATCTAATAGAAATAGGGCTTCTTTCTTTCTCGACTCTTTTTTTTTTTTTTTATTCAAACATCTCCCATGTGCATGTGCTTGCTTTTCAATATCACACAGAATTTGATTAAGTAAGAATATTATATTTAAAATATTCCAACATTTCGGCTGTTATAGTTCTAATTGTCATTTTCGAATTACAAATAAATAGACGGATCGGAAATAAATAAAAAATCTTGAGATTCAAAAACAAATGTTGAATTCATTCATTATTGATTAGGGGAAGGGGAAGGACACAAGTCAAAAAACAATAGAAAATGAGTAGTAGTCTCCTTGGCCTAATGGATAAGACGTCTGACTTCGGATCAGAAGGTTGTAGGTTCGATTCCTGTCGCGGACGTTTCATTGTAAAAATTATTTCTGTTTTCCATTCACTCAGGAAATTGCGCCGGACAGACAAACAGACAGATAGACAGAGAAATAAAAGATTTTAGTAATATAGAAGATTCTGGGAGGTTCCATATTTCTTCCGACTAACATTATAATCATCTCCGTAAAGAGACCTTGTTGTTTTGCTGGTGATATTCTCAGCTAATGGTCGCTAAAGAGCGTAAAATAGCTATCCTGAAATCTCACCTTGTAAAATATTGGGTTTTAACGTTTAAGAAGTACGCCAAAACAAAAACAAAAATACCACATAACTTATATCAAAGTGTATTATTACTTCTTTATTTTACAACAGAATGTCTTTTTCCTATCAAATATTTTACCATGTATAATATAGATATATACAGTATAGGAGAGAGTGGTGACAGCTGATCCCTACTTTGCGTTTCACTTTCTATCTGCCACAGGGCCAGTGCCCTTCATGTCATTGTTAGTATGAAAGGATATGTCTAATATGACTTATCAATGAGCAATGCTGGATTTTGAAAACAGCTGACAATTGCACTTAAAACTCAGTTATTTCACTTTCGTCCAAGCAGGATCAATTCTCCCCACTAGGCTGCAGTAGTGTGGTGAGATACGTGTTCCTGGGTGCTTTTGAAAGGGAAATAAATAACGCAAATCCGTCCCTGGAACTCGATTTACCAGACATCAGACACCCAACCATCAAGTATTCGTTGTAAGGGAAAGTGAGATATTCTGCTGCACGTCATTTAGACTTGTGATGTAGAGGACTCGGAAGTTTCACCACTAGATCTTCTTTCTGTACAATCCTTTCATTTCGTTTGTCTGGAAGAGAAAATTGGTTTACAGTTTCTTTTTTTAATAAACTTACTTTTACAGTAACGTCACCAACTGAAACTATCTGACCAATCTAATGATTCAGTCTTTTTGGTTGCTATCCGAACAACCACAAAATCATTCGGTCCTATGTCTTGACTTTCTCAGTGACGACGCCGTTAAGGTTTGGACTTGCAACTTAATATCAAGGTCAGAGCTGAGAAGACTACGATTGTCTTCATCAGAAAAATCCTCCTTTCACGCCTTCCGTTTCCTCAAAAACTCCTCGTTTTTTTTTAACAGGCGGGCTGCTCCTGGTTCTCTTTCCTATCCTTTGTAGAAGAACACCTTGCAATTCTTGCCTTTCAGACCAAAAATACTTACAACTCTGCATCGCCCTCATTTGCTATATATCCTTCCCGTTGGGAGAGGTGATCCCGGATCAAGTCTTCCGACTGTGTGTGGGATCAAGTCTCCTGAAGGGTAGTTTAGTGCTAGAATTGACACTACTTGGCCTAAAAACACCACAAAACGCAACGAAAACTTGCCCAAATACTTTCAAAGGAACTGAAATACACTGGTCTTGGTCACATATACAGCCTCATCGATATTCTATCTCTCCAGACCAAAAATTATTTACAGTGGTACCTCGGATTACTAACTTAATTCTATCCAGAACTCGGTTCGTAACCCGAAACATTGAAGTCAGTGAAATAGAGACGATCCGTTTAAAGATAAAGAATCGTTCCTTTTTCTTAACATCCGGTCGTTTACCTGACAAAACGCAAGAATATGTGTACTTCACGTATTAAATAAGGAGAAAGAAAACAATCAAATAAATTAAATGTAAAATAATTACATTTAATAAATGCATTACATAAATAAATACATTATGATGTCTCGTTTACATCGGAAAAAGAATCATGTGGGCACGGAGAGGTACTTTCAAATGCTAGGTGAAACGTCTTTGATGTGATTTGGCTCCGTAACTTATAACTTTGTAGTGTACGCGATCGTTTGTCTCCAACGTTAAACCTTGCTCTCTCTCTATCACATTCATCCGTAACCCGAGGCAATGTTCTTTACCCGAAACAAAAAATTTCGCAGTTGTTGTTCGTAACCCGAAATGTGACCTGAGTCGTTCGGAACCCGAGGTTTCACTGTATAACAAAAAAGTTGAAAACATAAAAAATATACAAAGTCTATAAAGATGACAGCAGTCTCTCGCTCATTGCCTTGCCCTAGTTGTTTTCTATCAGTCCTATCAGTAGGCCCAATAATCGTTACTTCTAACTTGAGTTTTGACGGGGTGATCAAGTCTCCTGCAGGATCAAGTATCACCACTCTCCCCTATATGAAGAATTTAGCCTCTATAAGCCTTTTTTGTTTTTGTCGCCCTTTACTTTCAATAAAAACAGCATTCAAAATTAAACCCAAGGTAAAGACCATAAGCCTACTTTTGAATTAAGCAATGCAACGTTATCAGCCGAATGGTATCCACACTGAAAATGCAATTTAATCGAATCTGTTAATTAGAGCTCTTAAAACGACTTCATTCCATATCGCCTATAATCTAAGTTTGAATCAAAAAGTTATTAAGAGATCTCATTAGCAAATTCAATTGGAAACTATTTATAATTTAATTTACGAGTCATTCGTCTAGAAAAGTTTTACGAATGAAAGCAAATATTTCAAAAAAGTAGATTTAAATTTCCACCTAATCAGGATACTTAGTAGTATCAGTGATGCTCATTTCCAACATTAAATTTAGTAAGAGCGTCAATTCCTTGTAATATCTTTAATTTTCTTTGTCGATGTATTAGCATTTTGAAGTAAAATTCATCTGTGCTCGTTATTTACTCATTAAATTTATGGCTTCTAAAAGTTTCTTAGCAATAAGGCGGTTTACTAATGCAAATAATTATTTGGAAGATTGTTGCTTTCCGAAGGTTGTTTTGCAGTTGAAGTATACAGTGCAAATTACAAAAACAGCCTTATAAAATTTTGTACTTGATAAAATGACAATTAACAACAATTACCATATTGTATCGAGAAAAGACATCTCTTCATTCATTCTGTTGAGGTTCGTCTCAGATTTGAATGTCTATAATTAATTGGCTACTTCATTAGATAATTACTAGATAATAAGACGCTTACAACTTATTTTCAATTTAGTGCTTTTGCACATTCATCGTATCCATATTCAGATCTTTTAAAACGCCGAGGTGGGCCACCGTAATTGATTTTATAAGGAACTACTATATTTATTACCACATTATGGCAATCATTCGTATTTTTACTGTTTCGATTACATAGAATGATCTATGGATTTCGTTTTCGTCAAATTAGAATCAGCTTTTAGTTCCTGTTCTGCTGCAGCCATTGCATCCTGTTGCCTCGGCGGGGTTTAGGTGCGACATGCAAAGTAGGCTAATAATCAGCAAAACGGGATTCGATAAACGGCACAGTCAATAACGAAATTGGATTTTCGTTTGCATTTGCCAACATGACCTGTGAAATACTTTCCATACAATCAACGTTCAGAGGTGTTAACAAATCATTATGTACCTTCGTAAACGACGTTGGAAAATTTTCTTCGAAGAGTGAATCTCATTGCAATTTCAACAGGAAAGTTGAGAATTTACCAGTAAGTTCCGTTAAAAGAAAAGTTGAGAATTCTAAATTACGATGTCTTAAATTTCAGTGGTCTTGGTTGTGTTTTTTTCTGGAAAAAAATATGATCTTTGACACCATTCTAACCTGAAAACAACCCTATATAGAAAATCATTTCTTTACATGGAATCTTTCTTTAATTAGATATTCTAGGGCCGAAACTTACCGCTGTGAAAGATTTAGATTCTCAAAAGAATTATACTTGTAACATATGACTAAATTTTTAGTGTTGTAAATTTGTAGTATCCTAAGTTTTTCAAGATAAACCTGCTTATTACTTTTTAACTCAAACTTTCAAATATAACTGAAATTTCGACTTTTATTCGTTCTTTTCTCCTTGAATCGTTGCATATTAAAATTAGAAATTATTTTAAGTACTTGAAAATAGCATGGAGACATATTGCATTTAACTTTTCGATAAATGAAAAATCTACGTTTTAAAAATTCAATTAAACTTCGATATTAAGATTCATTTTTGCTGTCTTGAAAAGGAAACAAGCTTTCATGGGACCCGGGGTTTTTAATTTTTTCTACAAACGTAATAAGAAACATACTTTTCTTATTCTTCACTTTCATTCGTTATTAGATGAGTAGGAAATTTCTAGTTTGATTTGTCTCTCTCATGCTATTTTAAGTTTTTTTCCCACTAAAGTGGAATAAAAAACCTGAAGTGTATATACATATATCTTTTTGAATATGATTCTTTAATAACGTTTTTGAAGGACTCTGTTTCAAGGTGCTCTTGAGAGTTCTTGTTTTTATTACAACCTTAAGAGTAATCAACGAGAATGTTGAATCTATTGTATTGTATCTTCGAAGAAAGATTTATGTAAGAATCTTAACCGAATTCTTTCAGTCAGTAGATTTTAATTATCGTAGATGACAAAGTAAAGAAGTTTGATTTTTTTGTACTTATCACTTTTGTTTGTCGTTTTTCTTGTCATTTGAAGAGTTTTGAAGAACCGATCCTCCTTTCTATTATGTTTTCCCGATCCTGTTATGTTTTCTCGAATTACAGAGAGATGCAGAGACTTATTAAATTTTATATTTATAAAGTTGAAATTTTTTTAGAAGTTAATATATCAAAGGTTATTAATGGATTTAAAAGCCTTAAAAAAAATTATCAACAAAATCGTTGTAATAAAAAAATAAATTGAGAAAAATTGAAACTGTTTCTTTCGAAATACTCTATGTAGTAGCAGCAGTTAATTTACATCTCACAGTCAATAAGTTTTGTCAATGCCCTTAAATAATTCTTGCATTATCTGGAAAAAAAAGTAGCAAATATTTTTCCTAAACAAATCATTTATAAGCTAATATTTCTATTTCTAAAAATAATTCTATTTTTAGATTAAAAATAATGTTGAAGATGACAGTTGTAATAAGTAAAATTTAAATAAACATTTGCAATGAGAACGCTATGGAAGAAAGTATTTAATAGGCATTTTTTTCATCCTTGATTTCGAAGAAACTCTTGAATTGGTATTTACAATGACAACGTATCTTCTTCTTAACTTCTTTCCGATAGATATGTACAAAAAACAATAGGAACTATAGGGATCATTCATTTAACAATCTACATCTACTACTGCAACCATTTACCTACATCTACAGTTTATCTATATCTATAGGTAAATGCATCTTAGAATGTACAAAATATGATTTGTCATGATCACATGGACGGATGGGCGGATATGCGTATTTCGACTTGAAAATAACAATTTAAATATTTTTTTTCTTATTATTTTTAAGACACTTTAAAAAGCAGTAAAAAAGTTATACCAAATCTATAATATCAGAACTACCACGCCGATTAAAGATGGCAATCAAATAAAAAACAACAACAAATGTTTCTGGTGTAATGTTCTATGATTCTGTGCAATGATGTTTCTAAGCAATGATAATTGACCAGTTTCTATATAATGATAATAGGCATTTTTTCACAATTATTATTGATTTCTTTCATATTCCTTCTATTGTGTTTATGTAATATCGGAAGGTAAAACATTCAGATTTATTTATTTCCAGCATAAAGACTTCATTTATCATAACCATACGATCACTACTGAAACAATCATCAGATCGTTATCATCTATTCAAAAACGTTATCTATACAAAATACTTTGCCAACTGATATAGTCTACAAAATTTAACATCTTTAAGTTAAGCCTTTAAACGGTAATATTAGATGCAAATCATTAATTTTAATACTAATATTAAGAAAATATGTGCTGTCAGTGAGACAATGTTTTAGAAGTATATTTTGATGAAATTTTGTCTCGTTTCAACTTGAATTTAAATTCATATTATAGTTCATCTTGAATAAAGATGCAGACACCACACTTTCCTCGTCAATATTTATAGCGGGTTCCTGTGCTGAAACGTTTTATAACTTAAATTTTCAAAATATCCCATTTACCAGTAAATTTGACTAACAGATTTGTGACGAAAATGATATTCAAGAAGAAAATTTACAAAAAAGGCTGATATGTTACATTTATTATTCAAAGAATTTTGGTGGAGCGATTTTTCAATTTTCTATATAATTATATATATGTTGCGTTCCATTCTTCTAATTACTGGTCATACCCAGTATGCTAGAAATATTAAAAAGATATGCAATCATTTTACCATGCTAAAGAGAGAGTATTTACACTGCCTGACAAAAAAAGTGATACACCCAGAAGGAGTAGTCCAATATTATCCCATTTCGGTATATATGCATACCATTGATGTGTGGGCAAATGATTAGATTCACACGTATCTGTAATGTGTAGAACGACCACCAGAGTGCATTCGTGATGTCACCGCCCTGTTGTTGCACAGTTATCAGTCAGCTGCTGTGCGTCAGGCAGTGAAGAACAACATTGACCCGCCATGCGCGCAGACGCGTTCGACAGCCTTTCCACCAATTGACTGCATTTGACAGAGGCCACATTGTGGGACTCCATGAGGCTGGTTGGTCGTATCGTGCAATTGCCAGGCATGTGGGTTATTCAGATGTCGCAGTGGCCCGATGTTGGAATCAATGGGTACATGAGGGCACCCATGCACATCGTGCAGGTTCGGGTCAACCAAGAAACACCACCCCGATGGAGGACCGTCGTATGGTGCGCCAAGCAGTGCGGAATCCCATGACGTCGGCACCCGCCATCCGCGAACATGTACTGGCGACTCTACAGTATCCTGTGAGTTCCCGCATAGTGGCTTGACGACTAGCATCCGCCGGATTGGGTCCACCGCCCTATGCGTCGGTTGCCATTGACACCAGACCACCGACGTCGGCGTTTGGATTGATGCTGTGCCAGGGAGGCATGGACAGAGGATGAATGGCATCGCATCATGTTCAGTGTTAACCTCCAACGACCATCGTGTTCGAGTGTGGAGGCGTCAAGAGCAGAGGGCACATCCTGCCCATATTGTGGAGAGACACACAGGCGTAACCCCGGGCATCCTGGTGTGGGGAGCCATCGGATATGGGTTCAAATCACCTTAATAGTAAATCGGCAGACTTTGACGGCAAAGCGATACGTCGCAGACATTCTGCGTCCGGACGTCCTACCCCTTATGGCACAGCACCCTGGAACAGTGTTCCAAAAAGATAATGCACGCCCACACATAGCACGTGTGTCTATGGACTGCCTACAGCATGTTGAGGTCCTCCCGTGGCCAGCAAGATCCCCGGACCTCTCCATCATTGAACCCATGTGGGATGACATTGGAAGGGTCTCCATCGCAGTACCAATCTGCAGGATCTGGAGAAACAGCTGCAGCAACTGTGGACGAACTTGCCTCAAGAGAGGATCCAAAGGCTGTATGACACCATTCTGAACCGCATAAGGGCATGCATTGCGGCAAGAGGAGGTGCGACTCCCTACTGACCTGGCGCCAATTTTCTACCTGTAACTGCCAACGGCCTTGTCTCTTTCATTTCATATTGTACTCAGTTCAATAAAGTCACATGATCTTTCAGCATATGTAGTTTCATTCACTTCCAACCACTCCTCCTGGGTGCATCACTTTTTTTGTCAGACAGTGTATTAATTCTGTGTTGATATTGTCATGTATTTACTTCTGATTTCTGATATTACTTCCTGCAATTTTTGAAATATTATAATAAGAAAAATCCAAAAACTGTCATAAGTTTACTAAACGACTATAGCTGCCCAAAGATTATTAAAATGCTCCAGCATTCATTTTCTAATATTGTATTAATTTGAATTTAATAATAGCTGAATTAGAATAGATTAATTCGTTACAATATCCGTTACATTAAATAGTCAGGAAATTAGTTTGTCATTTTATAATTCAGGCTTCATAAGTTGCAGTCCATATTAAATAACTTTATTGCAATAGTTAGCAGTTTAATGAAACAAAATAGTATAATACTGCTACAAGTACAGAGTGCTTAAGTGAAATTTTTTTATAAATGTGGAATATTTAATAAATATTTCTTTGTAGATCCAAAAAAGACTTTAAGGAGAAGACCATATTTGAAAGATCATGTTTAAACTAAACTTACTCTGAACAGAAAAACTTAGTTGTGAGAAGTCATTTAATACACTTACAGTGAAATTCAGAAAATAATTTCAGGATTTACTATCATCAGCCATAACAATTTACTACACTATAGTTTCGAGATCCATAAATTTTATTTTTTTTTCTCTGCAGTAATTACTGGAATCGCTTTCATTTCACAGCAATCCATGTTTACAGTTTTAGGTGGAAAATGAATGTCTTTTCTTAAGTCGGGGTATTTGAAACGCCTCTGCTTTAAATTTAATCGTGTTAATGAACCGTGGAGGATCTTAATTCCCCTGTGACCCAATGCAATTCTGCAGATGACCTTCCCTACAGTTGCAGAAGCAATTGTTTGTGCCTTTCATTTAAGCAAGTGGTCCTCTTTACGCACTCCCCATCCTAATACCAAAGCGAGCGTTTAAGCCCGACTATAAATATTCCTCTCAAACTGGTGCCTTTCACTGCCGAGTGGTTTTTCGTTGCTTTTGTTATCCAATATGAAGCCAATTATTCGTGACAATGGCGATGGTCAGCACATGTTTATAGTTGCGGTTTCGATACTTAATAGTAGGTAGTTTTAGAGAAATCGATGCAGTTACCATCAAGGACTAACACTGATGTAATTACATCGAGTTCTTTATCCAAACTCGATAGTACAGACTTGTCAGGAGGAAATAGATGTAAGATTTACTTTACGTGCATTTATTAGGAGAATAACTTTACATGTGAGGTATCAGCTCATTAAACTTATCATTGAAGCATTATTATCATTAGTTCATTATCTTTGATACACCTAGTTAATTAAAATGTGAAATTTAAATGAATATTCCATTATCCCTCTTAAGTTCTCAAACTATTTGGTCGTGTTCCTGCAGACGGTCGATATTCCTGAAATTCTCTCTGAATAAAGGATTTAACTGATATGTACTTAATGAACTTAAAGAACTTACGAAAATCGTATATTTTGAATACAAAAACCAAATACATCTTACTATTCTTCGAGATATCACTGTTTGAGTAGTATTGTTGTAGTTCATTCAGTAATATTCAGGAGTTTAAATAATATATATATTATTTAATATATATATTAAATATATATATTATATTATATAGATTTCAATCAATCATTTGCAATTTTGAAATTTAGAATGTATAGAATATAAGAATATAATTAACTTACATTACTAAACATATAAAAAGCCGGACAGTGATTTAGGATTTGAAAATGCCAATATCAAAAACAAATCACTATTTCTAAGGAGATATAATCTAATTATCTCCATGTCTTCAGCGGCAAAATTTGAAAACAATTTAGTAACTAAAACGCAATATTATTAAGACTTTGCTCTTTTTTAAATTTATGAAAATTATCTAAATACTAATACAAAATAAAAAATAAAGTAATAAAGAGTGGATGGTCCTCTTTATTACTTATTGAATTAATAAATTAACTAGATTAACTAAATTATCTAAATTTAAATTTAAAATTAAAACTAAACTATCAAAAAGAAAATAATTAAAATTACAATAGCTAAATTAACTAATTTTAAATTGAAAATTATTAAAAATTAATAAAAGAGCAAAATCTATAATATTGAGTTAAAGTATGAACATAAAATATATAAAATTAAATATTTAAATAATTTAAATGCCTTAATAAGAAGTAATGATACATAAAACTTCAAAATTAGGCATATATACATCTGAAAGGCAAAACTTGAAGCTGCGTCTTCGAGTTTCGCAAAGCAAAGATTTCAATCAATCATTTGCAATTTTAAAATATATATAATATAATTCAATATATATATATATATATGTGTGTGTGTGTGTGTGTGTGTACAGCAGTTTTTGAAATTCAAAGTAGCCTGTGTTACTATATTTTCATCTCTGTCGACTCTGTTAATAAAGAGCCCTTCATTCTTCATTCGGACCTTACAGCAGTTGGGTGTATATAGGATTTCGAAATCGAGAGAAGAATGAAACACAGACATTTAACTAAAAAGAAAACAAAGATAAACATAGTTTTAAACGTTTTCGAAGAGACGAAGCTCAGATCCCTTCTAGTGGCCATTCAATCCGAAATAACGAAAAATAACAGGACCTCCTCGTCCGCTGTATATGCTCATCCTAATTTTAAGGAGTTTTAGTAAATTTATGGATTATTTATTAATTGCATTTTCACTAGTTTTATGCAAACAAGAAGAATCATTTTATTTTTGGAAAAATATTTGAATTTCAACAGCACAGTTCAACTAAATTGGTTTAATATCGATTGAGACTGATTATATGTACACACACAAGTAAGTATACACTTGTGCACAAACAAATAAACAATCAAACTCACTAATAGGGCGAATCTATAGATAAATGATAACTAAATTTCACAATACAACATTTTTTAATAACTTCATTATCTTTTACTGTCTCTATTGAAATATTGTAAAGAGAAATATTTTATTTAGAATTAAACTTCTTAATATCCATAATCAACAAATGGTAAAAACTATTTTAAGTCTTACAACTCAATTAATTTAATTGATCAAATCTCTTGATGAAAAGCAAATACCCCTTTTAGCTTTCGACTTCGAAGTATTTGGATAGAAACAGAAGAAAACTCTTTACTAATTTAAATTACAGGAATACGAAGAAGCTGTAATTATATTATTAAGTCGATCACTTCGTTTAAACTTGCACTTAAATAAACTCTTAATTTCTGTTAAGAAATAACATTTTAAATAACAAAGTGTAGTTATTATCATGTCACAAATACTATTTTATAGTTTGTAAAACACCTCATCAAAAAACAAGTTGGAATTATTTATTAACGGTACTTAAGGTATTTACTTATTAATCATCTTCAATAGACAAGTAACCAAAAATATCCTATTTAAATTTCTATTTGTTTTGATATTCTAAACTGTTATGTAGTATTTCAACGAATCCTGGTCGATATTTTTCCAATCTTCTGTGGTTTTGAGAAAACAGTTTTATTTTAAGTATAGGTTCATCACAAAAATACATGATGAATAATGTTTTTTCAAAATAAAGTGGTAGTGTTTTCAGCAATACTTACGTAAGGTTATTTAACATGTCTAATATAAAGAATGAAGAATGAGGATCAAAAAATAAGAAGTATCTGCACACTTAAAAACATGCATACTAAGTTATGTTTAAATTTAGGCGATTAATCGAAGAAGATTTCGACCCAAAAAGTTATTTAACATTAATTTTTTACGATACTTAGCATTTTTTCAGAAATCACTTTCAAATTATTTACATTAATATTTTTAAATACTTTCGTAATTAAGGGTTTGAATTTTTCTTATGATTTTTTTTAAGAAAACATTTTCAAATATTCCTAAGTTAACAATGTGAAAAAAATCCCCAATTTCTTTGCATTTCAAATACAGCTTTTTATTGTGAGGCGCTTAACTTCCTTCATTTCGTTTAAACGACTCAAATACACTATTTTAAACCGATTCAACCAAACAGTTTCCAATTGCCCCTTTGAGGAGAGTCATTTTCCGCTGATTAATATTCATATTTCCGCAGAACGGTGTCTTGCGATAAGCAGAAGCACAATTCTTGCCCCTCCGATTTGCCGAGTTAGCAATCCATCTCCTTTGGAAGCATGCGTAGCACCACGAGCCGAAAGAAATAGAAAGAGGAATTCACTGCATACTGTAGATTCCGAAGGTATTGAAAGAGGCGACGAAAAATCCCTGTAATTAGACTTATAGCCCTGGAACTCATCCAAAAAAGATTCTCCCTCTTTTGAAAACCCTTATTTGTACTTCTTCGCTCTTCTCGAGAGCAAAACTCTTGCCCTTTTGTCTTCTGCGAATGATTTGAGCGCGTCTTATCAAGGCTATTGCATGGATCGTCGCCGACTACAATTATTTGCATCTTTCGGTTCATCGCGTTCGAGTGCTTTTGTGGTGGTGTTCATCCATATTAAAGATTGGAGGTGGCAAAGCGTGAAGTGTCACTTGTTTTCACCGTCAATTATCCCCTCCACGCCCTTTTACACCGATACATAAACTCTATCGCCTGTTTCTCTCCCCGTAGTCCTCTCTCTCTCTCTCTCTCTCTCTCCCTCACACTCTTCTGATGTTTTACACGCACGAACACCAGCGTGCAATTTCATTTCCACCGCATTTCCATGCTCCAAAGATGACTGCGTCGCCGAAAAAAAGTTTTGTTTCCTCTTTTCTACAGAGATAAATTCTTAGAATACGAGTTAAAATAACTTTCTGTTATCTATTACTCGAAAAATTTAGTATGCTGGGTATTCAATACTATTCTAGCATAAAATGTTTTCTTTCTTCAGCTATGATTGAAGAGAAAACGCAGCTGAATTATTGAGAAAACTTACTAATTGTAAGTTGTTGGGTGATTTTTTGAAAGTTCCTTTTTGTTTCTTATAGACATTCTGTTCTATTATTTTAACTAAAAGATATAGGTTTGTAGAGTGTTGGGACTAATGCAATTGCCTTAGGAAAAATCATTAGAATAGAATTTTTAGTTATTTCCAGAAACTTCAACTGTCTTTGATCATCACAGTAACCCCAAAAACAATAAGAATTTCTTGATTTTTTTAAAATTACAAATCAGTTTATCCAGTTTAATCCAGTATAATTTTGAAATTGCATTTCTAGAAAGGACCACCATCATACGTTGATGGAATGCAGTAATCCTAATATTTCAATCCTCATTTAATACTGTAGCTAACATCTGTCATAAGCTCTCAATCGATTGTGACCAAAATTTCAATTAAACAAAACAACAAAATTATCAGTTTCTCACAGTAACATTCTGAAATCGTCAGCGATTTTAGAGAATACCAAACCTCAAGATTAGTTTTCATAAAATATCAGGAGTTATTTGCAGAGTGCGAGATTCTAAACTGCCCCAAAGACAATATTATATTATCAATGCAGTTCAAATCTTCCAGATTTCATAGAAATTTGGAGAGTTTCATTTGCTTTGGCAGGCAGTTCATGTTTCATTATATTTTAATTGTATCTTATGTTGAATTTTTAAGTTCAGTTTCTGAAGATGACTTTTTTTAAGTTAATTTGAAATTGTTAATTATTTTTATCGTCTTTTCTGGAACAAAATAGAATGAGATCGCAACAGAAGAAAAACTAAAGTAAATAATTGATTTGTTTTGTATATGAAGTATTAAAGTTCTGCTATATGAATATTCTGAAATTTTCTGCTTATATAAGAAAAAAAATCAACGTAATATCTAGAAATCAAGAACACATTGTTTACTTTGATGAAGGTTTTATGAAAATTTGTTTAGAATTGAAAATTTGATCATAAATTTTATATAAATCTGCAATACTCTTTTCTTGAGATATCTCACTTTTATTTTGAGGAAAACAAAGTCGTTTCCATTGCAAATTCTGTTTGATCATTGCCTTACTGCGTAGATTTATATAGAGCGACTAGAAATCGCACAGAAAAATAGAGAACACCTTATTGAAATCTTTCATGTTCCACTGAATATTTAAAACTAGGCAGTATTTTTAGAGCTGTAGTTTAGGTTGAACCGTTCTCATGCAAGGATAATTCAGAATAAATATTTTTCGGAGATGATGCACTTGGATTGAATTAATAGTGAAACATTGATATGCGTAATGCGTTGCCAATGACTTTTATCTGCGCCGCGCCTCTATTGAAACCGCGTTCTTTGAAGATCAATATCTAGAACCAATCCTTTGGATACATAAATCTGAACTGGTTCATGAACATCACCACTAATATCGAGGGGGATAATCCACCGTTTACATTAACTCTGAAAACATGCTTCGATGCTCATATTAACCAAAACGGTGGATTGGATTAAGACATACGGCGCTCAATCAACTGTGAAAAGTTCCTCTACGTCCAGAAGCGGAAGCTGCCCTTCGCGTTACAAGCTGCAGCTCTGATTGATGTTATTTTCCTAAATGAAATTTATTTAGAAAGCAGGTTTGTTTCGAATTGCTTTTTGGGAAAGGAAAAGCATTGTTCATCGATTCGCTGTACAGTAGCGACAATGTCTAGGTTTTTAGATTAAGACTAAAATTATCTTTTTAAGAATTTTTAACATGACTAAATTAAATTTAGAAAATAAAAGGATGATTAATTAATTCGATATCATTATAATATATAGTAATCGTTCCTTATCTTTCAACCTACATTCTAGAATTTTATATGAAGTTATGACATAATATTAGATCTTCAACCATACAAGTTACACTGGTAAACAAAATTTTTGTCTTAGGAAAAAATGAAGGTGTTTCTATAATAACTTTTTCTCTAAAAATAAAGAATGAGAATTTTGTTATCACTCATTTTTTTTTTGTTTTTTTTTTTGGTGTGTGTGTGTGTGATTATGTTTTTTCTTCACAAATATATTGAAAGATACGACCAATTCGTTACAATTAATTAAATAATCTTTCTTCCCGAATAATATTTTTTCCCATTTCTATAAATCTGCAGGCAGTTGGCAGATAGATGTAGGCGTGTAGCAGCCAGACACACTGGCAGACGAGTGATGAGTTGTTTCTCGTCATGAACCAAAATACCAATCTGAAGAAACCAAAAATATCAGTAGTAACTTCACATGAACTGATTACACAATTCGATAATTTGGGCTATCTTTTGTCTAGTGATTAGATTACTGCGCAGTAGTGTTGTAGTTGATTCAGTGACATTATGACAACATTATTTAAATCCTCCAGATGCCTTCTGTTATGTGTGGGGATTTGGCATTTAAAGCTCAACAACGAAATTTCACTAGACTGATTAAAAAAATGTTATGAAACAATATTTTGGTTGTAAACGGCGACCAGAATTTGGACGCCCCCCCCCTCCCACATATGCTTTGTCACCTGTGTTAGGCTTCTGACAAGATAGGAAACGGTTCTCAGCATATGTCCTTTGCATGTCCCATTGTTTGAAGGAATCCATAGATTGTTGTTTTTGCTTAATAAGCAGCACAGGAGTAAATCCCAACACACACCTACCCAAATTTGTCTCTGCGGTGAGGCCAGTGCCTCATACTGAAGATTTATCTGTATCACAGGCGCCAAAAAATGCAACACTAGCCAATAAAGATTTAAATGCGATGACCCTACATCACTTTAACATGATGAGCAACATGAACCTATTTTTAAAGCAATTACATCTTCTTCTTAGCCCCTCTATTAACTGAAGGCGATTTAAACAACACTGTTCGAGATTTGAATTTTACCCGAAAAACAAGCCGAGCTTGTTGGGGTATAGACTTAAGGGCTGGAATCCACTTTAATAATAGACTAAAGTATGTTTTGTTTTTTGTTTTTTTGAAACCGCCAAATATTTTGAAACCTTTTATTCGCAAGAAATAGAACACTCGATTTAGTTTATTGTAAGAATGTTTGCTCTGTGATGGATGCTCTTGGTCATGAAATAAAACAACTAAATGGCGACTCTTCATTGATTTCTCAAGAAGTACTTTGAAAGATGGCCTTTTGCACAATGGAAATATGCCGTTAGATTACACTGCAAATATGAAAGAATCATATAAAAAAATTAAATTCCTTTAGGAAAAAATTCAGTATGCGAAGTACAATTGAAATATTGAAACAATTTAAGTAGTCATTGTTGTGACTAAAAAGTAATTGCACTGATACTTGTTTTGCAGCTCGGCCAAACTAAATTTAGTTGCTTCTTGTGAGAGTGAAACACTCAAGACAATAAAAATCATTACATCAAGAAAAACTGGCCTAATCGTCAGTTACTGATTCCTAAAAATAAAAATGATGTCCAACCTTGAAATCATTTTTTTATCTTTACTTCATATAAAATTCTACCCCGATGATAAAATCAAATTCCGAAACTTACTTAAAAATCCGTGATCGATTTTTTTAAGCTTATATATGAAATAAATTGTTGTATAATCATATTACATCAACCAACCAATGACTAGATGATTTTCTAAATAAAGAAAAGCCCAGACAACCTCGATAATAGCATTAATCGGATATTTGAACTTTTCTCAGTGCAAAATTTTGATAATAATCGATACTGTTTCCTCTAATGTACCAAGACAAAATTTACTCTGTAAACAAATAAGCCATAAAACTTTTGAGCTTATAAAAGATCAATAATGAAAATAATTTTTTTATTTAATTATTAATTATTTTAAAGATACGAGATATAAAAAAGTTATTTCGCTTAGTTCTTCAGTAATTTCATGAAGTTTCATAATATGAGCATCCTTTTCTCTAAACCTCCTAGATGATAGCTGAGTTTGTTGTGTTACGTTAGGTTAAGGTTAACGTTATGTTAACATTATAAATATAATATGAAAACCAGAGACTTGATATCGTGCATTTGTTTACGTGTTATATGTCATTAATAATACTTTACCTTTTATATTTTCTTAGAGAATACTTAAGGCGAGTAAATATACAGAATATTGTAAGGAATAAACTTAAACCAGAGGATATTTAAGATAATACCGGATATAAGTTAGTTAATATTTGCCATAAGAGTCTCCGTTGGCTCTGTTGTTGAAGTGCAGAAGGGCGTTTGAAGGTTAAGTCAAATACATTTTTTGTTTATTTCGCAGTAGAAAATAATTTTTCATTTTTTCCTGAAATCCAATTTTTACTGATAGAAATATTTACCAGTTGGAGTGTTTCATTTGAGTTTATTTTATCAATTCTTTCTGCACAAGTTGAAGATATAATTCATAAGCAACATTTTGTGTTTTTTATAAAAATGAGCCGAACCAATTTAAAGCGTGGAATTATTCTACTAATATTAAACTAAAGCTACTAAAAATTATCCAATAAAGTTGCAATTTTATCGTGAATGGTTTTAACGAAGGATGGTGTTGCTTTTCTGATAACTTTGGGCAAAAATGTTATTTGTTTGCATAGAGTGACTACTCAGCTTTAAAATAGTCAATTCCCTTGCAATTCCCCCAATTACAAAATCCAAACTTTGCATCGAAAGTCGGTTATCGAACATCAGGCCAATCGAGATTACAGAGAGTTCACTCACTGATTTGAACATCATCTGCCAATTAATGCTTGGGAGAAATAAAAATTACTAGAATGCATCGGTTGGATAACATTGAATGTAATCAGTTGGTCTCACTGATTTGATGCATCTATCAGTGAGCTCATTATAATTCGAACATGTTTCGGTAGGTTACGATTGCCCTTTAATAAAGACAATTCCAAAATCGAGAAAATCAAATAAAATCCTGGAGTTAATTAGTTCCGATAATGCATACATCTAGATTGAATTAAATAAACGGATTACAGGGATTTGGGAAAATAAATGTAGATAAGCTGCTTACCCATGAACGCAGGTGTCTAAAATTTGCTTACACTTTGAGTTACCGCTTTGCAATGGCATCAATTCATTAAAGGAATTTTCCCTTTAATGCTTTTTTTTTAAGGCTTTATTTTTATTTGCATTTTTCCTTATAAATTTAGTTATGTATAATAATTTTCTTGTTATTAAGACGATTGCTACATCATAAAGGAAGCTCATCAAAGCATTGTCCATCAGTTTTAAAATATTTTCCAAATGAATTGCTTAACGATTTTACTTAAAGCAGTGTTAATTAATGAAAAATTTTAATTACTTTGCCAGTAACTTCTGAATTGTAATGGTCCATAATTCATTCTAAAAATGTATATCACAGACGTGTAGAAAAAAATAGTTCTTTCTCTTTTATACGATAAAATGAAGAACTTGCAAATGCAAATAGAGGAATGATCAAAAAGATCATTATTATAAGCAGGACTTAAAATGTGGATTATTATTGTTCTATATAACTGCTCGTATATTTTATTTATTTATTATTTACAATGCTAAAAACTTATTGATAGGGCGTTGAAGTATTAGTAATAATAGAATCATAAAAAGTTATTATCTTATTATTTTGTTATTATGTTATTTACTTTCATTTATGGAATAAAATTTTTATATATACGTACATACAGTTCAACTAAATATAAAATATATACACTTAATCTGAAATCAAGTAACTCCGGGACAACAGTTTTATCTTTTTAAGCTCATCAGCTAAATTTACAGACACTTCAACCATGTTTTCAATGAAAACTGGTGAAATGAAGTACATGAAGTTGGTCAAGAGAATATTCACTACTAAATATATAAAGAAATCCAAATTTAATATGAACCATTTACTCTCAGAGATGCTGGTAGACCACACAAAAAGACACTTCATTTGCATTCATTATCAAAAATTCTACTCCCTAAGGTGTAATAGAGAAAAACCGAAGATCGCGAGAGTTGGAAAGCGATTATCATGGGGTAAACTGGTCATAAGATTAAAACACCGAGAGAAAGAGATATTTTAACAGTTTTTGTGCATAGTCGATATATATATCTTGAAATACATTAACCTTGAAAATAAATTGATTTCACGTGGGCTGTTTTTGTTTAATAATATGCATCGGAAAGAAAAATATAGAAAAACATAGTGTTGTTTTTGAAAGCAGACCTAAGTCAAAATGAAACATAGGTCAAGAAAAGTCGAAATATGTAATTAAGTGGAAGTAGGCATAGAAATGGCACCTCCAGAAAACTAAACTAAAAACAAAATACCCATTAAAAATAAAATAGAAGGAAATTCTTGTGCTGCCCTCCGACAGCCTCAAAGAATATTCTATGCGCTTTTTTACGAAAGAAAGCGCCAATTGTAGATAAATGAAATCTAGTAAGTTAATTAAAGGAAGTTAATTGTAGACTTCACCTACTCAAAAAAAGTGGTATATGATTTTGAATATAGTAGACCAAGAGAAAATCGTAGATTTAAAAAAATTAAAAAATAAAGATGCGTTAAATATGCTGTCAGTAAACAACAATAGACAAGAAAAATAGCTACAATTTAAATAATTCTGAAATATTACTGAATGTAAGCTATTAATTTTAGTAAAATTTGGTCATAGCTAAACAATTATATAAATATCAATTTACTCTGTAAACAATATAACCCAGATACAATTTATATAGCTGAAATTAAATTATTAAACTAAATATCGACCTTTAAAAATCTAAATATCGACCCTATCTTGAGAATGAGTGATCGTTTTTAAAAAAAAGGTAGTCTGCAGTCAACTGCACCCCTCAAATTTTTTTTCGAACAGATTAATTTGATAAAAAAACGCATTTAGGTAAAGTTGCTTAAAAAATACTTTAAGAAATATTTGCTTATAAAGAAATTGTTTTAATTAATTATTAATTATTTTAATTAAAAAGAAAAAACTATTTTATTAATTTTTTGCCTATTTTATTTCATATTTTAGCACTCAATCAAGAACCAGATTTTGCAGAACCAATTCAAAATGTAACAGTTGCTGCAGGAAGAGAAGCCACACTTACCTGCACAGTGGATAATCTAGGCACCTACAAGGTAGGAACAAAATTTTCACAATTATTTTTGAATTCTCACCCTGATATATCTATTTTACGTTACTAAACAAAGTAATTTTGACAAATTGATTTTTACGTGTGCTAATCATAGTTTTAATCCAAGAAATGAAGCCGACGCACAAGTGTACAAGAATAAAAACTATTTAATAAAAACGACAGTTTCAGATACATGATGGGAGTATCCTTCCTCAAGTG